>PPKV03000011.1:0-434068 GCA_003706285.3 Kuraishia ogatae | reverse complement strand
ACAGACTCGGCGAGAATGGGGGAGCAGAGTGGGAGAGAATGGGGGAGCAGAGTGGGAGAGAATGGGGGAGCAGAGTGGAAGAATGGGGGAGCAGGGTGGCTCTACAGTATCAGCTGGGCTGCTCCTACCTTGACAGACCTGCCTATTGACTGAGTAGCCCTAACTGCATTACAGCATTACAGCATATCTACGTGCACTAACTACAAGTAGCCACCACATGCCAGGCACTCCCCTGCTTGCTTGATTCCTACACGTCCTCATACCCTCGCCTGATTTTCAACTTTCATAGCGTTCACCATCCAACTCCAGCCCAACTCTATATGTGCGTCACCCAATTACACCCAATTACACCGAGATTTATGCAAACTCATAAAGTGTACCACCCAATATGCACACTTAGTAATTGACCGAAGGCCCAAAACGGCAAAACCTTAAAAAGTGGGGAAAAGAGGCCAACCAGTCAAAAGAATCCCCGAAAAAAAAACTAGTGTACTAAGTGCTCTATTTAATTCCATCATCAATTCATTTGTCAAACACTCAATTGTCAAGTGCCATCACCTTCAGCACCAAATAATGTCCAACTTGAACCCAAAGTACGCCGCATCCCACATATACGGGGGTGTCGCTGCAACAACCCGCGCTACTCGCACCGCCCCCAACGTTGTCCAGCTTTTCCTTGACTACGACTGCCCATTCTCCACAAAGCTCTTCAACAAGTTCTACAAGGAGATCATTCCTACTTTGGACACAAAGCACCCAGGCAAATTCGAATTTGTGTTCCAGCAGGTTGTGCAGCCTTGGCATCCAACATCCACCCTCATGCATGAGATTGCGGCCGCTGTTGCGCGTGTAGCCCCATCCGAGTTCTGGCACTTTTCTTACGTTTTGTTCGCCAACCAGGAGAAGTTTTACGACTCTGAAACCTGCAACGAATCCCGCACCCAAACCGTCGAGAGGCTCGTTGCGCTTGCCGTTGAGAACCTCAAGGACGGTGCGGCTCTCAAGTCCGAGCTCGAGCAGCTCATTGAGATCAAGCCTTCAGCCACTCCTTCCAATGGTGGCAACGGCCTCACAAACGACATCAAGTACTTCACCAGGTACCACAGAACCGTTGGCGTTCACATGACCCCAACCGTTGCTATTGGCGGCATCATTGCTCCAAATGTTGAGTCATCCACTCCTGTTGAGGAGCTCATCTCCACCTTTGAGAAGCTTTTATAGGCATTTGCTCCGGAATAGCAGATGGTTCAATCCTTTCCTCATTTAATATATATAGTTTGCTTACAAATTGTTTATTTGGTAGGGCATGGTTTACCCCGTGTGTTCTTCGTAGCGCGCCCCATGCGGCGTGCATAAAACAATATCGCCTAATTCAGTTAATATATAGCATTTCATTGTATACAATGGAATTATTTTAGTTCAGTTGTTTACTATGTCAGCAAGAATAAAAACTTGTAATATAGCTCATTTATTCCCATATAGGCAGATGTATAGGATACTGGCTATGCACGCTGCATGAGGCGTGCAGATATTTATACCGTTGATCCTGCATGTCCCATGCGTCCTCCATGCATCCAACCCTACTTACTAGACTCACCACATTTACAACCTACCACATCATCGTATGCATCGATATTCTTATCTTTATTTTATTACACTCATTATATATTAACAAGACTCTCACAGTCTTAATGCTAAATGAAGAAGCGAGAAAAGCCACGCACAATGCTTTAACGAAAAATGAATAATACCCTACAAAGTGGGAAATGCTCAGATCATCCCAAAAAAAAACAGCCATTAACGGAGGAAGCGAATGCAAAGCTAAGGGAATGAAATAATCAACAGAAATAAAAGCTGCTTACAAAAAAGCGAGATTGGGAAACTTGAAATTTCCCAAATGTGTAACTTCCCAATTGGGCAATTTCCTAATGCTCCAACATTACCCAATCGGGTAAGGCTACGATGTAATGAAATGAAGCTCCTGGACAAAACGATCCACAAAATCTACCGCAAAAATGACAAGCAAAACACAAATGAAGTGAAGAAAACAAAAAAAAAAAGTGAAACATCTAGTTTCACTAGATTCCTAGTAGAGAAATCTAACTAAGTTTCAGGTCGTAGATCATTGTCTGTAGGTTTGAGTTCAGAGAATCAAGCGAGGGATTAAATGGAGCGGGGGGATGTTCTTTAGCAAACTTCTTGATACGGAAATCATTTTCCTTTTCTCCGATATATGAAAAGCACATTGTGGGGCTAGTTTGGCTATATGGGGTAATGGCCTCATGCGGCGTTTCCATGAATGCGGGAGACACTAAAGTTGCAGACTGCGCCAAGGGTGTATTAAAGCTTGGTGGGGTGTGCATGCGCGTGTGCACCAGCTCACCAGCCACTGGATCCAATGGCGAAGATGAGTGGTTGGTGTTGCTATGACTTCTCGCGGCGTCCTCAGGGTTAAGATGGCGAGTTGGTCTATTTCCGGTGTTTTTTCCGGTGGTGTTTCCGGTGCTTCTGTTCCTGAGGGGGATATGAGAACGAGGGCCGGGAACTGTATCAACAAGAACTGCGCCACCGGTATTAGCAGGAGTGTCCCCTCTATCCACAACGGGAGCTACACTACCCATCACGAGAACTCCACCGGAACTACGTATCTCCTCATAATAATTTTGCTTCTCAAACTTATGATATGATGGCTCTCTCTCTATTGGAGATTCAAGCAACTGACTGGAGAAAAGCTTGTCAAATTTTTCCTTGTCCGGTTCCCTAGAAATCACAGACAATCCCTTGTTCGCCTGGTTCGCCCCCCTACGTATTGCCAGCGGCAAAACACTCGCCACTTCACTTGTCTTGTTGGCTTGCCTTGTTTTAAACATCAGGTAGGAAGCGCAGCCAACCACACTAAACACAAACAAGACAATAGCCGAGACGGGCAGAAATGCAGAAATGGTGCTGTATGATGAAGCGGGTGGCGCAGCTAAATGGTACTCAAACAAGCCCAAGCCCTTGTCGTGAATTGGAGAAAACTCTGGTTTCCATGCAGATGCAGGTAGCACGAGCTGCTTTAGCTCGAGGTCGTAGTAGAGGTGTTCGCGCAATAGGACGGAGTCGTAGTCTGGCGAAGGGATACCCATATTGTGCAAGTCTGTGGAGAAGGCAGTATGTGGTTTGAGTGAAGGGGGGTGTCCAGTGAATGTGGCAATCGCCGCTGATGGTGTCGCTACTGGATGCTTTTAGTGTAACAAAGGTGATGCAAGAGAAAATGGAGACAGTCTGAAGGAGACAATCACCTAAATGTCTTGTGGAGACAGACACTAAATGCAATGGTCTAGTGGAGAAAGGAGCTAATGGAGTACAATATTTTAGTGTAACCAACCAGTTCGACTGACTAGATCCCTTAGTGAATGCAGTTATGCAGTTATGCCTTTATGTATCCTTATGCACAGATGTAATTATCCTGCGCAAATACTTTTGTACCCCCGAATGATGCCTATATATTTTCGGGATATCTCTGTTGTCCCGTTTCTCCGAACAGTGTTTCCGATTGCTTCGATCTAAACCAATGCGGGAAATTGGGTGAGTCCATAAATAACTTTGAATTCTTTGGTGACCCTGTAGTGATCTCGTAATGATCCTGGGGTCGATGTGTATGAGAAATGAAAACTACTGCGTCTCCACTCTCCAGATATAGAGAAATAGCAGTGATGAAGAGATGAATAAATCAACAACAATAGTTAACAAAAATAAAATAAAAAGAGAATAAAAAAAGAATTGTTTCAAATCACTCTCCTATGCCTGTTTTCCCTATACCCCCCCTGCTCAGCGTGTCGTTTCTCTGTTGCTACTATAGTAGTATGCGGAGATCTGCTTATTAGCCAAAACAAGTAGATCGTATGCCTCAACCATGAAATGATCTGTCTCCTTAAAAAATGGGAGCATAAAGCAGTTCTCAGATGCAACTGTCTGGATGGATTCTATGATGAACGCCGGAAGGAAATGGTGCCCTATAAATGTATGGAAAACTACTTCCCAAATCCCTTGTAATCGATACCAGCAAATCTCGTTATTCTTCATCACCAAGGAGATCTCCATCGCTGCATAAAAATAGACGGAAGCGCCATTAGCGGGTCTCTGCATGCTGGTGCGTTCCCTCCTTCGCCGTCGTGCTGCTTTGCTAATGCAACCCACCTGTTGACCCTTGTTACCACCTGTGTGCACCTGCGTATTAGCGATGGTGGTGTGGCGGTGCGGCTACTCCAGAGTGATACTGGAGATAGAAAGGGATATGTGTTCGGTGATTCCTCAATTGAAATCAGCCTAGACACGGCACACCAAAGTTTTATTAGAATACACATCTGTATTTGTTATGCTTATCACTGTGTAAATTATGTACACCGTATGCCGACAGATATTGTGCCTGCCTGACCCATATTATATGGGCTCCAATAAATACGTCATGTGGCTGATGATATCGCTGGGTGTTGTAATTTTCCCCATTATGGAAACACATGCAGGCAAGGTCAAGCATGGATTGTATTGATTAACTGTGCCACGCAGGACGTTACCATGCGACCGAACCTGGGAAGCCATACACATGCATGACATTTTATGTATCTTGCAGGCGTACATATTATAGGTAGTGCATTCATTAATTATATATGCTAAGATTAGATTTTGTGAAATTCGCGAAACTGTCTCTGCTGAAGGGGTGACAATTTATTTGCACGTGAATATACATATGTATATAAATATGCGGATAGAAAGATATACAGATATACGTGCTCATAGTTACATATAGATGTAGATATACAAATACAATAGACATCCACTGATAAACATGTAGATACGTATGAATACAAATGGTGGCATAAAATTAGCCCACCTTTGGTATAATTAGCACACATGCACTCTGTAGACTCTGCATTGAATCATATCATGCGGGCTCTCACTGTTGGCTTTTAACATCTACCGCAACTACCTACTGTTACTATCAACTATCAATCTCAGCTATTAGTACTAGCTGCCACTGGCCCTAACTGCTATCAGTATATTCGTTATTATCTCCTACCGCACTGTCCATCAGAATAATATATTTTCAATATCAACTATCATCAACCGTCAAATCATTTTAGTTACGGCTTGAGATTCTACCTGTAGATCGCCTACACCACCTTAACCTGCATCTCATCCCTGTTGCACCACACTTCCGCGCTCATCACAAGCGCTACAAAATTGTCACCACGCCAACCGTTGAGGTGCGCGCCGTGTGTCCTGTGCGCCCCTTCACAGGGCCTTCTGCGAGGCTGCGTCGTATGGGTTACCGAATACAAGAGGGCATGTATGCACTTTATATGCATTTAATATGTCCACTACGGTGCTTGCAAGTGTTGTCTTAGTGACACCATGGATGCACACCTCCTTCATATATATCCTGGGTGGGAGACATGCGGCAGAAGTGCATGGTCAGCCTATGCGGAGAGATCTTCCCGTAGGATATACGGAAAAATATTTATAGGCATGCGGTACGTATTTTCAACTCAAATCGTTATCTATGCTTATGCGCTACATGGAATCTTTCAGTTAACTGGTAATATCTTTCGCACGATATGAACAAGGTTATCGTGAAATTTGAATTATTGGACAGGGAGCTCCTTGGGCACACACAGAGTATGTGAGTTAGCCAATCTTAAGTCTGCCAGTCTTGTAGGTGACCAGTCTTGGGCTATTGAGTCTTGGGATAACGCAGCTTTTTTTAACTAATATGCTACAAGTCAACCCATATTTCCTGCGTCTAAGACATGGTTTCAACATGCCTTGAAGTCACGTAAAAGGTTTCTGGCTGCTAATAATCAGTCAGCCAGATGGATGCCTGAGTCGAAACAAGGTCTTCGTGATGATCGTGCAGCAATCAACCCGATAAATCCATTTGATGTGCGATGAGCAATTCACCTGAACATTGACAGCCTTGGTGAGGATGCTGAGAGTAGATGGAGAGCCTCGGAGGCTGGGTGAAATATATTAGTTGTAAGAGGTACCAAGGTCTCATATGTCACACGCACACTCTATTTACAAAACAAACCATATATGTTGCTATCACGAATAAAGGTGGGATTGTCCAGCGGACGATCGTTGTTCGCCTTTCGGATCTGTGACCCCTATTTGGGCATTTTGCCCCAACGGGTGCGGAGTTTTAGCATCGGAAATATACCGGCACAACACAGCGATAATATACTGAAGTCCGCAGTTGCATTGAGAAACAGCAGGTCAGCTTTAGGCTTTAGGGAGAAGCTCCACATACTACCTATTTCCAGCAATGTATTAATACCCCATTGCCAGATAAGGTTGAGCTCTACATCCAAGAAAGACGAACAAACGACTAATACGAGTGAGCATACCACTGAAGACGATGCGCAATCCTCCAAATCGGAAGATGAAGACCAAAATGGTTCCTTCTCAGACATTCTCAAGTTGTTAAGGCTGGCGAAACCCGAGGTGAAGCTCATGACTGCGGCACTCCTTTGTCTTTGCGTATCTTCCGCTGTGACGATGTTGTTCCCCTCAATTGTGGGGAAAGTTATTGACGGTATACGTGAGGAGGGAGAAGGTGACCAAAAGGAGGAGAGAAAACTGGGCCTCCTCAACACTGTGTCGTCCTCATCGTCTGCTAC
This sequence comes from Kuraishia ogatae, assembly GCA_003706285.3. Lineage (NCBI taxonomy): Eukaryota > Fungi > Ascomycota > Pichiomycetes > Pichiales > Pichiaceae > Kuraishia > Kuraishia ogatae. The sequence continues at coordinate 427,406 of PPKV03000011.1, read as the reverse complement.
CTCTTCGTCGAACTGGCTGTCCTTGTCTCCATCCTCGGCCACATTTTACGGTGTTGTTGCCGTTGTATTCACAGTAGGTGCGATTGCCAACTATGGACGCATCATTCTCCTCCGTAGAGTGGGGGAGCGTCTTGTCGCACGTCTTCGTCTACGCATAGTGAAGAAAATATTCTATCAGGACTCCCAGTTTTGGGATGTGCACAAGACAGGTGACCTCATTTCCAGGCTAGTTCAGGATTCTGCAGTGATGTCGCGTTCGATTACCCAGAATGTAAGTGATGGCATGCGTGCAGCAATATCTGGCGTGGTTGGCGTGACGATGATGCTGTTTATATCTGCAAAGCTCACACTCTACATGGTGATGATGTTCCCTCCCATTGTGCTCATGGCAGTTGTTTTTGGAAGGCGTATAAAGAACATCTCCAAACAGATACAGACCCAGTTGGGTAGCATGACCAAGCTGTCTGAGGAGCAGTTTAACTTCTTGCCAACCACCCAGAGCTTCAACGCCGAGGTGTTTGAGCTCAGCAGATTCAAGAAGGAGGCGAGGTCCCTCATGGACTTGGGAATTGCAGAGGGTAAACTCAACGCCTTATTTTATGGAGGCACAGGGCTGATGGGAAACCTGATGGTGATTGCCCTGCTGTCCCTTGGAACAACCCTTGTCAAGTCAGGAGAGATGTCTCTGGGTGACCTCACCACGTTTATGCTCTACACTACATATACCGGCAGCAGTGTTTTCACGCTATCCAACTTTTATTCGGAGCTAATGAAAGGTGTAGGTGCGTCGGCCCGCGTCTTTGAGCTAGTGGAGTCACGTCCGATCATTGCTGCCCCGGTGGGCGACAAGCTTCCCACCCTAAGACAAGGCGAAATTTTGTTTGATAATGTCTCTTTTAGATATCCCACACGTCCCAAACACCAGATATTCAACCACCTAAACCTGAAGATTGAAAGTGGAGATTCCATTTGTCTTGTGGGCCCTTCTGGATGTGGCAAGTCCACAGTCTCCAGGCTACTCCTCAGGCACTACGACCCGCAGGAAGGTCGCGTCCTGCTCAATGGAGAACAAGAGGTGCAGGCACTTAGTCCCATGTCGCTGCGGTCTCGCATTGGCATCGTAGCCCAAGAACCCGCCATGTTCTCTGGCTCTGTCGCCGATAACATCGCATATGGTGTAAAGAAGAAGGAGAAATACTCAAAACAAGAACTCAGAGAAGAGGTTATCAGAGTTGCAAAACTGGCCAACGCCCACGACTTCATCTCGAGGTTCCCCGATGGTTACGACACAACTGTCGGCACACACAGCCACACACAACTGTCGGGTGGACAAAAGCAGCGTATTGCTCTTGCCAGGACTCTCCTGCTAGACCCTGACGTTCTAGTGCTGGATGAAGCCACCTCGGCATTGGATTCCCGTTCAGAACAGGCCCTAAGCCGCACCTTGCATGAGAGAAAGAATAGGGGACTAACTACTATTAGCGTAGCCCACAGACTCAGCACCATCCGCATGAGCGAGAAAGTTGTTGTGTTTGGCCAGCATGGAGAAATTCTAGAACAAGGCTACTTTATTGAGCTCTATGCAAACAAGCAGAGCGAGCTGAATAAACTGTTGAGAAAGAGCGGAGAAACAAACAAACCTCAGAAGGTAGAGGAACCGCAGGACGCAGAGAAGCTGGAGGAGAATCCATGAACAGCTGCCGGTTGCTTGTTATGTTAAGAACTGTGTGATCAATGCTCTAGATAGATTTGTATATAGAAGCAAGATACCATATTTGGTATCCTCTGGAATGTAATGATATTAGATCTATTAATTCTAAAGAACCATCTACTTAGCCCCCCAACCGCCAATAACCTCCCATAACATGTAGTCCACGACTACCTGATCTTCCTGTTGCCTCTTTTCTAGAGAGAAGATATCTATATTTTCTCCACTTTCGTTGTATCCGTGAGGGGCATTTCCATAACTGGTGATCGAGTCTTCCACTCCATGCGCTATTATCGATACCCAAGCAGGAACTGAGTTGGGAGCCTGCGCTAGTTTAGCATATGTTGAAACTACATGCGTCTGCATTACTCCTTTGGGCAATAACGCACCTCTCCAAGTCAGTCTCCCCAAAATGCAAATGTCGTCAAGGAGATCACCACTTGTCTCCTTATATACGGACAAATAGGGGTCAGTAGCATCGCTGGCCATCAACTGAGAGCCGTTTATGGATGCATACGCGAGATACTCTAGCATATCCGATTTCCATTCATCCCTAACCGGAGAGTCGTGATGGGATTCAACAACGTGTGCGGGACATCTCACCTGAGTATCCGTGTATTCTAATGTAGGAAACACTTTCTTTTCAATGAGGTGTAAACTATCCACCCACCTGGAGTGCACAGCACCTCCTTCGCTACTATCAATACCCTCGCCTGTTTGATTCGCAATACTAAATATAAGACTAAACTGTTTTTCGTTGTAGACATTCTGAGCAAACCAAAGCAGCCGCAGCTGGTTTTTCTCCCAAGTTGAAGGATCTTTGTCAAAGACGCTCAAATCGAACTTTAGGTGAAAAGCATCTTTGCCACTGCCACACTTCTTGCCGCGCAATCCAGACTTGTAGTATGAGCCGCTGGTGAGCGTAAGATATAACGTGTTGTCGCTAATAGAGAGAGCATCCTGGTGGTTAACCTGTGTTTTGAGACTTGTCAAGGTTATCTTATATGCATTACAAAGTGCGAGAAATTCAGGTTCTAGTAGTTGGGCCAATGAGGAAATGTGTGTGTAGGTGTACACTGGCCTGCTCTGTATTGACTCTAGAAACTCTTGGTAGTGGGAAGGTTGAACTTCTGGCAGTTGTGGGGGAACTGGAAATATCACAGTCAGCTGATTTATATAGTTGTGGTTTCTGATCGTAGATAGGCCCTTGGATTGTTGCACCGGTTGCGTGAAAGTGCCGGTACACACTCTACAGTGAGCCGATGGGAACATGGGTGGTAGGAATCGGGTTGTAATTGTGATCAGAGGGTAGGAAGAAGAGTATAAAACATAGACGTGAATGATTCAGAATGAACTGTGAAGTGGAAAAGTGATGAGAGATCCCAAAAAAAGTTAAAAGCATTTTCTACTCATTTTGCGGGGTTGAAACATCCAGATGGTGGGGTTTGTAGTGAAATAAAATTAATGGTGGCGTGCATCGCACAATATGAAATTTGCATATGTACATCACGCAAGTGGGATTAAATGCCAACTCAGACAGGTTTCAAGACAAGACAGTGGTGAGACATAGCGATGAGTAGCTTATAAGAATAGGATGACATGCATACATAGTAAATGTCAATTTGGTTGTGGGTGTTGAGGTGGGTGGACTAACTGCTTATGCACATACATTACCATAATGCTGTCCGCTCCTAGGCGCGTTAATGCTAGACGCGCAGCTTCTCTCCAAACTGCGTGCTGCGTGATACTACTCACTATATATATATAGATATATCATGAGACAGGGAGACTTGTTCAGAGCAACACTATTAAACAACTCCATAGGGAGGAGCCATGCTCGGAATTCATACAAATAGACTACAATACTGAGTCGATGGAATTCTTTATAAAATCTATGTCTATCTTTGCCGTCACCTCTTTGTGTCGATCATACCATCAATGGGACCCTAAGACCCTAAGACCCTTGATGATCCAACTTTGCCGTATAACTATGCTGGCACACGCTACGTGCGCAGTCGTCAACAATCGCAGTAACAAGGCGATCCTTGACCGAGACTAAAAGAATGAAAGTAGGGCAAGCAGGCTAAGTCGAGCAGGGCAAGCGGCAAGCGGCAAGCAGGGCGGGCAAAGTCGAGCAGGCAGTGGAGGAGGCCTACATTGTGATGCGGGGCCTTCACCTTCAGCGTGCATGAGCCAAATGGCGCACTCTCCAGGTGATCTGAGTCACGAAAAGTGACTCTGGGATGTGAACATGAAGAGGGTTAGGATTATTCACATCGAAGAAGAGCGACTATAATCATACTGTGTTGTATTTTGAAATCTATAGCTTATATTATAAAGTACATTACAGTACACAGTTGTTTGACATCTGTAAGGTGGCCGATAGGTTGTGAAGCCACTGTGCAATATTGTGAGAACTCAGTTATCCTTGACTCGGATTTGTGCAGACGACAGGTAGCGCTAGTACCCAAAGATTCCAGAGTGCAGGAAGTTTCCCATCATTTATTTCAGTCGTTCAGTATTGATTATATTATTGCCCAATATCTTACATGAACTTTAGTGCATTAGCGTATTTTCACAGACTTAGTAGCACGCTGGCCCAAGTGTAACATTGCATACAAGCGAATCGAGAACATACAGACTCACATAGATACAGAACAAGAACCATAGCAAGGGCGTCATAAGCGCTTCCAGCAGAGTAAGCGAACCTGTATGTGGTGACAACCAGCATACAAGAGCAACAACAAAAAGAATACAATCAACGAATACCACACAAGCTCAATTGATGCCTATATTTTGCTATTTTCCACAAGATGTATAAATACGTAGAATCCCAACCCGAGAACCCATTTTCCAAACTCGTTTCTGGACAGAAGATCATATGCATACCTGAGTTCACACTGGAGTGTGGAGACACAATCTACGATGTTCCTGTGGCTTTCAAGACTTGGGGTAAGCTAAATCCCAAGGCAGACAACTGCATGGTGATTTGTCACGCGCTCACGGGATCAGCAGATGTAAGCGACTGGTGGGGCCCCCTTTTGGGAAAGAACAAGGCGTTCGACCCTACCAAATTTTTTATAGTTTGTCTAAATTCTCTTGGCTCGCCTTATGGATCTGCATCGCCGGTTACCATGGATACAGGCGTTGGAGAGCTGTACGGACCTGAATTCCCGTTATGCACGGTGCGAGATGATGTAGGGATACATAAGCTAGTGCTTGAATTTCTCGGGGTTAGGCAGATTTGTATGGTTGTGGGAGGGTCAATGGGTGGTATGCTGGCGTTGGAGTGGTGTTTCTATAGAGATTATGTCAAAAGCGTAGTTGCATTGGCCACCTCTGCTAAACACTCTGCCTGGTGTATTTCTTGGGGTGAGGCCCAAAGGCAATGTATATATAGTGACCCAAAGTATGACGATGGATATTATCCGCTAGTGGATCCACCGACAGGAGGATTAGGTGCGGCCCGTATGGCTGCACTTTTGACGTATAGGTCCAGAAATTCTTTTGAGCAGAGATTTGGAAGAGCGGAGCCTGTTGAAGTGGAGAGGAAGAAGTCACTCGTCAGTACCTTGGGCCAGCATGACGATCCAGCGCTTGTGAAGGGTGTAAATACTCTCTCTGAGTCTTTATCAACCACTTCAATAGATGGGGAAACCGTATCTGTTGCAGGTTCTGAAAACTTTGCGATTCACAACGATGGCCACCAGCGCCGTTCGACCGAGTTGGAAAGACCACGTGGCCGTCGCACTTCCACTAACTCAACAACAAGTTTGGTCTCTTTGGAAAGTGACGTTGCGCGTAATTCCAGCACGTCATTAGCGAGCCCCACCGCATCATTCGCATCAGCGTCTTCAAGTGTTCCCCAGCGCCGTAAACGTCCTCAACATTACTTTTCAGCTCAGTCGTATCTACGGTACCAGGCCAATAAGTTTGTCCACCGTTTCGACGCCAATTGTTACATCTCCATAACTCGTAAGCTTGACACCCACGACATTTCCAGGTCACGGCTCGAATTTGATGGCTCTACCGAGAAGGCGCTCAACTCTTTGACGTTGCCTTCTCTTGTGATTGGGATCCAATCAGATGCCCTCTTTACGTATAGCGAGCAGATCTATATAGCGAAGCACATGCCTAATGCCACCTTGAAGAAGATCAACTCTCCAGAGGGACACGATGCGTTTTTGCTTGAGTTCAATGAGATTAATGAGCTCATCATGGATTTCGAAGCGAAAAACTTGAAGGAGATTATCGAAGGTGAAGCAATTACCGATTGGGAAGAGGAGAAGGAGTTGGGAAAGACGGAGTCAGTTTTTGGAGAAGCTGAGGATGTAGCTAGTTGGTAGAGGGGTGGCTAGTTGGTAGATGGAGGGGTGGCTATATATAATGATTAAGAGTGACGTTAATAGATTAATATATAAGTTGGATGAAACAGACCTAGTCACTATAAGGAGACACTCAGATTTGTTTCTTTATAAATGCTAGTCACAAAAAACAGTTAATAACAATTAAATAATTCATATATATAATAAACATATTCACAAATAACCAACCATTCCGTTCCCAATCAATTCCGATCAATTCCATTCCGTTCCCAGTCCATTTCTGTTTATCACCATTGTTTTCACTACTTACTATAGTAACATCATACATAAAGTGGCCCAACACCCAAAACACACACATTACACTAACAACCACGACCCCGACACCTCTTCATCGCTTAGATTATCAAATGAATTACCCAGACGCTCTTCCGTTATTTCAGGTATTTCCTCCTCACTCAGCTGGGGCTCCTCCACAGTTACGGAATCACCGTCATCTCCACTGACCAGGCCTTTCTCCATTGCAACGTCGCTAAACTCTTCATCGTACTTAGCCCCGCCACCACTCTTCATCCGCTTCATTTCAGAAACCCTTCTCGCATACTCCATTTCGCCATATATCATCTCTATCGCCACTTCCACCCCATTCTCAGCACCAATCTTATCCTTGATAGCCCTGGCCCTCTCTATAATGCGCTTGTTAGTCGTCACCTCCTTCAACACTTTGGCCAGAGACTTGCCATTGAGCTTCTTGAGGTGAACGCCAGCACCAATGTCTTCAACTCTTCCAGCATAGAAGAACTGGTCGCCGAAAAAGGGCTTAATCACGGTGGGAAGCCCATACCGCAAAGAGGCGCCCGTGGTGCCTGACCCTCCATGGTGAACTGCCGCGTCCATTTGAGGGAACAGCCAGTCATGGGGGACATTTCCAGATGAGAAGATTTCGGGCGGCAGCGAAACTTCAGAAGATGAAACCTCTTGCTTGTCGGACTTGTCGCCGAGACTACTAAAGGAAGGGGTTATAGAGGGGATTGGCGAGGTTATTGTGCCTGCAAGAGCTGATGCCACGGCACCAGCAGAGGCCACAGCTCCAGCAACCGCAGAGGCCACAGCGGCTGCATTGGCCGCCGCGGAGCCGGTGGTTGTCAATGTAGTGGCGCCTGCAGACTCAACATAAACACCCGGTTTGGAAAAACCGGTTGGCACAAGAGTTGAATTAGCTGCATGTGCTGAATCACCGGAAAGTGCAAAGTCTTCACACTCGATGGACTCCTTAGGCTCCTTAGGCACCTTCGACTCCTTCGACTCTTTTGCCTTCAACCGATCACTCCACCCCTTGTTTAAAATACACCTCACATCTGCCAATTTAACCCCCTCCACAACTGCCCGTGTCATTTCATTAGGATCGCTAACGACTATAGAACCAAAACCTATATAAACAAGCTTCTTGCCATCTCTGTGTGCTCGTGCTATAAACTCAACCAGTTCGTCCGGAGGCTCGTAGTTGCTCCTCTCATCCAGAAACCAATACCCCGTCACTTTAATCCATTCTGCAAAGTCAACCGAAGGCGGGAAAACAGTAGGCGAGACATTGTACAGAAAAGGCACCTTGTACTGCTGCAGTCCAGAAAGGGTAATCCGGGGCAGCCCAAGAGTCTCTACACGCCATTTGTTCACCTGGCCCGAAATGCCCTTCCAAAAGAGACTCTCAAACATCACGTGGCTAAGGTAATTGTAGGTGCCGCCTCTCTTTTGATCAGGCACGATAAAAGCATGCGGATACGCTCTGGTCTTAGTCCACGGCATCGTAAAGGCGCGCAAATACGGGATCCCCAGCTTCTCCGCTATATGGATCCCAGCCATCGCAGACGGGGACTCAACCAAAATGTCCACCGAGGGTGAACTTCTATGGCAACTTGCACCACCAACTGCCTCCCACGAACTCTGCAACAACTCCTCGATCCAACCTCTGAACTGAGAAGCTGCCTCTTTCAGAAAAGATACACTCATAGAGCCGTGTGTCACCATTAGATTCATCAATTTGGCTGGGTCCCCTGCAATTTCCGCAAAGCGCAATCCGTGTGACAAGATCCACGGCTCAAACTCTTTGTGCGTTGCTATGGTTACCAAATGGCCTTCTTTCAACAGTCCCTTCCCCAATGCTATATAGGGCTGTACGTCGCCACGTGAGCCGATGGTTAACAGCATGAAATGGAATGACTTTGTAGGGCGTACGTTCGTTACACTGAACGGACTATCCTCTACAATGAGGGGCAAATCCACACCAGACGATTCTGTTATGCGAGTTTCAAATAGTTGAAGCCTGGCGTTTCTTATTTCAGGGGTAAACTTGTCGATCTCGCTAACTCGAAGATGGCTATCGTTAACGGTGAGTTTCCGCAACTGCCTGTGAAGGTCAGAGGGGTCTCCCCTTTCCTCACTATGCACAGATGCACTTTGCGTCGCCGATAAGTGCATTGCCGATGAATACATAGAGGCACTATCAGCATCGGCCATTTCTTTCTTATTGGGTAATACTTCCTGATTAGTCAACATTTCCCCAGTAGGCAGTCCCTCCTTTCCCCTCCGTGCAATTCCTCCCGGTAGATTAGCCCCCGCAGCCGCAAGCCCCTTTAAAATCACCCACTCACAATCATCACGAGCTTCTGAGCTTGCAAACTCAAAAAATAACTCCTCGTGTGCGTGAATCACAACCACCAGGCCAGAATACCCAAATCTGAATCCCCTCTCCTTGTATACATTCTCTATATCTTCAAACGGCAAGATCATCAGAGTGTTAACTCCGGGGATTAGCGATCGGAAACACATGTGCTTATCTCCGACGTACATCTTGCCATACAGGGGGATGTTTTTCTGGAGGTGCGCATAGTAAATAGCAATAAGCTTCACGTTACCGGGAAGCGAGAAGTGCGATTTAAACGACTCTACCGCGGAAGAGCGAGCAGAAGGCGATACCACATAAAAAGGGTCTGTCAAACCAGGAGTGCTTTCCTCATTCGGGTTGTTATTGACGCTCTTGTCTTGTGAATCAACACTGTTGCCAATACTCTTATCTCCGATATCGCCGGTACCTCCACCTGGGCGAGACCCCGTATGTTCCATCACATGAACTCCCTGCGCAAACTCCTCGTTGATGTCAATGAAATGTCGAGGCGGAATACTCCAAATCGTATGGCTCAAGGCAGACGCAGTGTTGGATACAATATTGCTAACCAAACTACGCGACTGCCATGCTTTATTGGCTGCAGACGACGCCGCTGATGTCCAGTAGTTACCGCCGCCAGACACCTCCTGCTCGTTAAATTCAACCTTCACCTCGTTTTCGCCTTCAAACACTTTTTCAACAACCACTCCGTAGACTCCATAAGAAGAGCGTGCGAACCCTTTAACGGGGGACCAAACACGCCCAACGGCCCGTCGCAGAGAGTTGGGGATGACATTCTGCCCACGGTCATGTGGAACCAACTCACCAGAATGGGAGGGGCCAATGTTGGCCAAGTGGTGCCCTAATCTATCCAGATTGACAAGTCCATCGCGTAAATCACCATCTGATCCACCTTTATCACGTGGGTTGTGCGAACCCACACCCATTGCAACTTCAATATCGGTCAGCGCCTTCTTGCCATTAGAGAAGAACATTAGAAAGTAATCGTCAATTGCAAACGTGTCAGCGCTCTCCAACACTTTGATACGCAGGCTCTCTGAAGCGCCCAAGATGGGACTCAATTCCAAATCCATTATATTCGGCAAGGGGATCTTGATAGTCACGTGGCCGCCAACATGACGCGTCGTAAAGATGTGCTTCTTCAACATCGCAACCCACGACCTAGCAGAGTCAAGAGAATCCGCTTGGAACGCATAAGTTTTCGATTCCGTATAAATTCTAAACCAAACAGGACCAAGACGATTGCTAGTGGACTTCCCACCCTCACCCCTTGCAGTGGCGGCTGAGTGGACAACTTCTGCGCGTATTCCATTCCTCAGGTCCAAAACCAACGTTGGGAAGTATAAATCCGTACTGCTGTTGTACACGCTTAGAGTGGAGTCTCTCAAGACTGCCCATTTGCGTATCACCCTATTAGTGGGGTAACCTCTTCCTTTCATAGCGAGCGCACCACTTTTGGCAATAGAGCCCTGTTTCTTCGGCAGATATGCAAAGAACAGCACGTGGCTGCTTGTTATGTACAAATGACCCTGCAGCAATACGTCTCGCAACAACCAGCACGAGTAATCGTTAATGAACTTTTCATCTTCGGGTATGTTGAACGTATGGCGTAGTTTCTTGGAGATTGCAAGTGCTCGTTTACGTGAAGAGGACGAAGAGGTTGTGGCATTGGTGGTGAACCGTTCAATCACCGACATCTCAAATAGGGACGTTGCACCAGAGTGTCTCCTTGAGGGGGACGATGAGCATGAGAGAGGCGATGAGGAAGAAGGGGGTTGCAACAACTGCTTCTCCTTATCGTTAGTAGAAACATCACGTGGCGACTCACTAGAAGAAGGGACAAGCTCCTTATAGTGCTCGGTTTCTTTATTGGTTAGTGTATCCTCGACCGACTCCTCAGGATTATCGCTATACTCATCGTCCTCTTCAGCTTCTACCTCTTCACCTTCATCTGCAGCATCTTCGTCTTCCTCCTCTTCAAAGCCCGCATACATACTGGCAGTTGTAAGCATTGTGACTATAGATTTGCCCATCCCTTGAAGTGGTTTGCCACAGTCATCAGTGTCAACGGGAGTGTGGTGTGCATCTATTGCAGATGGTTCCACAGCAGTGTTGCCACCAATCCCGATTGCATCGGTTTCACCAACTGCATCACCAATCGAACTGGTCGTTTCGCTTTGTGTAACAGGTGAATGCTCGCCATGCCCTCCAGATCCCCATTGATTACCCAATTGGCTGATTGTCTTCTTTGTAAACGACGCAGATGACGCGAGTGGTCTCACTAGCCTCTTCGGATAAAAATGTCTTTTGGAATCCAAAATCGAACGGTACGATAAACTGTGTGTCAAACTACTATGGCTATTACTGTGGCTGCGTCCACCGTGACTGCTTTCACTATTGCTGTGGCTGCGTGTGTCAGTATAGCTATAGCTATTACTATGGCTGCGAGTGTAACTCTCGCTCAGTTTGGATAGTTTAGACATATCCAAGCCAGATGTTGGGATGAGAAACCTTTCCACCCTTGCAGTAGTTGCGGCTGTGGTGGGTCCCTCACTTAACGATCTAATTGGGTCTGCTGAGTGAGGAGATGAAGAAGACACGGAGGATAATGAAGACACCCCAGTTGACGATGACCTGGGAGAATGAAGCGATAACTTTAGCTGTGAGGTTGTCTTCGAGCGGCCTCGACTGTTGATGAAACCCGGAGACACAACAGGATGGAGAGGAATATCATCAGGGGAGTTCGGAGTTGGTGAATCAGCTCCTTGTTGAAGAGGTTGCTCTTCTCGTATGAGAGACTGCTCCATTGAGCCATCATCTTCATGAAGGTCATGTAGATCTCTATGAAGCTCTGTGTGTGTGTCATGTGATATGTAACCCTTGCCCTCCAACTCATCCTTGAGATGTTGAGCTTTGTCTTGTGTGTCTCCTCGATCTCCAAAGTCCCCTCGGCTTTGCTTGTCCTTGTTGTTTATACTTCGTGATACACTTGAATCGTTAGAGCCCTCAACATACTCTCCAGGAAATGATCCTGGAACAACTGCATGTGACATGATAAGGCATGCAGGTGGCGGGAATATAATTGTTTGAATTGTTGTAGTGAATACCTGTGTTGTCTGTTACACAAGAAGGATTGTCTTTTTCAAAATGATTGCTGTTCCTGGCGTTGATTGTGAGAGAGGATGCTTGCTATCACTTGTGTGCAAACTGATCACCTCGTAATTGCTATGCCAACCTGTCTGTTGCTTGTCTGAGCGCTGGTAAAATGTTGGAACCGTGGATATTATAGGAAAATCCAAAACTGAAGACAAACAAGGAAATGCAAAAGGAAATGCAATGAAAGGCGTTAGCGCCAGAAATCAGAGGGTCACAAGAGATGGGGGCAATTTAGACGCTGAGAACAAGTGCCAACAAACAAGAAACCCAAATGGGAAACATACACACAAAGGCTGTATATAGCTGTGTATAGCTGTGTGTAGCTGTGTGTAGCTGTGTGTAGCTGTGTGTAGCTGTGTGGTGTGTAAGGTATATAGGATATATAGTATGTAGTGATATATATAAAGATATATACTATATACTGTGTGTGGGTTATATTTGTATAACTGTGCATATACACTATATATCCGTAGTATGGATAGTATATATGGGCATGTGAATGAGCTATATATGAATGATATATAGTATATGTGGATATATCAACGCAAGATATTTTATGGTGTGAGATGTATTATATCTCTAGAGTATCTCTTTGTTCTCTGGCAAAGTGTCTGGCAATGTGTCTGGCAAAGTGTCTGCCGGTGTACGATCTATATGTGGATACACTAACAAACAATACCCTGGTATAGAACACCTTCGAGAGAGATACGGTTGATATTTATTAAAATCAAAGACAGAGATGTGATAATATGATCGAATGGATGTATATCTACCGTCTTCCCACTCCACTCCATCCCTCTCGGTCCCACTTGGTTGCCCTTTGGCTGGCCTCTTGCAGTATGGCGTGCCGTATTTGTGAGATTCCCCTTCCGATAAGCGCACTTCCCCATGCGTATCTCACCGCTTATGCCTGCTGAATGTACCTTTGTGCCGACTATGCCTGCTATTTCTGCCGTCACCGTCAGCTCTCATCTCCCCGCTGCATAGCGCCCGTTAAGTGGCGCGTGCAGTCAACCCCACTGCTAATGGGCGATAATGGCACTGTTGGGAGAGTACGCCTTGGCTTGTGTTCCATATATGATTGTTGATTCCATGAACGGTTAGTGATTCCACAGATTACTGGTGAGATCACTGGTGACTCTACATATAGCTGTTGGTTCCATATATGATTCTTCCTACGTATAATAAGATTCCACATATTAGTCATTACACATATTACCGATGTCAACACTATCATCTGGCAGTAACTTCTATTACAGTGCTTATACATTGTAGAATAAATAGAGCTCTCAATAGGAATACTGGGCCCTCGGCTCACTTCCTGCGTTATCGCCTTCTCATGGCAGGCAGGAAGTGTTGGCACGCGGGAGTTACGTCAAAAGCGGCTGTACCATGCATGCATGTGAAGCTCATCGTGGATGATGGTGACACAAAGACACAAACCCTTAGAGGATATTCTTTCTCTGTGCCTCTCTGCAGTATTCCTCAGTGCGTTTGGCTTCAGCGATGTCAGCTTAAGCAGTTTCACCTTTGTGTCTCTGGGTGAAATGTCAATCGACCGTTTGGGTATGGAGGCTGGTTAACGCCCAAGCTTATACTATATATTTTTAGGATATTCACAATATATTATCTAGATGCTATTAGATACGTAATATTTAAAATAGATTAAATCGCTGTGTGATGACTAGCTAATCCAATGAACCTAAAATATATTATCTAGTAGCTGTTACTTAAGTAGTATTTGCAATAAATTACACCGCTGTGTATTAGGGATGCTGATCATGGCTCATAGTTGTATAATTTCACTATTGCAAGAAATGGAAAATCAAAACTTTACAAATGGAAACTTGCTCCATATTAAATCTCAGGACTAAAAATAAATCAATCATCAGGTCAGACCCTGACGCTCAAACCCTGAAAAGCAAAACAAACAGAAGAACAAAACACACTGCTGTAGGACCAAGCTATATATCCTGCTCCTTACCTAGTACTCATAGATTCTTCCCTCCCATGGCTCGAGGTTGACTGCTTCTGCAATCGTCTCTGCGACCTTGTTGTCACTGTTACTCAGAATGAGGCGTCCAGTCTTTCCACTAAGAGCATCAACTGTAACCTTGTACTTCTGTTCACTACCCGAAAAGTTGAGAACTACAAGCACTATCTTACCACTCTCAGCAGTCTTGGTAAACGCAAAGATGTGGAGGTGATCAAAGTCGTGGATCTGGAAATGCCCATGGATCAAAGTGTCTGGGTGTGCCTTTCTCACCTTTAGAGCTTCCTTCCAGAAGGAGAGCAGAGAGTTGGTGTCATTGATCTGCGACTTGGCATTGATATCAACATACGTTGGGTTAACATCCATCCACACCGAATCACCATCACTAAAGCCGGCAAACTTGGAATCATCCCATTGGAATGGTGTACGGGCGTGATCTCTTGCAAGGAGCTGCAACCCATCCATGACAGATTCAAGCACTTGTTCCCTATCCTCTTCCTTGGCACGCCTCTTAACCTCAGTGTAGTAGTTAAGAGCATTGATATCTCTGTACTTGTCAATGCCCCATGTCCTGGGGAAGTTGATGCTGCCAAACTCTTGTCCCATGTAAATGAAAAGAGTACCGGTGAGGGCAATCTCCAAGACGGCCAGCATCTTACCAGACTTGAATCTCCACTGAGGAGAATCGTCTCCAAACCTAGTGATAGATCTGGGTTGATCGTGATTCTCCAAGTAGTTGGTGGCCCACCCATCAGTGCCTTCAACAATACTGTAGTTGTTCTTGAGAGCCTGCTTGAAGTCTGGCAGAGTCCAGGGTACAATCTTATGCTTATCAAAACGTTTCCTTCCAATATCGGTATGGTCAAAAAGGAAGAGCATGTTGATCTCTTTCTCCTTCGCGCTCACATATGGGATGAGTTCCTCCTTCGCGCCGCGGCCAACCTCTCCAACTGTCATGATGTCCTTATACGGAGCAAACCCTTCCTGATGCATCTCCTTGATAAACTCGTGCACGCGTGGACCGTTCTGGTAGTAAATAGATGCATTCTGAAATTCCCTTTCTGGATTAGTGATTGGTGCATCGGGATAGTCTTGGTTCTTTGAGTAGATACCAGCAGTGTCAATTCTGAATCCATCAACGCCCTTGTCAAGCCAGAACTTGATAGCACTTTCGTAGATGGCTTTTCTGGTTACTGGGTTCTCCCAGTTGAGATCAGGCTGGCCAATGGCAAACAAATGCAAATAATACTCTTGGGTCTCTTCGTCCCACTCCCAAGCACTTTGGCTGAAATGTGAAATCCAGTTGTTTGGAGGTCTTCTGTTACCCTCAGTGTCGTACTTGGCAGGCTTCCAGATATACCAGTCACGCTTGGGGTTAGTTTTGGACGAGCGTGACTGCTTGAACCATTCGTGCTGAGAGGAGGTGTGGTTGACAACCAAATCCAGAATCAGTTTCATTCCTCTTTCATGGCATCCCTTGATGAGGGCATCCATGTCTGCAAGTGTTCCATATGGGGCGTACACATCTTCGTAATTGGAAATATCGTATCCCATATCCTCTTGAGGGCTGTCAAACATAGGAGACAGCCAAATACAATCTGTTCCTAACTCTTTAATATAGTCCAGCTTTGTGATCATGCCAGGAATATCTCCAACACCATCGCCGTTAGAGTCCTTGAAACTTGCTGGCCATACCTGGTAAACGGTGGCTTCCTTCCACCATGGGACTGCTTTTGAGGGCATTTTGAGTTTTTGCCGATTTCGAAAAAGACACTTCTTTATTTTGTGCGATGAGTTATATTGATTTCAGATTGTACGAAAACAGTAAACACGGAAAATAGGAGGCATTTATGCGGCACTGGTGAGGAGCTATGTAGTTCCAACTTGTTGAAAATTCACACTTCAATAGGGCACGATGAAGTTTTGAGGGATTATTTTGAACGGGGTTGAAGGATATAGAATGACATGACCACTTGCTACAACCTACAATATTACTAATACGATATCCTTTACTTATACTTTCCACTTCTGGTCAAATCCTACAATTCGTCCCTGTTGAATGCAATGAATTCTGCCGGCGAATGTAATCGATCTGAGAGGTCATTGATACAAACAAGAATCGCCCCTGAGAGGATAATATATCGCTCAAGGTGAATGCGTTATTCTCAAAATGTGCATACAGGTTTCACCGCTCGAATCTATGGCTTCTCTTGCAATGAGGGAGGAGTCAGGATGTTGAACACAAAAAGTGGGGTCGAATGCGGGGAGCATAAGGGTGATCGGATCTTTTTTCGCAATAATGAAACAGCGAACTGCATCTGCCGTCGGGGAATTAAAGATATCGCTCACTGTCAGTGCGAGTGAGTGGCTGTCTATGCAACGGCTGAGTCGTGAGTCGTGAGTCGTGAGTCGTTGGTGCAAGCGGCTGCCATGACTGGAGAAAAAGTGGGGTAATTGGTGAGCATTAAAAGCCGCATCCGAGATGCTTGGCTACTGCATGCACATCATGTGTGCTGCATCGTAACCATGGCAACTCTCCGATGCTCCATAGAAGATACAACGAAAATAGCTTCAAGTCGCATACGGTGTCGCTGATTCCGGCTTACCTAAGAAGAACTTCTACACTTCGTTAGAAGCTATTTGGAACGATAAGAGTTTCACTCACAATAAGGTTTTTTGCATAAGGTTTATTAATGGTGAGCACATTAAGTCTCACAGACCCTGCGGGGAATATCTCTCAACTCAACAATGATCATAGCGTCACATCTCCAGTAATCTAAAGTCTTCGGTGGTCATAACAGCAACTCCGAGTGATCACATTGGTAGTGGGTGAGGTACAGTTCCGACACGCTGAGGCAGTGTCGGGGAAAAGATGCACCAATAGGCAGGCCGAGACGAAGAGAACAGCTTGATACAGCCGGCACATATTGTGGCTTATCTGAACTGGCATATCTCGAGAACCGACTTCACACGCAGATATCGAGAGTTACTTCCACTTGCAGATATCAGAGTCATTTCACCAGTTGCTCGGGGCATGATTGGGACCGGCCTGAGCTGAGGCACAGAGAATTCCATCTCGAATCAAAGTTAGAAGCACTGTACTAACTTCGGACAACAACTCCCTACTGTGACACACTTTGAGACAAAGTTCACAAGGGTTTAGACCTGAGGTGTTGGAGTAAAAACATTTCAAACTACTTCAAGAAAGTATAAAGTTTCAAGCTTGCATAGGAATTTGTCCCCGCTACCATTGCCAAGGTCTCTCAGACTACTTCTCCGACTCTCCTCCTTTGGTAAATTAATATTCATCACAATCTGCTAATATGCTGGGTTTCCTCAGAATAATCTACTGGTCTCAAGGGCTATCTCCTCCGGCATCTCGTGGTCGACTGCGAGAATCTGGCAGGGGGAACAGTGCAAATGCTCAACTCGCACCTGTGTCCCGCTCGAAGCTGCAGAACTGAATATCCATGCAGCTCAAGATGCGGGGTAAGACAATTTAAATGTCCCGAGCTTATGCATAATGTAGGACTATCCTGCATTATTCATGATCAGCCCCCGAAAAAAAAGCTTAGGAGGTGTGCAGAGTATGGTGGGGTTGAAAGTTACTGGAAACACGAAGCACACAATACTGAAGCCCGTAGCCATTTTATCAGTTGCCAGGACGTCATGTCGTTTCGTGTCACCTCATTCTCATCACAGAGGTTTGTTGTTCAAGTAAATGTCGCAATGAGATACTCAGTTCGAAAGTTATCCGGTTTGTCTGCGTACTCGGCAGAACATTACATGCCAGATGCGCTCCAGAGTTACTTGGCGGCACTCTATGGCTTCAGCATTGTTCTTTCACAGATGCCGAAGAAAAATATATAAATGCATTATTTATCTCTTGAATAGAATGACACCCAACTATGAGCTATACCGTAAAACAAAAAATGGATATCGATACCTTTGACGACAAGAAGGCAGAGACTGTGCACGATGAGGTCAAGACAGTTGAGACCAACGAATACATCAATGCGTTTGTAGGCCAGATTGCCGATGATGCAAATGCCGCAAACAGCAGTGAGAAGAATATGTCTCTTATGCAGGCCCTGAGAACGTATCCAAAGGCTGCTGGATGGTCTATCTTGCTTTCAACATGCTTGGTCATGGAAGGATATGATATCAACCTTCTCAGTTCTTTCTATGCCTTCCCCGCATTCAAAAGAAAGTATGGAGTGCTTACCGATGCTGGTGATTACCAAGTCCCTGCAAAATGGCAGACAACTCTCTCCATGTGTACTAATGTTGGTGAAGTTCTTGGCCTGTTTGCTGCTGGTAGTATTGCCGATCGTTTTGGATACCGTTGGACGCTTATTGGTTCTCTCATGTTCTTGATGGGCTTTATCTTTATAGTTTTCTTTGCTCAAAACGTTCAGATGTTGGCTGCGGGTGAGATCCTATCTGGTATTCCTTATGGTTTCTTCCAAACTCTGACTGTCAGTTATGCTTGTGAGGTTGCTCCAGCTCTTCGCTTTCATCTCACGACATATGTTAACATGTGCTGGGTATTTGGTCAACTTTTGTCTTCGGGTGTTCTCAGGGCCCTTGTAAACAGTGATTCTGACTACAGCTATCGTATACCTTTTGGTATTCAGTGGATATGGCCAATCCCTATTTCTATAGGTATCTTCCTTGCACCTGAGTCGCCTTGGTGGCTGATTAAGAAGGAGAGGAAGGAGGAGGCAAGGCATTCTCTAAGGCGCCTCATGACGGAGAATGAGGCTATCCCCGATGTTGAAGATGCAATTGACAAGATTATGACGATGATGGAGGTCACTACCAAGATTGAACAAGAGACTCAAGAAAGTACCAGCTACTGGGAGTGTATCAAAGGCGTTAACCTGAGAAGGACTGAGTGCGCCTCTGCATCCTGGGTCATACAGCATGCATGCGGATCGTCTCTTATGGGTTACTCGACCTATTTCTATGAACAGGCAGGTCTTTCAACTTCGTATTCTTTTGATTTCTCCATCATTCAGTACTGTCTTGGTCTCATTGGAACTGCAACATCGTGGATATTAATTAAATACACTGGCCGCTTCAAACTCTATGCATGCGGTCTGGGCGCAATGGTTGTAATTTTGCTGATTGTCGGTGGTTTGGGCTGTGCACCATCTGACTTGAAAGGTCCAAAATGGGGTATTGGTTCTCTGCTTCTCATGTTCACTTTTGTGTACGATCTGACTGTTGGACCGGTGTGCTACTGTCTGGTGTCAGAGCTGCCCTCTGCAAGACTCAGAACCAAGACAGTTGTCATTGCCAGAAACCTCTACAACATCATGGGAATCATTGCTGCAATAATCATGCCATATATGCTGAACCCCAGTGCCTGGAACTGGAGAGCCAAGACTGGCTTCTTCTGGGCTGGTTTATGTTTTCTGTCTTTTACGTGGGTGGTGTTTCGCCTTCCAGAGACGAAGGGTAAGACGTATGCCGAGCTTGATCTGCTTTTCGAGATGGGAGTTAATGCTAGAAAGTTCAAGTCAACTGAGGTATCACCATTCGATGTAGGCAGGCTTCAAAAGAAATTTGAAAACAGCGCCACTTTAGGTGAGGCCTTCAGAGAAGCCAAAGAAGAATCTCTCCACAACGTTTAATCGGCAAGCTCTAGCCGGATACCACTGACTGTATGAGCTTCTCACTCTGATTCTGAATTGGATCATACTACGTTTTTAGTCTTTTGTTTCTACTTGATTCTTGACGTTTATTTTTTGCTCATCTATGTCCGTTAATGAACTGTTTGCCAATCTGGAAATGCTTTAACCTGTGGTATATTGGCTTTTATGTGTCTTCATGCACGAATATGCGCCATATGCATCATCTACACTGCCTTGACGCATTGCCGTTACGTCCAATTGAGTTCTTGATGAATTATGTCTCTCACTCTCTCTCACTTTCTAGTGATAGACACTGATATCTCTATACCTGTTTTCGTGTTATTGACTATTCAGAGGATATGTAGAGCGTATAGAGAGTACAGAGAGGGCACGCACAGGGCATTCAATTGATAACAGCTTCACTATATGCATATATATTCATAATATAAATCAATAATGACATGAGACTACCATGATCTGCAAAATAAGGGTATGGAGATGGAACTTGCTCCTCATTCGATCTCATCTGCATATTTTCAATGTAGGAGCCGGCGAGAGCATATCAATCTGAGAGTAGTCCAAAAAACATCTTATTATGTAGAATAACTCTACGAAGCCTAAACTGGCGGTTGCCCCTTTAACCACATCTCGGCATCTTCAACCTCTGCATAAACCTCTTTCAACGCCCTCACCTCTGATGGGCAAAACAAAATGGCAATGAGCCCATTGACCACCCCTGTAATACCAGCGGCCGCAGCTATGAATACAAATAGAATGGCAATGCCTGGTACAAATAACGATACAATAAGCGATACAGGCAGCATTCCAATAACTACAACAGCAGACAAGTAGAAGTGGACAAGCCTCCAGCTCTTTTGCCAATCATTAGTAGGATAATACGAGGCGATCTCCTTTTTAAGATCTTCGTACACCTTCAACTTGTCACCAGAAAGAGTTTTAAGATCCTGAGAATCCGGCAACAATTCTGCTTCCAAAATCTCCAAAGTCGTTGTGTATGCAAAATGATCGCTATAAGACCCAACACCTTCAATCTCCTCTACAAACTCAACTTTCGCCGCCACTGGCTTCAATCTATTCTTATCTATAAATGCGTAGTCTAAACGGCACGCCTCTGTTACCGGAAGCTGCTTTCTCCAGGTGTTGAGCGTACTATCACAAGTCGTACCATAAGCCTCAATCTGCTGATGAGGCTCGGCACTCCTGATCAGGTTGAGGTCCTGCTCTCCATGCAACAACTCCCAGGAATCAGACAGCTCTGCTTCGTATCTAAACACATTATGGGGCAGGCTGCCTGGACGGCTGTTGAGATCACCAACTACAATAACCGCGTACCCCGCCTCTTTGAGGCTGTTGGCCAGGTTGGCAAAGTCCCACGCCTGGCACGATCTATGGGTGGTGTATGCTGCATCCCCAGACAAAGCATAAGGGGCGTGCATATGAGAGTTCAACAAGGCAATTGGGGTGTCTCCAGGACCCTGCAACTTGACAACAGCAACCGATTTACCCACGTACCAATCGCCCCTGAAAAATGCAGACGGTCTACCTGAAATCGGGAATCTATACAAAAATGTTTTGGTGATTGGAATTTTCGACATCACAGCAAGGCCAGGGCCGCTGATAATACCAGAGTAAAATATACGCCTATACGGATACCGCAGACTACAAACATTGTCGAAGTAGTCCCAATCCTCCTTACACCATACTTCTTGTAGAGCTATAACATCGTACTCTTCGGGGGCAGAAGCAATCCGATCGGCAATTGCATTCAACCGCTGTTTGCGTTTCTTCGACACAAACTTGAGGCCCCATGTATTGAACGTGAGGAGTCTAATCGTTAGCCGAGACGAAGCATTTTCTTCATAGGCGGCATCCACTGAGTGCTCCACTGACGTTTGCTCGATAGTTGAAGTGTTAACTGGTAAATCAACTAACTGAGGCTGCTCCTGTGGAGTATCTATGTAATGTGTTGAAGGCATTATAATATAAAGTCAGTCTTGGGCTATATTCTCCAATTGTTGGTTTCTCAACTATAGATCCCCTGTTTGGTTGTGAACAGCAGAGTCAAAATATTTTTTGTTGCTGTTGTTAATAATAACGTGCTTTGTGTATAGATGTTCCGTGCCTGCTTTATGATGTTTGAGAATATTGAGGTATAGTCTTCCTGCAAAAAAAAGTGGAAATTGCAAAATACTGGAAGTTTTAGCAGAAATTCTGAGTGGGGCTTTTGTGGAAATTTGGGCTAATTTTCAGCTTCACTCCGGTGACAATGTAGCTATAAACACCAAAAGGAGTTGATTATGCGTGATGCCTGCATATGCAAGCACTTGTTAGCTTGGTTACTTGTCCATAAATAAACCTGATGGCCAGCCGGCCAGCTACTAGGTACAAAAAGCGATTACCCATTAATGGTGCTTGTTAGTAGTGCAGTTGTACCAACTGCTCACATATCACTCAATCCTTCTCGGCTTGGCTCTGTGCACCTCACTCTCTTCATGCTTCCTGCCTGCCAACCTGGCTTCCTACTTCCCTGTTGCAGTAGTGCGTTGTAGTAGTGCGGTTGCTATTCATCACGAAATCAAAACAGACGCGCGTCAAGATGTAAATAAAATATGGGGGAACAAGACAAGGCAAGACAAGATACTAGGCAGTAAATCCGAGGCGTGAACGTTAGAGGGGGAATCACATGTTCTCAGCAATATATTAGTTGATATCTTGTTTTGCAACCACGTTAGCGTTTATATACCTAGCCAAATCGTAACAGAAGGTATACAACAAACCAACTACAACATGTCGAACGTAACAGCGTTTGAGGATTTCGAGCACCTCCAGCATCAAATGAATGCTTTCCATTCTGTTTTCAAGGATAGGATGGCCAAACAGAAGAGCCAACTTATCAACAATAGAACGACCTACCAGGAAAGCATTAACGAGGCGAGGGAGGCACAAAGGTTATTGCTGCTGGAAATTGAAAAATACACAAGGAAAGAAGAAGAGCTTAGTCAGAGTGAGTATTTGGGAGAGCGCTACAGTCATGGCGAGAACACACTAGGGTTTTCTATTCTTCTCTAGTGAAGCTTATCAATCGGTTTCCCCTGCAGTTGCTTTATGTTTCTTAGCCGGTATAGTACTAACATGCATCCCCATAGTGACCAAAGCGGAAATAGATGACCACGAAAGTTCCAGCGCCAAAGTGGCACAGCTCCAACAACAACAAAAGGAGCTTGTGGAGTCTAAACAAGCGCTGACAAAGCAGATAGCAGAACTGCATGCCCTTGTTGAACATGCCACCGTTTCCCTTCATGAGAAGAAACAAGGGCTCTCAACACAAGCAGCAAGAGACCAAACGGAGATTATTCTCTATGAAAAATATCTGGGCGTGAAAATACATCCTCTGCAAACGGATTTCCTTAGAATTGTCTTTCAGAATATTGACCCCGATGATTATTTAAGGGAGGTTTCTTTTGTGCTTGACTTGTCGAGTGATGAGTACAAGGTGCCTGAAACGACTCCTGCGTTGTCTAAAGAGGTAGTGACAAGGCTAGAGGGGGAGTTCAATACTCATAGAGAGCTCGGCTTGTTCTTGAAGAGTATCAGAAAGGAGTTGAAGGGTAAACTGTTGTCATGATGACAGCTTTATTTTATGGGTAATTTGGAGTATTGCTATAAATTGGTCAAGGCTATATTCATGTATATATTTATGTGTATTTTTATATTACCAACTAAGAACAGGTTTTCACAGAAAAAAAGAATAGGGATCTGCTTATAATTATATCTAAATATACAGATTAACATCTACAGGCAACCTAAATATGCATATCCGCATATATGTGAAGACTGTTGTAGTTAATTCATTCTCCCTGAGCCCTCTTTGGAGGAGGGGGGAGCACTTCACCTTCAACCGCAGTTCTGTGTCCCCTGTCCAGCTGTCTGCTCTTCGCTGTCTCCTCTTCAAAATATGAAGACAAATCGGCAGCAGCAGCATGATGAGGTTTCTTGGACTTGTTACGCCCGCTGCCTAGCGCGGACGGAGGTGGTGTGAACGATGGGCTGGGAATGGGAGGAATCCCAGGTGGGATCATATTAGGGGAGTTCAACACTCCGTCAGAGGGAGAAACATTACTACCAGTTGGTGTCGCAAAGAGGGTAACGCCTGGCGACAGATCAACGTTATACTTTTCTCCGGCCACACCGCTACCCACTAGATCGTCCCCTATGGGAACAAATTTGCCTAACACCTCTGGAATCCGGTGGAGAAATCCATATCCGACATCACAGCCCAACAAACCATTTCCTCCCCATAGGTTATTTGGGTAGATTGTTACGGGTCTGACAACGTCAAAGTCGTGGTTATACACGTAAAGAATGATTGAGCACCTCTCTTTTTTGGCCAAAGAAAGCCTCTGGTACAACGAAGCGATAACTCTGCTCAGCAGGTCTTCCCCACCGGTTGCCAGCAGACCATCCTGCGACCCAATGATGTAGTCTGCATTGGGCAAGAGACCAGCCTGGTAGGCAGGAGAATTGGGGCTCACGTTCAGAACGTGCCATACAAACGTGGAGGTATGCAGCGGTGTATATTGAAACGAAATGCCCAGGCTTACAGCTAGAGGCGACGGCTTTGGCGTCTGTTCTGCAATATTTATGTCCTCCAGCTTATCAGATTGGTGCGGTTTTTTATCGATGCTGAACTCTGATGCGGGGATTTGGACATTACGCAGAACTCCACCCTTGGCGCTCCACACATGAAAATTCAGCGGCTGCCCAGAGCTCACAAGGCTGCTTATCAGATCAATGAGACGCGTATAGTCAACAGTGGATGATGAAGAAGGAAGATAGGGGGACTGAGAGGATGTAGTTACAGCTGTCTCTGTAGTCTCTAGTGTTGTTCCCAGTAGTAACGGTAGCTCATATCCGTTAATCTCCACTATATAGTCAAACCAGCTTTCGAGCCCATATTTGGCGCCAATTGAGTGTTTGTCGCATGATATCACACGCAGCCCAATATCTGTTTTTGCCGATCGAAAATAGTGGTCATCTGCTGAACCTGGTGCCAAAGAGGAGGATATCTGTTCAGCTGATTGTTCCAGCTGGGTAACTAGTTTTCGTGCCAGTGCAAACATTATAGATGAAGCGGTGCGGTGAAAATAACCACAATAGCATACATGCAGTGTATGCTAAATAGAACTGTATGTGTCCAAAATAGAACAACTGCCATTTGAAATGGAAGTCTCTTCAAACTAAAGTCGCATTTGACTGGCTATACTGTCTCCGCTTGTTGTCCTTTCACCTTGCAGTGTCCTGCACCTGTCCTCAGCACTGCACGCTTTGGCAGGCGAGCTTGGCGTCAAATTACACTAACCAAAGTAGCTGCATCTACGTCACATGTCCTTCCACGCAATAGAGTCAGCACTAAGGGAAACAAAAAGGCCTTGTTTCAAAAATGGCTTGTTTCATTGTAGCCGTCAAGGGGTTTTCGGGGTCAGAGAGATTTCCACCTTTGAATATTTATTTGTGCGTAAGAGGTGATGAAGAGGCTGTAAGCAGAACTCCGCGAAGCAGCATCTGAGAAACTTATTGAGATGATGAACATTCAGCTATTATCCGCTGTTCTGTCGTCGTCTTACATGTCACTCCTTTCCATATTGTATCAAACATTTGCCTGTATTTTATATATTACATAAATAGGACCATAAACCATCCTCCAAGTAACGAAAGCACATCAATATATAAGCTATTATAATCCTTGTGAACTTATAACTCATCGTGGCCGTTGATAACGTGCTGGGCCTCATCTCCAGATTCACCCTCCAGAGAAACGTTAATGTGCCTCTGGATCTCAAGAGCATCAAAACCATAGTGACCCTCCTTCTTGACAAAGTCACTAAGCCCCTCGAGGGATCTGGAACCTTCAAAGAAAACAGGCTTAGAGGTGTCACCGCCTGGGTACAGTACAATGGTTGGGTAACCTTCAATATCAAGGCTGACATCGTTCAAAGTATGGTCAATCTTGGCAATCACAACGTAGTCCTTGGCCTCTGGGTCCTTGGCATACAGTGCAGCGAGCTCCTCATATGTGGGGGCAAGCTTCTTACAGTGGCCACACCATGGTGCGTAGTACTTGACAAGCACATCCTTCTTGCTGTCGCCAATGATCTTGTCATGCTCGAGTCCAACAAGGTGGTAAACAGCATCCTCCTGAATCTCTGGAACTGGCTCCGACTTGACAATTGGCTTGAGCTCACCTGCAAAGTAGGAATCGACAAATCCAGCAATTGCGCTGTTGTCTAATGGAGACTCCTGGGAAATACCGTACTTGAGATTGCCCTCAATGTCGTGGATGACAAACAATGGGAACTCTTCCTCCATGTTCAGACTCTTTGCGTGGGCACCATACTTAGGAGCCTCAAGACCAACAAAGTTCATCTTACCACGGTACTTCTTGGCGGCTTCATGCACAATCTCACGCGCTGCCTCCTTTTCGGACTCCTCGTTCCAAAAGTAATAGGCAAGTGGAACCTTGGCAACCATATAATCCTGGAAAGTGGAGCCGTCAATTTCACCGAACAGAGGCTTAGTCTCTGTGTCAATGAAGGCACGCAGGGTAGCTGCGTCAGTAGCCTCATCCTCCTTGGCCTCAAACACAATTGGCTCCTCCTCCTGAGGACGGTAGATGACATATGCAGGAATGGTTCCAGATGCAGACGAGAACTTGGAGACAAGGTCAGCATCACCTGTGCTTGCAAAGGAAAACTTGTCTCTGAGACCGGAAGCAATCTCGTTGAAAGTTGTGTTCTGCGCACTGCCTTGAGCACCGGCAGGTACAACCTGGAGGATGAGGGGCTCTGCGAGCTCCTTGAGGACTTCCTCAACATTAGCTGAGGTCTCGAGTTCAACAACAGGTGGTTGACTCTGTTTCACCATGTAAGAGACAATGAGATCGGTCTTGCGGCCACCGGCATAGTCTGATGGTTCAGACTCGGCCCCTCTGAACACCTTGAGGGTTGGATAACCTCTTACACCATAGTTTGCACATAGGTCTCTTTCCTCGGTACAATCAACTTGTGCAAGTCTGATATCCTTGTCCAAAAGCTTGTTGGCAGCGGCAGAGAACTCAGGTCCTAGGTTCTTGCAGTGGCCACACCAAGGGGCGAAAAACTCGGTAAGCACGAGTGGGTTATCAGACAAAAACTTTTCAAAAGTTTCGCCAGACAGCTTCACCACGGCAGAGTTGGGGTCGGCAATCGCTGGGTTGGCCTCCTCGGCATATGCCGCCAGCGCCAAAGACAAAATCACAGACAAACTGGAAAACTTCATTGTGAAATACACCAGAGAAGTTGTATTGTTTAACAGCTGTATCACCTATCAAAAACCAGTAATGACAAGTGAATTATATATTGGGCAGCGACTAATCTTCACAACAAATATATGACAACTGTATGCCTTGCGATGCACCGAAAGCAAACGATACATATATTGCCTACTTGACTTGACTTTCTTGTGGACAGATACAAGTACTCGCCAAAGAGGCAACTTGCACACGCCAAACTCACTGCGTGTCGTAATCTCCCCTTCCCCCACCCGCAGGCTGCCCTCCCCTATTAACCCACTCTGGTGGTGTGTATGCGTAAGGAGCTGGGTGTGGAAGCCATTCCAGATGTGAAACTGGGAGATGGCGGAGGATGATCTCATGGATGCCATAGGATAATTGGGTAGATCCCTGCATAAATTAGATGTGAACACGTAACATTAGGTCGTTGATGGATCAATTGGCTGGAGTGTGCTAGTTATTGGTGCTGCTGGCATCTTCTGTGGTGCGGGTTGCTCTGGTTAAAGAGGGACTGTTGCGGCACAATGAATGGTGTCTCTGCCGAAAGTTTATCTACGGATATTAGTAAGCTTAGGGAATACCGCGATGTGGGCTCTACGGAGAACCAAGGAGCATCCATGAACCCTACTAGGCATGTGCACGTACTTTTATCAGAATATGGCAGACTATATATACTGTAAGGCAGTTAGTTTACATTTGTACATGATGGGCATCTCTTACTGATGGCGGTTGCCTTTTCTTGCGAGCTTTGTCCTTCTGTCCACCATAATTATGTCTATTTGCTCTTCCTTCATTCCGCTACTATGCCATTAAAATGGGGGACCCTTAGCAGACACATCGATTACCTCTAGAATAAATCACGGCATAAAAACCTTTTCACAGATCAATGTAGTCAAATATATCGAATTTTCTCCAATATGAATAAATATAGAATATGGTGTAGAACATATGATCTCTAGAGCTTTCTAAGAACATTCAAGGCGCTGGTCTCTGATTATAGGCTAGCGTCTCTTTATAACATGTTGAGGCTTCTCTCTGTCATCTCTGCGTGCTTCTCCCAAGGCCGAGGCTGCCTTCCCTCGCTGCCCACTCGGCATCCCCGTGCTTCCCAGTCACTACAAGTAGAGCAATCTCTCTTGCGATGTCTAGTGCTATCTGGTCAGCGGCCTAGTGAGCAGTAGTGAGCGCCTGGGTAGACAGTTCCCCACACTGGATTTGGAAGGCATTGGAACTGATGGAGGCAGTAAATGGTGGAGGCTCTGCACATTAGTGTGTGTTGGATTAACAGCTTCCGGTGGAGTTTCCTTGAAGTATATCATAAGTTAAAGTCCAGGGGTATGATCACTATATCCAAACATATCAATACAATATATACGTGTTTATTAGCATATCTGGTTATATATGACCACCGCTGACCCACCTGCTTGCCCGCTTCCCCCCTACTGCCGCACAACGTCAAACCTCACCTTACATCTCTATCACACTACATGCACATCGGATAGATAAGGAGTGCTTGAGAGGTCTCCGATCACAATCAACACTTTGGCTCATTGCACTTGGAAATTCGACAGAGGGCACAAGCTGTACTTGTTGCCACTATATTACCGCGAAGTCTATATATTAGGAGGATTTCCTTGTCATTAACACAACAGTCGGCGGCGTATTTATTCGCCAACACACCGCTTACACTTCAAGGCCACACAGATTGCATCCCACACTGTCTGCTCACACAACACAATAGTCTGCTTGCGCCAAAATATACAGTTTGCCCACATACCACCCATAGTTTACTCGCATTTCGCTCGGTCACACTGTCTGTTTGCATACCATTATTGACGTGTCCTCATAAGTGCCCTCCTCATAGCTTAGTGTTACTGCACTTACCCACACAAACTGTTCAGAATGCCAATTGATAACCACATAGAATCACACACAACCTCCCAGCTATCTTCATGGCTTCCTGTATTGCCGGCTGCGTATAATGGGATTGATCGGGATGAGATCACTCGTCTCTTAGTGCAGACTCTCTCTGACATTGGATACTCCTCTGTTGCACAGCAGCTGCAACACATTTCAGGAGTTTATTCTAATGATGCAACAGTTGAGCAGTTTATTGCACTGATTAAGGCAGGAGAATTTGAACTTGCAGAAAGGCAAGTGCCTCACTTGGATCTAGTGTCGGATCGTGCGTCAACAAGATCAATCTCCAACACAAGCATAATCACAAGCACGGGCAGCAGTGTTGCTGCAACTAACTCCTCTAGGGGCACCCAGAACCCCAACTATCGGCGCTTAATATTCCTCCTCCGCAAGCAAAGGATGCTGGAGCTGCTTTTAGTGCATAATGATAACGCACAAGCACTACGAATTCTTCGCACAGAGACGGCAGACGCAGCACAACACGGGGAAGAAAACGGGCAATTCCGTTTACTCTCAGCCTTATTCATGAACCAAAATGACGAGGCTTCCCAAAAGTCATTGGGATGGCTTGGAACACCCGAATTGTCAAGAGAAGGTCTTGTTCGTGATATAGGTAAATACATATCGCCTTCTGCAATGCTGCCACCACATAGATTGGCCGATCTATTAGGACAAGCACTCGAGTACCAGAGGTCACTAGATCCATATTTCCTTGCAGAAAATCCATCTGGGTTGTCTTCTCCTCCGATAGGTGAGGTTGTTATGGATACAGGGACAAGGACACTAGACCCTGCTGCAGCAGGTGCGGCGTCGAATGCATCCAATCAATCTAATGCTTCCAATTCCAATGCACCTACAGCAGTTGAGTCATCCGTTTCCTTGTCCCCGTCCTTCCACACCTCTCCTCAATCCTCCTTGTTTAGAGACTTCAGATCAGATAGGTCGCTGTTCCCCTCCACTCTCCTCAAGTCCCTCAACAATCACACTGATGAAGTTTGGTTTGTTAAGTTCTCAAATAATGGCAAATATTTGTGTTCCACCTCGCTCGACACCAGAATAGTCATTTATGATGTGGAAAATGATTTCACACCCATCCACACCCTTTCAGGGTCTGAGAAAGCGGTGATGTACGCGTCCTGGTCACCTGATGACACCATGCTGTTGACTTGTGGTCTGGACCTGCAGTTCCGGGTGTGGAGCGTGAAGACTGGAGAGGTACTCAACTCTCTCAGTTTCAGGGAGCCGCTGAGGATCTGGTCGTGCGAGTGGCTCCCGGACTCATCTGGGTTCATCACAGGTAGTCCCGATAAGAAGCTGGTATGGTTCAGCACCAAATGCGAGGAGTTGTACAATTGGAATATTGACCAGAGAATCAACGACCTGGCGATCTCTCCTGATGGTAAGAAACTCATCACCATCAACTACGACCATAACGTGTATGTGTGGGATCTGGACAGCAAGAAGTTGCTGGAGCGCATTTGTATAGGCAAGAAATTAACCTCCGTAACAGTAACAGCCGACAGCAACTACTTCCTCGTGAATGTCTCTCCAGAAGAAATCCAGCTGTGGGACCTCAACTCGTACAACCTTGTACAGAAGTTCTTGGGACAGCAGCAACAGCGGTATGTGATTAGGAGTTGTTTTGGAAACTGGGATGAGAGTTTGGTTTTATCGGGAAGTGAGGATGGTCGGATCTATATATGGAACCGTAA
Organism: Kuraishia ogatae; assembly: GCA_003706285.3. NCBI lineage: Eukaryota > Fungi > Ascomycota > Pichiomycetes > Pichiales > Pichiaceae > Kuraishia > Kuraishia ogatae. The sequence goes on along the minus strand of PPKV03000011.1, from coordinate 396,922 downwards.
ATTTGGCAATTTATTAATGGCTATTGAAGGGCACCGCGGTTTAGTCAACTGTGTTGATTGGAATAAGAAGGGGGTTGGCAAGTTCGGCAAGATGTTTGCATCAGCTGGGGATGATAAAACGGTCAAGATATGGGGAGTGAAGGAATAATTATATAACTGGGGGTTATAGAAATTGCTATGAATAAATGACGACTTTTTTAAGTCTAAGATCTTTTTGTCGCATGATGGGTGTTCGAACATCCAGCCATGAAGCTGTAGCCAACCAAGCAGCTAGTAATGAGTGCCACAGTTAGGCTCTCATAGTTAAGTTCCCATAGTTAAGCTCAGAGTTAAGTACCATAAGTATTAGTGGAATCCATTGCGTATTATACGGTGAAGTCAAGAGGTAAACTCAGCGTAAAAAAAATCTCCTTAAATTTATTTCTGCTTGCTTTTGACAATTTATTGACATACTCAAAAATATGTTCCATCTAATTTATCTTTTCAAATACATTATTTTGACTGAATATATGCATAAGTATGCATAAATATGCAGGAATAAACCTAATAAATACGAAGCAAAATACCGATTTTTTTGGTAAATCACAAAGTCTGAAGAACCTCTTAAAGTTGCTCTAATCATCCTCCCCATTATCACCTTGATGTGAAATAATTTTTGCTTCGGCCATTCCACGATTGATATCCAATGATAAGAACACTGGAATTGAGAGGGCTAGTAGAACGAACAGAAAGTAAAAGCAGTACCTGATGTTATGGGTATGATCAATTATCAAACCAACTATGAATGGGCCCAATATACTGCTGCCCTTATCCGTTACAGAAAATAGGGAAAAAAAAACACTCTCCTTCCCCTTTGGGATCAATAGGGAAAAGAGCGATCTGGATATAGTCGCCATGCCACCGAGGGCAAACCCATACCATACAGCCAAAGAATACATTTCAATAGGGTGATTAAGTCCGATTGCCTTGAAGTAAAAGCCCAAAATACCATAGCAGGGGATTACAGATGCCCACACTATTATGTAGATTAGCATGTTAAGAGTTGTGATTTTAAAGCGAGGCTGTATTATGTTAGGTATCGCACCAGAAGCCGCAATGGCTGACACCATAGTGACTATGCCCACTATGGACAATTGTAGAGTGGACATGCCTAGCTCACTACGTGCAAATAAAATTGCTACGCTGTTTATGGTGGTGAGACAGTCCGAGATGATAAACCAACCAAGGAGGAACGTGGTGATGTCTCTTAATTGAGAGGTTTGCTTTATTGCTAGCAACAGTGTCTTCCATCCATATTTGATATAGGCCCTGAATACAACAAGCTTATACACAAAAAGACGCTTGTAATATTCAACTGCTCCCCCACCTTGTGCACTGTAATAAATTGCCACTTCTGGTCTTTTATGGTGGAGGTGAAGATGGGGCCCTGGGCGTGATTGTAGTAGGGCCAACACAGGCACTTGGAATACGAGCCACCAGGCTCCCACCAAAAATATGGCAACTTGAATAGGGTAAATTGCACTGTTGGTATACGAATCTGGGTGGTTCTTTGGCGCCCCGTCTCTAATACGTATTATCATAATCATGGTTAATAACTGAACGATCAAGGCGGCAATGTACCCACAGGCAGCACCTCCTCCGCTTATACGGGAAGAAATGGATCCTTTGAGGGTTATTACATCGGTAGGAGTAGGAGCAGTCGCTTGAATGGAATCAGTAGGCTGGTGCTCCGAGTCAACTGTCCCATCGATGGCATCGTGGAGTTCTTTACAATTATCAACCAAAACCGGTAAGAAAGCATTACCACAAACATTAACTGCACCAAAACACGAATTGGCAACAATTGCCAGCAAACTAGCCAAATAGTACTGGTCATCGTTTAACAGCAAATACGACATTGTAGAGAAAGAGCCTATAATCGCAAAACCAACCAACAGGCTCTTTCGGTAGTTGCCTCTATCGGCAGCTCCACTCATAGATATTACAATGAGCGTTTGAACTAAAACGGAAAAGGAAAAAGTATACAAAGCATAAGATGAGGTGTCTATATAGAAACGACCAAATATTGGCAACACGCAAGATTCCTTTGCAGCAGAGGTTGTTACGCTGCGGGGAAACAGAATGGAGGCCGATTGCTCAACCGAAGACTGGAGCAATTGCGCATTCTGACCGAGCGACCTCCTCTCCGATGGTGGTGGGGGTACAGGATCTGGTACTTTGGGGTGTTTGCTGCCCTTACACGGGCTTATTTTATCCGACAGTTGTACACCATTGTCGCGTGCTAGCTGTTCTAAAAGTAGTGGCACATATGTTCCAACCACACTTACGATGAATGGTTCACTTGCCCATGAATAAACAAACCATCCGACAATTTCCCAATATGATGTGGCAAGGTATTTTGTAGGGAGGCCTTGTGGATTACCATGGAGAGGTGGTTCCCCATTGAGGGAAGCTTCATTGATTAGAGGGGTTTGACTGTCTTCACTGACCATTGAGTTTGAGTCAACAACGTCGGGGGCGTCTGTCATTTTGGGGCTTTCTTCAACTTGTATGGAATAATTATGTGATTTATCTACTAGGTGATAATTGATATTGGCGTCTGGTTGTTGGTTTTATCGACGAGATGGGTTAGCTGATTTGTGTGGGGTGTACGAGTGGTTACGCACTATGGCAATGCCTATTATCGGGATGACTATTATGAGGATGATATGTCAGATGTATGATGAGTAGCCTTCATATGGTGAACAGTCTAAGGAGTGCTATGCATAAATATAGATGAGAGTGTCTAAATGTAAATCAATTATTAAGAGGAGCAATTCTGTAATTTATGTTAGCTTGATATGCATGTAGTACTAGCGCGCTGCAAATGTGTCTAATTATTTAGAGTATGCAGTTGTTGCTGGTCCCACATGTCTGTGCATTCATAATTTAGTACCTTAACGTGGTAAATAGTGGGGATGAGGTAAAGTGCCGGGTGTGGAGGGAAGGGAAACCGAGATGGGCAATAAATGGGGAGCGTGTGGGAACACAACGGGGAAGGGCAGCCTGGGAGCATTGGGATGGAAGGGAGTGCTAAGGAGCGCGGGAGAGCAAAGGAAGGGAGCAGCACAATGGAAGTTGGTGGAGTAGTGGAGTACAGGGTCGTGCGGATAGCTGGAAGAGAGGAAAGAGGAATGGCAGGAGGGGAGGACAGGCAGGTCAGGCGGGGGAGAAAGAGCGGCAAGGTACACATAAGCAAAATGGGGAAGCAAGAAATAGGACGACGGAGCCATTCCACACGACTGTTTAATAATTGAGATTAAAGAACCGTTTTATGATAAATGCCTTAGTTAGTAGATAGAACACAAATCTGGCAATAAATATAAAAAAAGAAGTGTAGTGAGATAATAAAAGTGGAACACGTCGATTTCCTGTGCTCCTCATTCGCCCCTCTCTAACACCCTCATGTAGCCGATCCCCAAGAAGGTTTTACAACGAATAATTGCCACTTCAGATTGCCCCTCCAAAAGGCCGATGGGATGGGGTTCCTTGGCGGAATGCATGCCTGTCAGACCAGACAGGCTGTTATAGGAACAAGAAGGGTAAGCAGTGCAATATGCTGTGCAAGTGTGCGGGTGTGAAAATATTGCAAAACGAAATCAAAAATTAGTCGATAAAAGGACTCCCACTCTAAATTACCTCTCTGTGTGATGCCTCTGTGTAGTTTCTCGATGCAGTGTCTCCATGTAGTCTGTCACTACAGTCTGTCACTACAGTCTCTTGACGTGCATTGCGCTACTCTATACCCTGGTGTAGACGTAATTATCCAAATGGTACTTCGCACACTACACCCAATGTATTCCCAGAGCAGCATAGCACCACATCGATACCTCTTCTCTAGACTTAGGGGCGCCTCTGCAAAGGTAGATTTCAGTCCAATTTTCTTCACTCCTTTGTTGTTTATGTACTGTTAAGTCAACTAAATGCTCTGTTCTCAAAGCTTATACAAAGAAATGAGCTGCAAAATTGTGAGCTTATCCACAACAACATTAAGACTCATGAGAGGCTAAGCCTCTCCATCGATAGTGTGCTTTACTGAGACTGGAAGGATCCCTTTCATGCAGTGACTGCATATCAGCGCATGTTCATGCATACGATTTGTCAGTGACTCCGATGAAGGCTCCGAAGATCTTAAAACATTGTCTACAACAAATATATTTATTACATTTATGCCATTATTATCTGCACACAAAATCAACTATATACATCTTTTTAGAAAGTTATCTTTTTTCCAGGGTTCTGCCTAGATGTCCTAACCCGTATTTCCTTACTCACATCTCCTAAGCCTCATCTCAACTCCCCAACTTTCCCCTCTTTCGCCTTATCTCCTTATCCCCGCACGTTGACAACGTCAATCGCTGGCATCACCGGCTTTAGCGGGAATTCCCTGCTCAGTATGGCGTTATTCTTGGGCAGTTCGCCACAACTGTCTCCATTGATCTTGAGCTGCTTGAAAACATCAAAGCAGTTAAACTATCAGATATAAAACGCGTTTAGAGATGCATGAAGCTTAGTAATTACTCCGAGCGCTTTCACCTTGGCTCTAGGAATGTTGACAGTGTTGGTCATCTATAACTGCCCTACTAAGTCCTATATAAATATGATCCCTCATCCTATATTCTTCTTTTAAATGTACATAGTAGAGCATAAATTTTTAGAACCCTCACATCTCTCAAAATGTCCAAAGTTTACTTTGTCGCTGGTGCATCGAGAGGAATTGGCCTGGAAATCACGAAAGCACTTAGCGAGATTCCAAACACAATCATCTATGCCACTTCTCGCAGTGAATCGAAGTTGCTCAACGATGTGGCATCCGCTCACTCCAACGTTCACGTTGTTCCTCTTGAGGTGACTTCTTCCGAGAGCGCAAATAAAGCCGCTGAAGTAGTGAAAGAAAAGGAAGGCGGAATTGATGTACTGATCGTCAATGCTGGTATATCTGATAGCACTTATCTTATTCGTGACATTCCGCAAGATGTACTACTCGAGCATTATAAAGTTAATACTGTGGGAGCTGTAAATGTATATCAGGCTTTCTACCCACTCTTGAAGGAAAAGCCAACCAAACACATTTTCTTCATCTCGAGTATGGCTGGGTCCATCGGAGGTTTTATCCCATTCACCATTGGAGGCTATGGTCAATCCAAAGCGGCGCTTAATTATCTTGTGCGTTCCATTGCAGGAGAATTGGACAGCGAAGGGTTCACCGTTGTATCGTATCACCCTGGCGTTGTGAGCACAGACATGTCTTTGAATGCACTTGAAAAATTCCCGGAACTCAAGGATTACCCAATGATTACTCCCGAGGAGAGTGGAGAGGCGTTGGTGAAGGAATTTCTGGCTAGAACTAGAGAAGACAATAGTACTTTCAGATCATGGGAAGGTGAGGTGCTCCCCTGGTGAGTTCATTAATGGGTGTTCTGTAGGAGTTGTCAATCTTACACTTCCCACTTTTTATATTTCACAATAACATGGCTTCTTAATACAAACATATACAAGATTCATCTATGTATTATATATATATAGATGTATGATATTTATCGCCTGCAGTCTCTCAGCCTGTATTTCAACGGTTACTATTAACAGCCACCGACTCCTTGGCACGCTTGAAACGTATACTGTGCATAGCGCTAAGTGGCTAGCAAACTGTACACCAAAGCAAGTTTATAGGTGCTGGTGCATAGTAAACACCCTCTAACGTATGCAAGCTTATTTGGTTTGTATAGCTATGCTTTTTCTTTTTGATGACATAATGCAATATTTGCGTTTTGGTTTCCCCACAATCGGTGACTGCAGTCTTCACTGCAGACCGGAACTTCTCTAAGCCGGTAGGAGGTATCTCCACCGTGATGTGCCCCCGCTAAGATGTGCCTCTAGTGTGTCTTCACATGCTATCACATGCCGATGATGCCCGTGCGATGTTTCCGTTGTGGATGTGCGAAAGTTCCTCACCAATAACGAACAAGAGGACTTTAATCTCTGAATAAACAACTATTGAAATATACATGATACATACATATTGATTAGAGTATAATTTTAATCTACGATATAATATATATCAGAAAAAATACTAAACGGATCAAGGTCCACTAACGAGCTTTCTCATCTCTGTTGTCACTCTCCTGATCCATAGACTTCGCATTGCAGGTTTTAAGCACACACTCTCGAGCACATTCCACCAAACACATTCTATCAAATACACATTCCCGTGCACCACTAGTTATACTCCTACTCAGTTATAGGTGTATATCAGACACCAGAAAACCACTGCAAGGTAATAGTCTCCCTATTCAGCATGACACTCCATGATACCCCCCATATCGGAGAGGGCATTGAAGATGAGATTCCAGACAGCGTAATGGAAGCGTCCACCAGCATTTCTCCCGCGTTATGGGTGACAGTCCTAGAACTTTTGGATGTTCTGAGAGCGTCACGGAACAGTGTTGTATATGGAGGGCGTATTAGGTTTGCACATGCCCTAGCGGTGTCTCTAGTGTTCCGCCGAAACCAGCCTTTATCTGCGCGTCTTGTTAGCGTCACTAGGGCAGCATTACAACATGCCAAGGTTTTAGCCGGGTTTGCGGTGGTGTACAGGACTTGTCTGTATGTGCTGAATCTATTGAGGAGGTTGAACAGGCCACCAGCGTATACAAACAAGAAACGTGGAAAAAATGGTAAATACATTCATCTTTTTGCTGGGGGTTTGGCGGGGTTCCTTGTTTATGGTCAACCATTTGGCTCTGATGGCAAATATTTTGCGTCGGCTATTACTCATCAGGTGACGTTATACTGTTCGAGCCGGATGATATTGGCTATAGGCAAAATTCTCGCATTAAAGCTGGCACTTTACTTGTCGTCAGCAGACAAAGCTACACATGCTTCCACAGCCAGACGCAGCTCTGTGAGGGGACTGCCTGACTTGCAGCTTGTTGACAGGAGGCTAAAACACAGCAATGCACGTGCAATCCCTCCTGTCAGTGAAAGATATGGTGAAGATGTCAGCAAGACGTTAGAAACGATTGAAGCCGCATCCTGGACTATTTGGGCAACCTTAAGTTGGAGCTTGTGTATGTACCTTTATCAGACAAAGCCACATTTCCTTCAGAGTTCATTAAGGAATAGTTTGGAGTACATATACAATAATGATGAATGGAGTGGACTCAAAGGATTTCTGGGGATATAAAAGACAAATGTATAAAACAGAGAAATATTCTTTTGTATGCAGGACGGAGGGAAGCAGACAAGAGACATTGGATAGATTGGAGCTAAAATGGCCTCCCGGGACCAATTCATCCAAGCGTGAGAGATATGAAATATGCAGAAAGTACAAGCAAACATGCAGCATATATGCAGCATGTATATTCGAATAAATGACTACTCATTTCTTATTTGATTCTGTCAAAAGTAAAACTGTATGTTTTTTATAAATGGCTTGTTCTCATGGAAAGTCCAACCAATGCTGTTAAATGACATGCAAACCAACAAAATCATAATCTGGATATGATACACATTCATCAGGATATCAACCACGACCAATTTCTCTAACCACCCACACACCCTCGCTATGCATCTACTTCTGGGATTCAGGAGTGTAGGAAACCTCCTTGAGATCAGTCTCCTCTAGGTCCGCATCGTCTACTTCAGCGTTGAGATCACTCCCAAAGTCGTCTGAAGATTCCCACTGTGCATCAACCTCTTTCTTCCTGCCTAGAACCATTCCCCTAACTGGGATATATGAATCCTTGCCAAACACAATTGTTGGGTGATAGATTGACATGGTGATGATAGCCAATGATATCATTGTTGCGTCAAGAACCATAAAGTAGGCTTCGTGGGTGATCAAGTAGCCCCTCCAGCCCTCAGCGAGCTCTGCAACACGGTATACGCACCTGATGTAAACAAGAATCACAGACAAGGTGTACATGTAGGGGAAGGTGCTGAAAAGAGGTCTAGCCCTGATGTCTGCATAACGCGGCACAAACACACTATCGACTTCCTCTTTAGGTACACCTTTGGCTCTCTGGGCCGAAATATCTTTGTGGATGGACCAAAGGAAATCAAACCAAAAACCAAAGAATACGGTGATCGAGACAACCTGGAAAGCAAGCCCAGCAACCATCACATGGGTTCCTCCTGCTGCCGACTTTCCTTGTGAGGACTCAGCAGAAGCTGCACCTCCCCCTGCAGCCTGGATGAAAAGCGCAACAACGTCAGACACAATGAAGAAAGCGCTGTACCACATGGGCCTCAATCTGGAGTGATGCTCACCATAGATGGTTGCCAACTTTCCAAACAGATAATACATACCAGCCATGATAAAACATGGTGCAATGGTGAGGGTAACGATCTGAGCCAAGTACGGCTGTTTGAGACCCGGGTTGCTGTGCGATACGATCCTGGCAACGTAGCCGATAAACTCCAGGGCTGCTCCTGCACAATAAGAGAACAGCCACCACCATTGCTTACCATAGAAGCCCATACACAGCTGGTATACAAGCAGTAGACCCATTACCACGGCTAATGTGATGTTTCCGCCTAACGATGGGATGAACCCATAGTAGTTATATTGGTCTAGCAAGTGATGCGACTCTGGCATTGCTAGTATATACTGTGGATAAGATAACTGTGTGACTGCAGCAAATAAACAGAACGTTTAAAAAGAGTATTGCCAGAGTGGAAATATCAATGTATATGCGAATATGGATATGTATATAAGCAACACCCCTGGTAAAGGTTCTAATCACTGTGGCCACTATAACTGTGAACACACTGAGCACTTTTATCAGTGTTATCAACGTCTCGAAATATGAATTTATAATCACTTAGAAGAAACACTGACACACGGCTTGGTATAAATATAGATTTTTGATGGCCAACTTCGCACGCTGCATGTAATCTCCTTTTTAACTCCGCCCGCCTGCAGTATAAATCGGCTCCTTTCTCGCCGTAAACACCAGAAAGCAACGCAGCCTTGATTACGAATACGGGATCCGCAATGAGAACAAGAGGGTCCCCACGCGGGCCGATTATTCCACCTTCTGCATCTGCGATACATCCCTATATGCTTGTTATGGTGTGCTACTCCCATAGGCATTCTCCAATATGCAGAGTGTAGTGTGCGGTAACGCGCCTTAGATGCTAGACGCGCGAAATAATGTGTGTTCTGCAGCTTTTGCTCCATAATAAGTGCCCGACAATGAGCATCACCAGCTAGTTGCCCATCAACTAACTAGTTTACGAGATCAGGCAAGTATAGGTATGCAGGTGCTTACAAGGCTCTTAGTTTGAAACCAATTAATTATTATTCAAATGAATTAGACTGAGGCGTCATGCTGCTATCCAGATAACAAACGACAACTTGAACAGTCATTGATCTGTAACACTAGTCTATAATCTTAGTATCTGCCATCAGGCCCTAACATTAACAAGCTCAACATGGGTGAATTCCATCTTGATAAACCCAATTTCTAAAACCGAGTCTTTGTATTATTTTAAAAAGAATTAATCACATACGGATCTGGAGAGGGACCTCCTTTGGCAAGTCAGTTATGCACATAGACATGGAATTGATGTCGTAGCTAAGATAGCCGCCTAGTAATCACAGCAAGCTGAACACAGCCCGAGTTCAACTCACCTCGCTCTTGCTCTACCTACTCTTACGGTGCCACTGTGCATTCATCTCATCTTCTTATCGCAGAGCCCACACTACATATGTGCTTATGCCTCACCAGTCAAGGCCACCTCGTATATTTGCCTGCAGCATGCATCGCCTAGTTTTCGAATATGCATCTCATCGAATTTATTTCAGGCGGTCAGTGATTCAAGAGGTTGGCTAGTGCACGAAGCTGCTGATCAGCCTTGGTGGCAGTGCCAGGAAGTAGTGGTGACCGTGAGTGTGTTCTTCTACCCGTGCGTAATGGCTTCATTATGAGTGAGCCTGAAGTGTGTGTGATGTCTTGAGTGTGTAGGTGCTTAAGTGTGTGGGTGCTTCAGTGTGTGGGTGCCTTAACTATGGTGATGTCTTCAGTGAGAGGGATGCCACTGCTGCGCTCGTGCTGTATAATTAGGAATGGATCAATTGGTATTTTTGATGCTACAACTACCAATAGAAAACAGCGTAAACCTATTCTTCCTCTCCTTTCTACAGGCACTAAACAAAAGAAACCTTGACAGTTCTGTGTCTCTCTCAAATCAATGCAGCGTTAAAAACTCCCTTGAATACCAGTAAATAGTACCTCAGATAATTTCTTCAATAATTGATGCATGTTTTTGCTCGCTTACCCTCTCGATGGTCTCTCGATTGGTACCCCTCTTATCATTTCTCGTGTTATTATTTCAAGCAACCCTGCCTCATCGAGTAGTTCATAGCGATTACAAGGGCAACCGAATCCGGTAATTCCGATAACGCTCCATGCATGCCAAATAGAACGACTACTCAGAGGTATGCGGTTATGGGATCCCTATGCGTTGAAGGGTTACCGAGGGATTGAGGGGGGTGATGAAAACTATTATTAAAAATCACCACTAGTGCGAATGACGCCCGAATTTGCTTTTTGGAACACACTATAAAACCACACCAACACTTCACCATCCCTAACGTGAAATAGCAGTTAGACATTTAACCTCAACATCGATCTAATGACCTGGCAAGAAACTGTAGCCGGGAAATTGGAATCTCTTTCCAATGCTATTCCAAATGAATGGAAACTAGCCACAGTTCCATCTCCTGAAGCAGAGCCAAATGTGAGAGAGTATCTCGATAGGATCCTCCCCAAAGAGGAGGTGCAAGTCACCAATTGCACAGCTGTTGAGCTTGTCAAGAAATTGGCAGCCGGCGAGATCACCGCAGTGGAGGTTACAACGGCATTCTGCCATAGAGCTGCACTCACTCACCAGTTGACAGCGTGCTGCTCGGAGATATTCTTTGAGAGTGCCTTAGAAAGGGCTAAGCACCTGGATAAAATCTTCAAAGAGACGGGCAAGCCGGTTGGGCCACTGCATGGGCTGCCAATCTCGTTCAAAGACCAAGTGAATTTGGAGGGCATTGACTCCGCTATTGGGTATGTCAGCAGACTGAACCATCCCAAAACGGCTAAAGAGGTTGCCACGCTGGCAACAATCTTGGAGAGGGCGGGTGCCGTGTTTTATGTGAAGACTTGCGTCCCCACGGCCATGCTGTTATGTGACACGGTCTCGAACATCTATGGCTACACGAAAAACTCTGTGAACCGCAAGTTGGCATCAGGAGGATCCAGCGGTGGGGAGGGCGCCCTTGTAGCTTCGAGAGGAGCGGTTGTTGGCTTTGGTACCGATATTGGAGGAAGTATTCGTAACCCCAGTGCGTTTCACGGCCTCTTCGGCCTCAGACCAACTACGGGTCGTGTTCCTTACCGCAACGTGACCAATTCGTATGCAAACCAGCCTGTGATGCCATCTGTTATTGGACCCATGTGCGGGGATGTTGATGATCTCAATCTCATTATGAATGTTGTTATTAGCGGAAGGCCGTGGATCCTCGATCCAAAGTGCTTCCCATTGCCATGGACGTATCCTGTGTACAATGTGGAGGAAAAGTTTGTCTTTGCTATCATGAAGGACAACGGTGAGGTGACACCTCACCCACCATTGGTAAGAGGTATCGAGAGAGTAATCACTTCTCTCAGAGAATTAGGCCACACAGTGGTTGGGTGGGAGCCTCCTATCTCTAACCAGGTGCTCCAAGAGGTTGCGATTGAAATCTACACTGCAGATGGACTTCAGGAGACCCTTGACGAATGCGCTGCTTCTGGTGAGCCTATCTTGGAAGATGCGTTCCTATTTTCGGGTGGGGATCCCAAAACCAAAACCTTCTCCAAAACTGTGGAGCATGTTAGTGATCACTGGGAGCACGCGAGGAAGAAGTACGAGTACCAGCAGGCCTACGACGAGTACTGGCAGCACTATAAAGTAGGAGGCAAAGTTGTTGATGCTCTCATTGCCCCCGTCTGGGAAACATGTTCGTTCAAATCAGGAGACGTGATGAAGTTTGGTGACGATTATTGTACTGCCTTTAACGTTCTGGACTATCCATGTATAACGTTCCCTGTTACTACTGCTGATAAGGATATTGACGTGAAGGACGACAACTTTGTGTCCAGAAACGAGAGGGACAAGTTTGTGCACGACTACTACGATCCAGAGTTGTATGACGGTACACCAGTAGCCCTTCAACTGGCCACCCCCAGATATGAGGATGAGAAGGCAGTTGCCCTGGCCAAACTGGTTGCACAAGCCGTAAAGGCATAACCAGTAGATAGATAGCTATATACTTCTATTCAATAAACAACTTCAACTGATTGGCTACGGGACAAATACGCTGATTACATTACAGAACTTGCATTCTCCGATATGGGTCATCATACTATCTTCCAAATTGTAAAAAATGCTTAGTTAGAGGAAGACGAATGGCATTCATTAGGGATAAACTATTTATCGACCCCATGTTTCAGGATAAACTATCAATTTACCCCATGTTTCAGCTGCTGTCGTATACGTCGCACCGACAGCTATTTGTTCACACCTCCTTCCTTTTCACCTTTTGATTATATTGATCAGGATGGCATCAAATGGTGACGATATAATAAATACGTCACCATAACACATCACCATTCTGTCCTATTAAAATATATACAGTGAAGTGATGAATGGGTTCAAAATCTCATAACTCTGACATCGCACCTCCTTCAACCATTCGATTCTCTCCCACCCCTTGTTGCCATTATATTTTTGTATACACCTTTTCTCTTCATCACCTATTGTTCGTTATTCTCCTCTGGCACACTCTCATCGTTACCAGCCTCATCCCTTTGACCTGCTGGCAAAACCCAGTTCTCAAAGTTGTTCCTCACTCTAAGCTTCACGGCATCGCCGTCACCTCTGAACACCAAGTTCTGACAAAGTGGCAGAGCATCGATGACAGCCTTGATATCGCCACCGCTGATGGTTTGCACCCTATAGAAGTTGGCAACCTTCTCCAAAGGCAGGAACCCGGCCGAATTCATCTGCTTTCTGAGGTAAATATCCTTCACCAGATTCTCCAAGGAAAAATAGTAGTCGATCTGGTTGGCGAGAGCGTGAACGCTCACAACGCCACCAGGCACGATAGGCACGGCACCAGATCCTGCACCAATAGAGCCACGTGAACCGTAGTGTGAGCGGTAGGAAGCGTGTGCTCCCTGTGGGTAATATGGCTGGAACTGTGCACCGTTGGGCATCACTGGTATGTAGCCAAATGGCTGCTGTGGGACACCACCCCTTGCATATGGCACAAAGTAAGCTGGTCCCTGGTGGTTAGCAGCAGCAGCGGCACTGGCGTCAAAGTGGGGCTGGTGGGGCTGGTGGGACTGGTGCGAGTGGTGCGAGTGGTGCTGATGCATATGCTGTGAGTGGGACTGGGAGTGAGAGGAGTGAGAGTACGAGTGACGTGGGCGATACTGATGAACCGAGGAGCCATTCGCAACAGCGGCATCGGATGCAGATCCATTGGCAGATTCGTTGCCGGATGCGGTTGCGGTTCCGTTGACGGGACCGTTCGCAGTTGCAGCAGCAGATGAGCCTGTGGTTCCGTTTTGGGTATCATCTACAGCACCATTTGATTTAGAGGATTCTCTACCTTCGCTGTCAGTCGACTTTGGCTCTACATCGAGGGAAGTCTTCTCCACTTCGCCATTAGATGCCTCGGTGGTGGAGGCAGCAGCGGCAGGGGTGGCGGTAGCGTCAGAAATAGCACTGCTAGCTCCAGAACCAGCACTGACAGAACCAACACCAGTACCAGTAGCTGATGGGATACTTGCCTTCGCGGTTGAGTGGGATTTTTTATGAGATTTATGAGAATTCTGAGCTCCATTTTGCTGGGAGTTACTGGACTGAGCATTACTATCGCCACCCTTGTTTCCCTTGCCGCCCTTCTTTCCTCTGTTGGACTTGCGCCCGTTACCGTTGTTGGAACCCGCTTGTTTTTTCACAGCAGGCATCACAACAGCAGCCTTGAGGGGAACCCACTTCTGTGTGCCAACCTTGGCAGTGGCCAATGGGACCCTCTTGTCCGACCCAGTGGACGCTTCAGTTGCCGAAATATCGGGGAAAGAATCTGCAAGGGCCACCGAATGCACAGTGCTGGTGGATGTCTTGCCACTGCCCCATGGGCTCACGGTGGGCACAGGTGCTGGCGCCAGTACAGCCTTCTTTGGCTTTTTAGCTTCACCACTACTAGTAGTGGTAGCGCTAGCGTCTCCACTTGCAGATAAAGAGGTCACGTCTTGTGAACTAGATTCAGAGACTGGTGCATCTGTGCTTGTTGCCACAACAACAGTGCCGTCCTGTGGTACTGCACTCACGGTCTGGACATCCTTGTTGTTGTTGCTGGGGGAGGTGCTGGTAGTATGGGTGGTAGTTTTGGTATTTTCCGTCTTGGAACCAGATGAAGGCGACACTGCTGGCGCAGGCGATGTGCTTGGAGAAGCGCTCTTACCGCCAGCCACAGAGGCATAAGATAGTACTGAGCTCATTATGAAAAGAATTGGACGGAAAAAAAATGAAACCTGAACTGGATCACGGAGTCCCTTGAAAAACTATAATATATATAGTATCTACAGTATGGATCAGAGAGTCTAGAGGTGAAATATTGAGTGAAATATTCTCGTTGCTTGACACTCACTGATTTTTCACACAAGCGAAGAGTTGCTTAACCTTCGTGTGCGGGGTGTGATTAACCTCTTGTATAGTTGATATGTGGTTGGATTTGAATATATACAATGCCAAGCAAGATGTAATGCTGAGCGGAAACAAACACACAGACAAGACAAAAGTTAAAAAACTGGTTTGATAATTTGTCCTGCTCTTCTTTCTAGTTGGTCACCTTGAAAAATGCTTCTTTGGATTATCCCAGAGTATTCAAACCGATCAGATGCAAATATTTGTCTTGTTTTTTCCTCTTTGCGGTGCCCCAGTAGTCTTTTTATGCTTTTCTGGGTGCTGTGTCACAAAATCGGCGCTAGTGAGATGTACTTGTGCGTGACGATCTCTTTCAAGCTGCTGGTGTGAAAAAGTAGCTCTCTATGTCAGCGCTACTATCCAATCACTGGCTGAGAGAGAGAATGTGCTATGAAGTTCTGTATACCCAACTATTGATGGGGTCAACCAACTGTGTGTGTCTCTGGTGCTGAGGCAAATGAAATATATATATATCTATATATATTCACAAACCTTTTTATCTATACACAATGACTATGCCAAATAGAAAGAATCTCCTTCTCGTTTGGTTCCCTTTTGGCGTACCCGTCGTGGTAGTTTGGTGTTGCTCCGACTGACAAAAATCGCTTGGTCCAGCTAACCGCTGAAAAATATTGGTGGACAAGGTGAAGAAATTTAGCGTGACAAGCCAGGCATCCGAATGGAGACAGAGGAACCCCTCCAAATTTTTAGAGTGGGATGAGTCGTAGTGTGGATATCAGTTGCGAGCCGGGTAATTAATACTGCACACAAATTAGGAGGGTGCGATGGCTCTTCCTAACAGCAATGGCTGGTCTGTGGCGGATGATGAGGCTGGTAAGTAGTTAGCTGTAGTTAGGTTTTAATAGGAAGCTAGCGCGGCTCCCGACAGAGGACATACAATCATGCAGATAATTCTACTCAAGTCAAAAGAATCGCAAACAAGAGAAGATGATGCTTTCCATAATGCTGTTGCCGTGGTTGGTGATTGCTCATTTCTCGTAATAGCCCATCTACATTGGGAAAGCATAGCACAGCGAGGGCATCAGCGTTAGACTAACTAATCCTTATTGAGTCCAATTACCAACTGTAGTGTATCACACGAAAAACATTCTGGGACACAACGTATAGGGTGGTTTAATGGGTATACCTCTTTCAAAAATATACTAAAGTGATCTTTCCGCTTAACCAAACTGTTGGATACCAGCCGAATTGAGTTGTGGTTGCTTATTTTTTTTCTGAGACACCACGAAGATTACCTACACGTTTTTCTGCTTTCTACTTTGATAGGCTTCTAAATATCGTAGTGTATATTCTAATTGCGTCCGTTTCGGGATTCATGTGGCCTTCCTATGTGTTTCGGGCAATGGTTCGGCTCTAATGCAATGGTACCCGGCACACGCAGATGATAGCGGAAAGGCATGATGACTGAAAAGAGAAAGAGATCACTTTGGCCCTAGTACAATCGATTCCAGACAGCATTTTGCTACCTCATCACTTAGATTTCAACTTCCCTGGTTGGTGGAAGTCGATACGGTTTGTCATATTCGGCCATAAGCTCCCGACAATTGACAGCATGAGACCAAGTATATCACTACTAGTGAAAGCGAGGAGACCGGAAAGAGATGCAGCGCCATTGATGGTGCCGCTCAAACTGTACAGGGAAATTCTGAGATCTCATAGATCATTGCCTCCTTCCCATAGATCGTTGGGTGATGCATACGTACGCTCAGAATTCCGGGCTCACGCGAAAGTTGACAACCCATTACACATTGTGGGGTTCCTGCAGAGCTGGCAGGAGTATTTGCAGATGATTTCAGGAAATTCTTGGATGGAATACAAGCTATCAAAGCAGGAACTCGACAAGATGAGTCCTGAACAGGTTGGTCAGTTGTATGAGCTTATGCAAGAAACACAGAGGTTTGGACGTGAAGAGGGTGAGAACCTCAACCTCGAGGGAGAACGTGAAGGTGAAGGTGACACTGCCAAGTAGAGTGGGTGAAAAATTGTGTATATTAGGATCCACCATAGAGAATCGGTTATTAGCATTACTCTTGTATATAAAAATATGAACATGCACATATGAACATGCACATATGAACATGCACATATGAACACGCACACATAACAATATGTTTTATAATGGGGAGCGCTATATATTCCATATACCTTAAGATGATCGATCATTCGATGCCTACTGTGGAATCTTCACTGTGTGCCATCCGCTGTAGGGTTTCTATTATGTAGCGATCACTATGTAGTAGCCTGCCTCTACACGACAGTCATTATGGTGCGCACTGCAGGAACCACTACGTATGACTTCTGTATACTATACGCAGTCACATAAGTTATAATTATCGGGTGGTACACGGTATGACGCCCAGAATTTATTGTGAATCCTTCCCAGTCGAAAACAAAAATAGACAAAAGATGAGGTATGAGATTCACCGAATCACAGGCCAACCGTATAGAGTTTTCCAACAACATATGACTCTGGCTTCTCATTCTCACCCTGTGATCACAAGGACTTCTCTCTAAGTTGGAGAATGCTACAACATATCTGGAGATGTTCTTTGGTCATCATCCCAATTCGGACCAGTTGAGTATTGCACAACCACAGACAAATTATATTGAAAAACAATTTTGGGGTATCCAAGCGGTTAAAGCCTGTCTGTGCAATATAGCAGTGATTTGTGGCTTTTGTCCGTATACGATTAGAAAATATCATCAGAGTATAACTTGTACTCTGTATTTTAGGTCAGCGGATTCAGATATACGAAACACAGTGTCCACCACACTTCGAACAATACATTCAGACCCACATCGTTCAGTCTCAACACAACCTTGAAGGTTCTCACAGATATACCCACAAGTCACAGTTGACATCACATTAAAAATTTACTCTATAATCACAGAATGCCATTGTTTTCACCCCTTTCATCTGTGCAGACCCTGAAAGGGTTCACGGTGATTCCTATTCAGCTGCCTGAATCCGCAACCGAGCGTATATCACCATCGACATCGCCCAACTTAGCATATCACTACCTATACGTCAAGAGGCATTCCACCACAGCCAAGGACCCTGTCCTTGTTTCTAAAGCCAATCGCTCATTATTCCTGATGAACCTGCCATTAGATGGCCATAAAGTAAAGCTCGTGAGAGCTCTCTTCTCACAGATATCTACCGCAGCCATAGTGGAGAGCACTGAGGCCAACATCATTTCACAGCATGACGCAGAGATTGACCTGAGTCAACTTTCTAGTGAAGCGAGGGGCACCGAGTCAAAACTTCTCACCATGAAAAGCAACGTCAATGGAAATGCGGGCCCAGGCTCTGCTATCGCACTTGTCTCCTCCTCTTCGGGTTTCAGGGTTCCTCCGAACACTGCGGTGGTGACCTTTTTGGATAAGGCAGCGGTGGACTTGGTGCTAGCCGAGATCAAAAAGAGATTCTCAAACAGGCTGGAAAAGGTTATTCCCCTTTCATGGGAGAAGATTGTGGGTAGTGTAAAGGGCAGAGGCAGCGGCGTTGAGGTGGGCAGCATAAGGTACAGAGAGCAGTACAAGGAGGAAATCTTGGAAGAGGAGGCACTCAGTAACCAGGTGGCAGAGGATATGGCATTATTTGCTGCCAAGGAGAAAGAAAACTTGGACGAGCTACGAGGCATGAGGTCGCTAGTGGATGAGGATGGATTCACTCTCGTTGTCGGCGGTCATAGGAAGACCAAGAGCGCCGTTTTGGGTAAGATTAACCTAAACAACCGTGTTGAATCAGAGAAAGCAGTGAAGAAGATGAAGAAGAAGGAGAAGCAGGATTTCTATAGATTTCAAATCAGAGAACGTAAGAAGACTGAGATGAATGAGTTGTTGTCCAAGTTCAGAGAGGATCAAGAGAGAATTAAAGTAATGAAAGAGAAGAAGAGATTCAGGCCGTATTAGATGGCACGGTTGTTATGTAATGGGTCTGTGGTGTTGTGGAGTGTTGTGGGGTGTGTATAAGCGGGAGAGTCATGCTAGCCAGTAACCATTGTCGAAGATTTTGGGAAGTATTGCAACTGAACAAGACGTCTTAAATGCACACACCATCATTGATACGTTATGTGTAAACAAGGCGAAGCTACGCATGTTCAAAGTAATGTACTGCATGTATTGGGATATTTTTGTATAATTGTGTGCATAATGATGAACAAATACGATCCAGAAGAGGGGGCTAAAGTGGTGGGTGGTAACAAGGTAATGGTTAGATAACGTATAGATGTTTGCATATTGTATTATATTGCTATATTTATAATAGGATTCTCCTTGACAACATAGGTAGACTACACACGTGGATAAAATAGCTTGAGAACATAGATGGAAAAGTGAGAATATACCTTGAAGTCTGTAGTTTATCTACAAAGTGGTGCATGCGTTACGGACTTGCTTGTTATGGAGATGCCCTCTTGCACAAGACAAGACAAGACAAGACAAGAACTATTGGAGAACAAGAGGAAAGATCACACTGTCCACCATAATGACGTGTAGCACAGTTTATATTAACCAATTTTTGCATCCAGTTATATTTCAATACATTAATGAATATATACATGGATTGCTCTTTACAGCCTTCCACCAGGAGTCTCCGTAACTATGACTCCCTCATCCAAATCATCACCACCTTCTACATCTTCAATTTGTCTTAGCATAATTGCCGGATGTTTGCCCAAGTCCTGGAGCTCCTTAAACACAACCACCGGTCTCTCATCCAGCCCTAAGACCCTTTCTTGATCGCCATAACAAATCACTAGCGCGTACTTCCTCCAATCATCGTTGTCTAATCTATGGCGCTTCATTGCAGCCTGCAGGATTTTCCTGCAAGGGTCATCAGTCTTTGCTCGTAATTGCTTCAATGGCTCCAAATTGCTCTGGCGTTTAGAAGGCTTGGGGATTGGAGGGGTTGATGCTGCGGAAGTTCCAGCAGACAAGGGAGGGAGAGCAGGCGCTGGGACAGCGTGGCTGTGGTCAAAATGGTCGACACCGTTATCTGATTCCACAACATCAGCCGAGGAGACATTTACTGGAATCACTGGTACAACTGGAGACCTCAATGGCGGCGTGATTATTGTGTATGATTGACCATATGTTGACTTTCTGCGCTGCGAGTTTAAGGAGACTGTTGAGCCGGAGTGGGATACCGCCGGTGGAGGCATGATACCTGACGAGGTTGGAGGATGTACACCACCATATTGAGACAGGGGGCGGCTGACACTAGCAGATGAGCCGATACCAGGGATGCCGCTAGCGCTAACGTTTGTGTTACTAATGCTGCTACTGCTGCCGCTGCTACCTGCTACAGTGGTCCATGGTGTTCCATGGTGATCTTGTGAGAAATAACTTGGGCTCTGAAGTGGCTGACTGCTAGAAGGCAGAATTGCCCCTGGGATTAGTCTTTGTGCGCCGCCAGACAAAAGCGGAATACCAACCGACGAACTGCTAGGTACACTAGCCGGTGCAGGGATTCCCGAATTTGGGTTCCCCCTTGTTGGCGAAGACAAGAGAGTAGGTGAAGACAAGGATGCTAGCGACAACGAAGGCGGAATGCTGCTAATGGCTCCGCCGCCAGCAGATGTAGGGACTGACTGTGTAGAGTGAGAGAACTTTGCATTATCCGGTGTAGGTAGTGGTTTTGTATCCTTGATAAGCTTAAATAACGGCAACATCTCTTCTCTTAGTTTATTCAGCTGGTCACTGATCCGTTTATAATCAGGATCTACATTAGCGCTATTGCTGGTTCGTGTAGCAGAAGGCGTATTCCCGTTCAGCGACATGTCGTTCAAAGACTGAATCACTTCTTGTATAAGCTTTGATGACATAACCAGTGATTGAACCTCCGTGTGTGAGGATAGCAAGGACTGAACATTGCTTGTATTAGCTTCAGCAGTTGCACCTTCTGAAGCCTGTTGAATCACCAAGTTGTTTATTTCCTTTTTCAATGCTATCCGCTGTTTTAAACTGTGTATGCCAACCTCTAATAAATCTTCACTGCTTAAATGTGGGAGCACAATGCCTGTTATGTTGTGCTCTCTGAATGCTTCAACGACCGCAGCCGTGTTGTCCATGTTGAGGGTCCCCACCCATTTGGACGTTGTGTCGCAATCCCACTGGGTATAGGGGCCGTAGGGTGTATGACCAGTGACCTGCTGAGGCAGTCCATTTGTCGATTGTTCAGCCAATGTAGTTCTGCTACTGCTTTTGGAGATTGTATGAGACCATGACGAGTTAGAAGACACTGATGACACAGAGTACCGCTTATTGTGGGGGTCAGATGGCGATCCCATCGATGTTGAGCGGGATCTTCCAATGTCTGACATGACGATGGGATTGTCTCTATGGCAGTATGATGACGAGATAATTCAACTTTGAATTCAAAAGTAGATACCTACGTATGAATATATGTGCATATGAATATATTGATGACGGGGGATCTTAGGCCATTGTATATTTTCCGCAATGCATCTGACCTAGGGTGTAAGTAATGAACGGGAATGAGTGACAACAGCGCTGGGTGCAACACTGGAAGACGACAGCAGCTTGCCGTATGGTACCTGTGATATAGGTAATAATAGCAATGGAAGCAATCGACGCGATGGAATAAATATGATGGGTGGAGCTAACCTCTTTTTCAGAAGATATGTATGTATTGTGAAAATTGTAAAATGATTTATTTTCTGCGGTTGGCTATAGAACATCCCCATATCAAGCAGTCTCCTGCGAACTGCATACGGTTATTTATGGATCAAGACCCCAAGTGATTCCCAAAACAGCAATTGGATATGTGAGGCATGCCGAGCGCCTTAGAGATGTTGGAGAATTTCGGTGTATACAATAGAGATGGGATACCATTAGTGCTCTCGCACGATGTAATGGGGGCACACAGAGCAAACGCTGGATAGGAAGAGGCAGATAGTGGGACATAATCACAGAGAATCAGCGGAGAAGCATCGCTCCCCAAATAGAGTGATTCTTGATTCTCCCCAGCCTCTCTCTGCTGATGACCGTTGGCTCTGTGTACGGTGTGCCAGATGGTGGGCTCGGCTGCGAGTTAAGGTGTGAGCTAAGCATATGCCTCTTTACGCTGTACGTCTGGAAGACACCACTGTGACACAATGTGCTTGTTTGCACTGCACTGCACGGCTCCTCCCTCTCTGTGCGATAGTTCCCCTCCTCAGCTGCTCCGGCATCGCGCTGACTCTGCTCTGGCAGCGGTCTAGCGCTGTACTTTCACGATGCTGTCACCAATGCATTCCTGTTGTGTTTGATGTGAGCCTGTTTACTGCTTAGTGCTTAGCGCTCAGAAGATATTGATAGTGCTTAGCTACGTCGAGGGAGGGATACTAGAAACTGTTTCCAGTTTCTCTCGGATTACAATACAATTCAGGAATTATATAGAATTCTGCATAAACTATTATTGAAAACATCGATTTGAAACAGATCCTTACAAACCG
Organism: Kuraishia ogatae; assembly: GCA_003706285.3. NCBI lineage: Eukaryota > Fungi > Ascomycota > Pichiomycetes > Pichiales > Pichiaceae > Kuraishia > Kuraishia ogatae. Next base: position 374,651 of record PPKV03000011.1, on the reverse strand, counting down.
TGTTATTGGTCGTGGAAGGAAGAATTTGCAAAGCAGGAGGACTCTCATCTTACGTCACGTAGTTAACAGGACAGCTGCAAGAACTAATCAAATGGTATTAGTGTGAGTGATGTGATGTATACAGAATGCTAATTAATCGGCACGGATATCGAACTTCGTACTGTGATGTAGTATCTTGTGTGCCTTCCTGCATCGTGCATGCCGATTGCTGGCATTTCTCATTTTGCAGAACACCGCCTTCAATTCAGAAAGGGTACCGTGTGTATCTGTCACTACAATGTACAAGTGCGTCTTCAATTCCACAGACAAACAGTAGACGATTTATAGCCGACCCTCGCCAGAAATCATGCATACGATGTCACGTTGGCGGATGGCGAGTTTTATCCTTCTCATCATATATAATGGCAATGTTTTTTTGCATGCGCGGATGAAATGTGAGTTAAGATTTCGACAAACCAATTTCAGGTCACACTGTTTATACTTAACACTATTCCAGAGCGTCGGAAACAATATTGTTTAGTTGTAGACATTACTATGCCGTTGTTATAGCCGGATTATCACAGGGCCTGTTAGTATTTCATGTGATGCAGGCGAAGTTGGGATCCATCAAGGCGGGCACAATACGTTCGATGGCTTGTGCCAAGGTTCGTAATTTCAACTACTCCTCCTCTACATGCTGCAGGCCTCCACTGCATACGTCCCCCGCTATTCATCTGCGGTTGAACGTATGCACCACGATTGTCACGCTAGTGTGCTTCAGTGCGTTTAGTATGTAGGTAGATGGTTGAAATACAAGCATGAGCGCCGACGTCTTTGACAATACAATAGACCAAAATGTTCAAGCGATAATGTGACAGTCAATTTTGATAACCTTTGGAGAATTTCCTAAGAGAATTTAATAACTGGTTCGCCCTTATATCATAGCAACCATTCACCCATAACGTACATAATCCATCTAAGTAGAACAACTAAAGCCGTTTATGGATTGCCCTCCAGGTGTAGAATAAAACCGTACTGCTGCCCCCCCCCCCCCAAAGGATTTATCTTCTGCACTGGCTGTCACGAATGCAACTTGGAATATGTACACGCTCCCCATCTCTGAAGGTGCTTGCTTGCCTTTTCCTGCTTGTCTGCTTGCCTGCCTGCCTACCTCCTTGCCCCCTATCTAACTGCCTGCCACACGTTCCGCAAGAAGACAATGGCCCCGCAATCCAAAAGCTCTGCCCTCTCGTTGGTGCGTTCGTGCATCTCTCTATGTATCACCTCCCATCTCCTGCGCCGGTACATGGTTCATCTGCAGAAGAGGTACGATGGCAGGGGCCGCACATCTCGTAGACTGTGCGTTCTTATTGTGCTACGTGCAATCTGTATGCGGGCTGCCGCCCGGCTGTTTGTTTCTTTGTCTTAGTACCCTTGTCGAACCAGCCCATAGGAGCGTCTCGGCAGCACACCTGCCGTTAGTGCATCCGCAGTGTGCACTGGTAGCCCAACGTTCAAGCAGCTACCAGATCGTGATGGAAACCTTCACGCACGCGCGGAGGGTCTGCGAATACGCATCTCAGACATGGTGCCTAATGGGTTGGACAAGTTTAGGCGGGCAGGAGAAGGGAACAGCCGGGGTTAAGAGGATTGAAGCAACCACGAGGCTTGAAGAGACTACGAGTATTGAAGGCATCTTTGGCAAGGAAGTTCCTCAAGAGGTTTCTGCTGTGGTTGTACACAATTTGCATCCCAGTATCATTGCAACGGTACTCCTATACTTTTGGATTATGAAATTCGTCGTCCCATCTGACTTCTGAGTTGTGTCTGGTTTGTGCTTTCCGTATTTTTCACTAAATATTCACTCACTTAAGAGGAAAAACATTGCTGTTCCGGCATCTACTCTATCCTGAGCTTCCGCATGTTGCATACACTATAATTGCATTCGTCGTCTCCACCATTCCGGATTCGCAGGATTCACCAAACGTTACAACAAGTACTCCACACGAAGGGTCATTACACCAGCATTCTAGGAACCAATCCACCTCTGCTACTCTCAGCAAGTATTCTCAACAAATTACAAGAATTGACCCATTCAGCATTGCCGCAAATTCACAGCCTTTGGGTTAACGCCGCAGATCATGCCCAAGACCCACAAGTCCCGCAACGGGTGTATTACCTGTAAGAAGAAGAAGCTCAAATGCGATGAGAGGAAACCTCTATGTGAGATGTGCGAAAAAAGGGGCGTGTTGTGTGGCGGGTACTCTAAAATATTCAGGTGGAAAATGCAGTCATCTGGGCCCAATTTACCAGTCCAGTCATCACCGTCATATTCTATCGGAAAATCGCCTCATCAAAGTCGAAGCAATGTCCAAAGAGGTAGTGGTGGTAGTAATAGTAGCGGCGTGATTTTTGAAGATATGCCGCTTCGTCAATCAGCGGGCTACATGTCTAATGGGCTCAATAGCAGTGTTGCTCATAGTGCTCATCATAGTTCATCAGTAAGCAGCAGTGGAGCAAATAGTAGCGGGTCTTTTAGCAGCATTTCATTTAGTTTCGATTCCCACAGTAGTTCCAATAGCAGTCATACAGACAGTAGTATACACCGTATTTCTACAAGCTCTAGAAAGAGCAGCAGAGCCTCCAATACCAGCACGACTGGTCAGCAGATTTTTGGTACAACGAGTACGACCAGCAGCCAAATATCCTCCCTGCAAGAAGCACTCGAGAGTGCAACTCTCTCAATCACAGGGAAAACACATCAAGAAATATCGATTGCCAACGAGTTAGCAACCAGAGGAAAGAACCCCAGTCTTGCTAAGGAGTTGACAAGTATAATTTATGAATTTGATCAAGGAGGCCAAAGGGTGGTTGAAGTTGAGTTTCCCCCAGTGTCAACTACTGAGGGGCATACTAGTAGAGACTCCGTAGTGATCGACCCCATCTCGATCGATCCAAATAACGACCCCACAGGAGCCAGCGTAGATTGTCAGTCCCAAAACTCTTTCCGAGGTCAACCGCCTCTGGGTCAACCGCTTCTGGATCAGGCACCTTACTATGGCCATGATCCGTTGGAGGGTTCATTGTATACCCCCAACCCCATGGCTGATTTAAACCCGATTCACAGCACAGATTCAATTTCCAATCATCTAATTGAATATAGTGCCCCGTTCGCGATTGGGCCATTCGGATCACCTCAGTCCAATGGATTCATTGCTCCTTCGGCAGTTTCTAGTTGTGTAATAACAAATATGCCCTTAATGTATCCAAAGGAAGAGGAATCGAACGGCCAACGTATTTATCATATGCACTCTAAGACTGACTCAGGCGCTGATTTGCAACAGGACACTTCTCCTTATGCGAATTCGACTAATGAGACACCTCCACAGTCATTTTACCAGTGGCAGGGGCATGCTGATTTCGATACTCAACAAGGGCCCCTCGATCATAGTGAACCCCATAATGAAGCTCGCGACCCTGACGCGTCCCATCCTTGTACTCAAGCTAAAGACTTTTCTAGTCTGTCGCATGGCGTAGTAACTGTTACCTCTGATGATGCGACCTCTGCTGTTGCAAACTCTGGTATCCCAGTGAGCCTCCCTGTTTCTCATTTCTCCTTCATATTAAACGCCTTTGAATCGTACACTTCCAAGGTGATGTGTATTTACTCTTCGTCATCCCGTTATGCCAACCCGTGGATGACTAGGCTGGTGCCTCTTGTTGGCGACTATCCCATTCTCTTTGACGTTATTGGAATGCTCACATGTTTCCACATATGCCGGGGCAACGTGCATATAAGAAGAATGGGCCTCAATCATATGAAGAGTGTTTTTGGAAAACTAGCTTATGAGTTGAAGCATGCAACTGTGCCCAAGGATATCGCATTGGCTACATGCCTGGCGTTGGCTTTGGGCGAGACTTGGAAGGAAGTGGAGCCAGTTGCAGTTGATGATTCTGCTGTACATAAGGGGTTGCCTCACTTGAGGGGTGCCAAATATTTCATGATCAATAAGATAAGAGAACTTGAAGAGGTGGCAAGGGGTCAGAGGCGCATGGCGGCTGGTCACACTAATACATCACGTAGTCTTCCTGGTGAAACTGCAAACCGCACTTTCACCAGTTCAGATGGCGATTCCAGTGCCAGAGGCTTTGTTGCCCACCATCCAAGACATGCTCTAAATGCTACCACTGATGGTTCTTCAGTTGGACTTAGAGACCCGAACCACTTTGACTTTCTGTTTAGCGCCTGGCAATATTTGAAGGTGAGCTTCAAAGTTGCAGTGACTTCAAGAGACTCTTCTGTTGATTTGTCATTGGAGTCAGACAGGTTTGGCGTTGTGAGTGACCCTTTGTATCCCACCATAAGCGATGGTGAACCTGTTGATCACCTCTTGGGTGTCGCACAGACTCTTTTCCCACTGACAGAGAAGACTATTGACTTTGTGAGGGTGGCAAGGGAGAAAGTTGAAGGCGCTGAGCCGGTGCGGCATTTACAGAGGGCAATCCAGCTGGGCAAGGAGATAATGAACTGGGCACCAAATAGTGCAGTTGATGACAATTCTGTTGAAGATTTTCTCCATACAGCTCAGGCGTTCAAATATTCCACGCTTCTTTATTTAATACAAGGGATTCCTGAAGTTGCAACACCTCTGAACTTGACTCCTTATTCATTGTGCCAGCAAATCCTCAAGTCTCTTTTATCTATCCCTTCAAAATCATCCACAAACACCACACATATATTTCCCTTGTTTATGGCATCTTCGGAGTGTCTTTCTCTTGAGGATAGAGAATGGGTTACTTATAGGTGGGGAGGCGTCTATGACTCTATATGGGCAGCAAACATAGAAAGGCTGGTGGCTGTTATCAAGGAGGTGTGGAGACGAAGGGATATACTCAACGGGGTTGGTGATGCCTCGAACGGTGTTGCAAATTCGAGCAGCGGAAGGGATGGTGTACATAACACTGGCTTGATGTACGGGTTTGGCCATTGGGCACATTGGCTAGCAGTAGCCAAAGAGTGGAAGTGGGAATTATACGTTGGATAGTTATAAATCGTGTACAAAAAAATATTATATACATAGACAACATAGGTATTATTTTTTGATATGTTCCATGATATGAATACAATATGATCATTATCAGACTCTTGGTGAGATGCTTTAGTGATCTAGTGTTTTCGCCCGCTGTAATTACTCGCTTTCATCGTACACCACCTGCTCAGTTTCTGGTGTTGTTAGCTCACATTGATTCACCTTTTGTGGGAGGCGGGGGGGCGTTGCGGTCTCCATTTTTCCATGTACCAGTGCTTCTTGCTTGTCCCTTGTACTTGTCCCTTGTACTTGTCCCTTGTACTTGTCCCTTTTTGCTTGTTCCCTTGTGCTTGTTTCCTTGTTGGCTTTGCGTTCTCATCTTGCCCGCATTTCCCCCCTTTTAGTCACCTGCATTCAAATACATGCCTCAGTATTGCCACGCTCTCTAGATCATTTTGGATAGTAAGAATTATTCGTTTGTTGAATTTATACTTGTGTTACTGACATGCACCTTCATGTCATACTTTTAAAGCTAGTCTGATATTCATATTAACTGTCATCACCACCGCATTATGAACAATTATACTATGAGTCATAATGTAACTTGAACATCTTTAGTGAGATAGTGTGTCTTGAATATCGCATCTGGCTTTTTATTACTGCAAGATTTATTCCTCATCTTTGTCTCCATATAAGCTGTAAAGCCACCCACCCTGCCAAAGCGAGCTTGCCCTCAAAATTTCTTAATCCATCACATAAAACAATAACCACAGTCATCGCTTATGCTTGCGTGCAATTCCTTACATTATCTCCCTGTGTCCGCATCCCCCATAATGACACTTAAACCAGAGCTCAATTGCCTCTAAGTGTCTCTATCAGTCGGCAATCGGCAATTCGTCTTCTTCTTCCTATCACATGCATCCACCTGCAGCACGCATTTCTTATCAGCCTCAACCGGTTTCCTTTTCAGGCACGCGATCTCGCCTGTTGTTAGTCTCTCTTACATAATTGGCGCACTGCTTTTCTCGGTGACGAATAAGCCCGCGATGGGTCAAGGAGCGCAAATGAAATATATAAAGGGACCCAAGGCACCTCTGAAGGAGAATACCTATTTGAATTGAAGCTTCCTAAACACTGAATGTGCTTTCTACATTCATTTTGTCTGGTTTTTCTTTAATGTAAGTAGAAACCTTATCGTATCTAAGCTACACCAAATGCATGTTATGTACCATGGGGACCCACCTTAGTGCCATGCGAGAGACTCACTAGCCACCTTTTAGCTTATTATTGAGCTTTTTTTGCATTAATTTAGCACGTTTTATTTTTAGCGTGCTTGTTAGCCTGTTAACTAACACCACACGTATAGCTCATTTTATACTGCTCAACCACTCCCCCCCCCCTCTCACAATGCTGTTTGGTCCATTTACAGACGATATCCATGATCCAGTTAAATTCTCCGAGTGGGAGCCAAAGATTAAGGCCTACCGCGAGAAGCTTTCTGCCGGAATCAAGCCTGAATTTGCCCTCCCTGCTTCAGCTATTCCCGACTCTTCACAGCTGGACGTGAAGGGTGTTAATGCAGTTGAAATTTCAAAGGAATTCTTGACAAAAGAGGAACTGGCAATCACAGAGACCCCTGCGTATATTTTGGTTGAGAAATTAGCAACAGGAAAACTAACCGCTGTTGAAACATTGACTGCATTTGCGAAAAGAGCAACAATTGCCCACCAGCTCACCAACTGTTGTATGGAGATTTTCATTGATGAAGGTATGGAAAGGGCCAAAGCTTTGGATGCGTATTTCGCCGAGACTGGCAAGACGGTTGGTCCGTTGCATGGGCTCCCAGTTTCTTTGAAAGAGCACTATGACTTTGAAGGCAGAGTCACCCATGCAGGTTATGTGGCTTTTTTGGACAAGGTGACTCCACGTCACGCTAACAACACCCAAACCTTGTTTGACGCTGGTGCAGTTTTCTATGTTCGTACTACTGAGCCCCAAACCTTGATGCACTTGTGCTCTACCAATAATATCACCGGTAGATGTCGTAACCCATATAATACATCTCTGACCTCCGGTGGCTCCTCTTCTGGTGAGGGTGCCATTATTGCCATGCACGGTTCCGGATTCGGTATTGGCTCCGATATCGGTGGCTCTGTTAGGTGCCCTTCTGGATTCTGTGGTATTTGGGGGTTGAGGCCATCCCAGAAGAGGCTCTCCATGCGCGGACTATCCTCTGCTGCCGGTGCTTATGAGCTCGCGCAGGAGGCTGTGTACGCTGTGCTGGGTCCCATGGCAAGATGTGCGGATGACCTTGATTTGGCAATGAAGGTGATTTTGGGTTCCGAACCCTGGAAGAATGATGCCTGTATCATCCCACTGCCCTGGAGAGATGTCCCCATTCCATCTGCCAAAGATCTTGTAGTTGCCATTTGTTATGATGACGGTGTGGTTAAGCCACATCCTCCTATTCTCAGGGGCCTCAGGTATGCTGCTGAAAAGCTCAAGGCTGCCGGTGTTACCGTTCTCGAATGGGAGCCGATCAATACGCTGGAGTGTATGAAGGCTGTAAACAGCATGTACAATGCCGATGGCAATGCTGCACAAAGGGGTGCCCTCGCTGCTAGTGGTGAGCCATTGGCTCCGCTCACCACCGTCGCGCTCTCCTTCGGATGCGGTGATGCTGGCTTGGATGGCGAGTCTGCCCAAAAGCTCAACAATGTCAGGGATGACACGAGGCAGGCATTTTTGGAAGCTATGAATGAGAAAAAGATCGACTTTATCTTAACCCCTGTTTATGCGGGTGTCGCTGCAAAGCCAGACACCGTGAAGTACTGGGGATACACTGCTCTTTTCAATATTTTGGATTACCCCAACGTTGTCTTCCCATCTGGGTTGTTTGTAGATCCTGCCAATCCTGCAGATGCAGTTGACACTGAGTATGTGCCAAGAAACGAGGCTGAAGAGTACGAGTACAAGTTGTACACTAATCCAGAAGACTTCAAGGGTGCTCCAATTGCATTGCAGCTGACTGGTAGAAGGTATTATGATGAGAATGTTGTCAAGGCTGCCAAGGTTCTAGGAGAGATTATCCAGGGTTAGATCCCAAGGATCCTTTCATCTTTAGTGTCTGAAGCTGCTTAGAATCAGGCATGCTGGGAGCTGGATCTCCTTATTTATTCATATATAGATTATATCCATAGATAACTGAATAGTGAATTGAGTCACTGCTTAGTGTTGAAGCTATGGCGTGTGTTATGTAAAACGCTAGTGTGAGAATCTTCACTCGAAAGTGGTCTTATGCATTAGGCTGCATGAATGTGGTTATGCTTTGCATCTGTATGCGGTAGCGTAAACCGTCTTTTTGTGGTTTAGGGTTTACACCTTTGAGAAGCTTTCTGATTTAAACAACCTCCATATTCAATGTCCTCATTAATCTTCCATCTCATCAGATTAAATATGAACTCGATGTTCCCCTGGGAAATATGGACTATCATTTTGACCCAACTGTTGGATGATGTTGAGGAGCTATTGTATATCTCCTCTATAAATAAGACTTTATACTCGATTGGATGCAAATTACTCTTTTCAAGTGTAGTGGTTGACTTCACAAAAGACAGATACACGTGGTACTGTGATCCAGGACTGTCACTGTTGAGTGAGAAACAAAAGATTCCTGGATCGCACCATAAACTCTTGAGCAATTGGCGTATCAAGTATGTTCGTAGTCTCCATGTGGTCAATATATCAGGGACTGTAGCAGCGAAAAGGGACGAGATATTTTCTTTCTTTAGAAGCCTTCCTGAGTCAGTGATTTATCTACAGTACAGTGATAGCAGCCTGCACTCAGTCTGTGAACCACACTTCGTAGTATCAGAGTCCACCCTGGGTGAGAGATGGGGTGAAGGATGGAGCTCCAACTCTTATCACATCGTTAACCAACACTTTATACCTGTTGGGTGGACAAGGAGACAAAAATCAAAGCCCTTTCCAAATAGTGATCGTACCAATAAACTATCAATAAGCAGGTTTGGCAGGAGAGATGCACCACCACTACCAACTATACTCTCCATTCCTGGAACGTTGACCCAATTGACGCTTCCCGTAAGAGATGGAAACCATACGGCAATGGCTGAGATAGCTGAAGGTGTCCCACTTCTGAGAAAGTTGAAGGTGTTTCTCATTGCCAATCCCGACCAAGAATCTTCAGAGAAACTGAAACACACCTCTATGTTTTGCCATCTTTCAAAATGCAAGAATCTTTCCATTTTTGTTCTGAATATTGGCAACGGCAGCACAACCCAATTAAAGATCGAGCCTCTACTGGAACTAAGTCTCACGGAGGAAGAGAAAAGTATTTCTAGGAATCAGTTCACAGAGTGGATAGCTAATACTTTTGCTGTATATATGCCCCACATAAGGGTCTTCAGTATTGAAGGAATCAACTGTAAAGGAACAACTGGTGTGGTTGGAAGCCACAAGAAAAAGATAAAGTATGATGAGTTTGAGATTCCTGTCAACTATCATTGCCAGACTTGTGTTGAGAGTTCATCCTTTAGAAGGCATCTGCATGATATGGAGAAACTGTACATAGAGTGGAGGGATGAAAATTATCACACATCAATGGAGTCCAGTGGTGTATCGGGAATTCCTATCCTAATCCAAGCGACTAGGGGAAATGTCATCTATATTGATGAATATATCTTTAGAAACATCTTGGCAACTATCAGCAATTGTCTCTTTCCCGTAGACAGTTTCATCCACATCAACGACAGGCAGAGTGAAGTAAATGAAGACTACCTGGAAATAATAAGATATCACAAGAGTATTAAACTGATAGCAAAACATTCCAAGAGGAAATGGCCTATTGACGATGGCAAGTATGGATATCACCTGCTTTCTAGCGAAGTCAAACACCACTACGGAGACATTGCATCGGCCGTATATGAATTGTCACCCCATTTGGAGTTAGTGACTATTGGTGGACTACCGTTCCCAACAGATGAAATCTAAAAAGATTCTATATGCATTACTAAAACATATATAAATACATACAACACCCAGGAAAACACCCAGGGTGTCGTTTCTACCTCGCATCCCATACATCTTCACTACTTCCTTTTCTCTTCTCTTCAGCTAATCTATCTCTGAAGAATTTTTGGATGTTGACTTCCTTTTCAGCCTGTATTTTTGTTGAGTTTTTCAAGCAAAACTTAAACTTTTCATTTTGTTTATCACACATTGTGAGCTCGCCATAGCGGTAATAATGTCTTATCTGACCGCCTAACGAAAAACACTCCAAAAGTTCATCCATGCACGTCACACATGACATTTCCTTCTATTAAATGGTCCAGGGTTAGTATATTTGTGGGGATATTGGGGAGGAGCTTGTCTGGTGAGCTACGGATGATGCATGAAGCTCTTTTAGTTGATAAACTTGAACTAGCATGAACTATTCTGCACCCACACGGCTAACCTGCGCTAGTTTAGATGCCTTTGTACCATATTTGGCAAACTCGAGCTAGTGCGTGCTACTTCAATGCAATCCTAGTTCAATACAGTCTGAAATATGCATGTGAACATGTACAATTGAATCAACTTACTGGAAACTTGCCTAGTGACATGGCTTCTATCGAAGCAGCATGTGACTCTCTCTTTGAGTTTATGGGTGATATTCCCGATTGGGCATCATCTTTGGAAGCCTGTTGGAATATGGAGATAACCTCTTGGAGGTCATTCGTACCTCCTGTGTTGTCTGACTTGGTCATTTTGTGATGGATGGTTAGTGTGTGAGGCAGGTGTTGCGCATGCAGTATAGTTTTGAGAGGTAGGTGTACTCCAGACTAGTTCAGTGGGTGTCCTATGGGGGGTATGTTGTGTTGATCAATTGTGGATGGTGTATACAACAATATCACGAATTAAAATGTCATAGTCACGTCTTAATATATGCAAGCTATTTCTTATCTACTCTCCATATACACGCATTCACACTCTGCCAATATGGGCATTAGTCTAAACCGTGCGTGTGCGGGAGATTTTTCAGTGTGCATGACCCATATTGTCTAGGGAGACATCGCTCACTTTTACATCGTATAGCCGTTGTACAGGAGATTCCTAGCCATCGATAAACCTGGCCGGCCCTTCCTCATCTGCATCATTGGTAGCAAGGTCTGGCCCGGTCTGATGCAGATATGAGGATCACAAGCACATCAACCTACTCTGGGCTCTCTCCATTCTTATTTACCTCAATCTCTCAACATTTCATCCTTATTTCTTCTCTCCGAGGTACCAACCGTGCATTTATTAACCCGAAGCCACATTTGTTGTCCACCGTCTTCTACTGATCATGATATTTTCTGCGAGCCATTTTTTTGCTCTGTGCTTGTGCCAACTTCACGAGCCTGGCTTCAATTTTTCTGCTGCCCTCTAGGCTTGGCTCGTCTTCCTCTCCCTTGCCTGTATGCATGAACACCTGCTGTCACACCTTCTAACATCCTCCCTCACGCATACCCTCTGTGCGTTGTCTCTCCTTGCCCCCCACCCCCTCGTCCTGTATGCTTGGCTTCTTTGCGCCTGCCGCTGAAGTTAAATTAGAGATGCCCTTGCTGCACTACAGTCAATCTGGACAGGCAAGTGCTACACGGCAAGTGTAATAACGCGATAGCGCGCCAGTTTTCATCTCGCCAGCCACTTAAATGTCAGGGGAGAGAAACACGACAAAAAACAGTTTTTCTCGTCCCCCGAATATATTAAATGCTATCCATTGCTGCTAGAGGTTTAAATTTTTTTATTAGATCCAATTGTGCAAGTTTTGCTTGCTCTACAGCTCCTTCCCTACAGATTTCCACAGATCGTGCCGTTGCTTTTATCTCAATCACCGCTATTGCCAACTCCAATTTCAGCGCAGACGTAAGCACCCGCCCATATCTACCCCATTTGAACTTCAGACACTATAGTACATCAGTGGTATTGCCCGAACAAGGGATATTTGCACCATTGCATAGACAAAGGATACATTTCTCAAACAACTCTCCGCCTGCACACACACATCGTCGCCACCTCTGTAACAAGATGCCGCAATCGAGTAAACTTTTTCCAGCCTCGAAGGATGAAAGCGAATGGCGGGCCATTCTAACACCTGAACAGTTTAGAGTATTACGGCAGAAGGGGACAGAGGCCCCACACACGGGTGAGTTTACAGAATTCACAAAGGACGGCGTTTATTCGTGTGCCGCGTGTCATCAGCCGTTATACAAGTCCTCCACCAAGTTCAACGCCCATTGTGGGTGGCCTGCCTTCTATGATGCTATTCCAGGTAGTATCGTTACAAACACCGATACTTCGTATGGAATGGAGAGGACAGAAATGGTTTGTTCGGGATGCGGGAGTCATCTGGGACATATCTTCAAGGGAGAGGGGTATCCTACGCCAACAGATGAGAGGCATTGTGTGAATAGTATTAGTCTCAAGTTTTCAGAAGATGTGAACAAGCATCAGTGAGGGACATGTGGTGAAGGAATGTGCGTAATGCACAAGGCACAGTGAATATACTGTGCAATGACAATGCTCAATGGATATGAAGCATGTGATTCCATTCATATGGTAAAGCATACAATAAGCATCGTGCATGAGATTAGATTAGTGTTACAAGCACGGTTTATGTTGGTGTGTATAGGATTATTCTTCCTGGTAAACTTTCTGTGTCTTGTTTTGTTGGTTGCTCGCATTGCATGACACCTTTTAGCGTAATCCACATGTAGAGGATTCATTTGTGGCTGTGCCGTGTTTATGTACCTGTTCATTTGGTGACTAAATACGAACTCTGAGGTCTTTGGTGGTGCGCCCCGTGTTATGGTTCGAGTGCATTCAATATTGCATTCAAAGGAAATTCATCTGTTTTTTTATGCAATTGAAGAGACTCCTGATTCTATACGTCGTCGTTCAACCTGCTATAAAGTGAATATTTATTGTCAACACAAACCGATCCTTATGGTGAATTGATTTCATTCAAGTATAAATAATAAATAACGGGCAAGAGAGAGATGCGGAGAAATATGCGCCACCATTGTTGTAATCACATGCGATATCCTTATAGCTCCAAAACCAACTGCATATGGAGTGACCCCCTGAAGCAAAACATGCACGACGCGTATCACAGTTTAGTCCCCCTTCAGCTAGATGTTAGTATGCAAATAAGAGGAAATGCATTAACCTGCTTCGCAATCTCGCATCTCTGCATCCTTACTCACTTCTCCTGGAAAGTGTCATTTTTAAGAAACTCAACAAGGTATCCATCAGGGTCCCTGATGATAGCGATACCTTTGGCAAACTCGTCAATCTTGGCAAACCAGTTGGCCTTGCCACCGTAAGATGCGTAAGCTGCATCAACGTGGACAGCAAGCTTCGTTGGGTCAGAAGTTGAAATACCGAAGTAGCCGAACCCACGCACACCATCCTTCTCTGCGGTCTCGCCGGTATAGTAACCATTGAAGGAGTCATCAGACTCGGTGCCCCAGTTGTGTGTGAGCTCAATGATCGACTGTCTCGAGGACTGTGTTGCCTTTGTCTCTGAACCTTCGACAAAGTCCTCAGACTCGAAACCGAGGAAGTAAAGGGTAAACATGGCCTCTGGAAAGTCTCTCTTGGAGAAAACCTTCATGCCCAAAATGTCCCTGTAGAACTTGAGCGACACCTGTGGGTCCTTGACTCTGATCATGGAATGGTTCATTCTGTAAGTGGATAGATCAGTGACACCCTCTTTCTTGTTGATTTTGTTCTCAATGATCTCAATCCAATAGTTGTCAGGGTCAAGGGCAAAGGCAATGTCCTTCTGGCGTCCGTCAGCAAGACGCTTCTGGAACTTGACATCCTTCTTCTCCAGCTCCTCACATGCAACGTCAATGTTGTCCACACTGACACAGATGTGGCCGAACCCTCTGAAAGGGTCAGAGTTACCGTTGTAGAGCTTTGGCTTGTATGCCTTCTCCTCAACAAGGTCAATCACACCTTGGCGCTGCAAAAAGTGCTTTCCAGAGTCGGGCGCTGATGGGTCGTCAAATGCCATTAGAGCAAGCTTACGGTCAGGCAGCTCAACACGCTGCAGATTGGTCATACCAAACTTCTCCTCGTAGAACTTGACCGAGGCGTCCAGGTCTGATACGTAGAGTGCAGTGAAAGCCGTACGAAGGGTTGGGTCGAATGCAGACATTTTGGAATAGGCTGATTTTGTTAGTACGTTATGCAGGCTAGGATAAACCACAGACACAAACGATGAACTTAAAATGCCAAACACAATCAGGAGAGGCACCCGCTGTCTGCTGCTCCATATGTCGTTTAAACTGAGAGATCCCAGCATCTTGGAGGGACCAATTAACTAGTGGACTTTGTGCGGGGTTCAACGTCAAGTTGGCGATAAGCAGCACATTCAAGAGCCAATTGAACTCCATACAACTGTGTACAGAGTTCTCTACGCTTATGACGACTTACCTCTAAGTGGACTAAATGGCTGGATTATATTTGCTCCCATTGAACGACAACTTAATCGATTCAAGAGATAACTTGTATTTAAAAGAGATCTTTTTCCCACTGTGCCATTTGTCATCGTGTCAGTAGTAAGCGCTATACAACTAGGGTCGTTTGCTGGAACGCTAGGGAAACACACCGGAGATATAAGTTCAAGATTAGGGTGAGCGGGGGGACAAGAACTGCATTCTGCCGAGGTGCAGGATGCATGGCATTATGGGTTGCTGCTTTTAGCAGGTTTCGCAACACTCCATTTGTAATCCCAAGCTCAACAGCGAATTCCTACGGCAATTTAAAAGGTGAATACAATAATCTCGGACGATTGGGTCTTGGATATCGCCACATTTACCTTCGAACATTTGTCAACCCCTTGTGCTGTCCGACATGGAGGCTGATGAGCTCATCTTCGATTACTCCTCGAGGCGCGAGGGTCAGCAGGCGGAAAAATGTCCAATCCGTGAGATAGAGCTTATGTAATCGCCTAAAATCTCTGAAAGCACGAAAAAGCGGTGGAATTATCGGCGGTAATTTTGCCAAATCCGTTGGCCTGTTAGTACACGCCATACAGCCAAGAACCCCTTGTTACGGCCGTTTTGCATCAGCCGTTACTCGTTTGAAGAAAAGCGTTTGGGCCAAGTGATGTTTTATTCCCCATTATTTGTCAGAATTCACTATAATTGATCATGTTACTCTATCGGTTGGGTGACATATTTTTGACTAATTCAATTGTTAACAGTGGGTTGAGGAGCATAATCCCAGGCAGTATCTACAACTATCCTCACACTGTTCCTCAGTCCTGTCTCTAGATAGCTGACTTTTTAATCCCATTGCTATGACTACGCATATAAACGACGCTAAAGCCCTAAAGTGCTCAATTGTAAACAATGGAACAAAGACGATCGAAAAAGTGAATGGCAACCTTCCTTGTTCTTGTGGTCACGATAATTGCAGCATTTCCCTTCTTCTCCGTCTCCTGTCTCCTCTCTCCTCTCCCAACTCTGCCAATTACATGTAGTAGCCATTAACTTTACACAAATATATTCTCAAACAAAAATGATATACAAAGTTACAAGTACCCTCTAAACTCACAGCCCACTAACTTCCCCGATAAAATATTACCTCCATTGAACTGGTCTGTCTGGTTGGTTAACATCACCAAAGGGATCATCATCGTCACTATCAAAGTCAATTTGCGGCCTTTGAGGAACTGGTGTGCTCACAGGTGAAGAAACCCTTGGCGATGTGGGGGTGCCTCTGTTTCTGGGTGATCCGAACGACTCACTAAGATTCTTAGGCTTGGCAGGGATGGGTGGTGGTGATTTTGGCCTGCCGGTAGGAGGGCTTCTTGGAGACACATGAGGCGGGGGACTTCTCACCGCAGAACGAGCGGGTGGAGGCATTGCTGCTGGGACACTGCCACTGTTTCCATTGCTGATATGATGTCTTTCCATCATCCCAGTGATTGAAGGTGCATCCTGTTCCTCTTCGCTTTCATAATAAGAAGAGTCACTGTCATCGTCCCGTGAACCGCCATTGCCTGTAGGGAAATCAAGAGGATGGGCATATTCCTCATACTTCTGAAGTGCCTCCACAATTTCCTCGTTTGCATGCAACAGCGTGCCCAGGAACTCCTCCTTCTCAACAAGCTGCAGGTACCTCAACACTTTTCTTCTTATCTCTCTACATTTGGCAAACTCCTCGCCCGCCTTGCTATTGTGAATGGAAAGCTCACCATGCTCACGGTCAATTGTTTGGAGAGCATTCTTCAACGCGATGGCAGAGGATGTGCTCTGTGCAATAATTGCATATATCTTGGGTGTTTCCACCTCGTAATTGATCTTTGGAATACGGTACTGCTTGTTGATTTCAGCATTCGAAGGGTGGCTGCTGCTGCTGTTCTTGCTGTTCTTGCTGGTGACAGTATTGCTCTTGTTACGACCGGACCTTCCACTGTTTTGGCGGTTGGAGGAAGAATGATGAGAACGAGAACTGCTATATGAGTAATCATCATCATCGTCATCATCATCGTCATCATGAATAGGCGATCTCCTTCTGGAACTGCTTGTCCCTTGGTGATCATTCTCATCATCAGGTCTGCTATCTGCGTCTGCCCCATACTCTTCGTCAAATGGAGTGGCTTCATCAGCCATGAAATCAGGGACAGAACTTCTACGGCCCGCTCCTCTGCTTCTCTTTTTGAATTTGTGCAGCCCCGCCTCTTTGTACACCGCAACTAACCCTTGCCTGTTCTTCAGTCCCTCGTACTCGTTCTTCCACCCAATAACCATCTGTATAGTACGCTTGCGGATTTTAGGGTGTGTAGTATTGTCCAAGATGTTTAGTCTCATTCTATCCATCAGCTTTTCATCGTTGTATAAGGGGGTGAGGGCACTGCCTCCATTGGCAACCACCAGTTCTAAAACATTGAGGGCCTTCCACTGCTCCTCCAGGTTACCGTACTTGAGCTTCTTACGAATAGCGCGTGCAGCCTCAGTTGCACCAGAAGCCTTCTGTAAGCCAATGGCTTGCAACAGCTCGGGAAGTTCAGTTTCTATGGTGCCATCTCCAGATGTTCCATCTGAGTTAGAGATGACTCTGTTGATGATTGCCGTGACGGCAGTGTATGGATGGTCAGTGAACACTCCCATTGTCTTATGCAGATATATATAGTATTAACTGTATTGCCTATGTGAAGATTCGCTCAAATTAGTTCTCCAAGGGACTATGTGCTGAAGTTGAAAAACACTGGTTTTGTTGCACCGTATGTCCTTATCTATAAACGATAGAATGAAAGCGCAGCCATAGAACAAAGAAAGCCGGCGAAAAAAAATCCGGTAAAATTAAAATGGCCCATATGACAAAATCAATGCCGTTGAATCAGTTACTATGCAGCAATATGGAAGCAGCTGGTGTTCGTGCTTATCTTCAAGTGTGTGTTGTGTCTCAATGCCATATGGTCAGGTTGGTCGACCTCTGCCCATGTCACAATACAGGGGTAATGCAGCCAAGTGTGAACACCCCGTACAATTCTGCCTAAATGGGAAGGACTGGGGCTGCAAAGATTGGAGGTGCATAATGGATAAGGAGGACGATGGCGTGGGGAACACACATTGTGAGAAAAACGGTTGCATATTAATACTGAGACTTAATTCATAAAAAATTGCATGCATAATTATAAAGTATTTAATCTAATGCTTTCAAATATAAATAAGGACAAAATGTGTAAATGGGTGCAAATGTGCTACGTGCTACGTGCTATGTGTTAACATGGCAAGTGTGTAAACGTGCTAAATGTGCCAATATCCATATGTGTTGAGAAACGATTGAGTGGTGATGGCCCTTGAGTTTCGTCCAATGCTATAGTAGTGGAAGTCTTGTTCTTTTGTCTTCATCGCTGCTGTGTGGAAGTCGCTAGCTGTGACCAGGCTTGTTCTGCATAGGTGGCTTGGCCTGTTTGGCTTGTTTTTCTGGTCCCATTTGGCTAATCTCATTTGGATAATCCCATTTGGCTAATCCCATTTAGATTTCTTTGGGTCCTTTTGGGTGGGCCACGGGAATCCATTCAAGGTTGTGGGAGGCCATGGAAGACCGCGGAAAACTGTACAAGAGCTTCGCCATTACAATATACGACGCTAGCCCGCACCCATGCTTTCTCTCTTGAGGAGCGCAAGAATACCGGTCTCGGTTTTGTGGCCACATCTGCTTGTTCCCCCACTTTGATCGACTCCCGAACCACATTCCCTTCCCAATACTCCTTCCTTAATTATCCCGGTCACTTCAACTCCTTAATAAATGACTGCAGGCACTCAATAATCACTTGTGCAACACTAAGAATACCTATTAATAATCAATACAAAGCTTAGGTGATTGATGGGTGCAGGAAATAATAACTATGATCTACCCTACAGCTATCAATATATCAATATAGATGTTAATAAATAAATATAAATATAAATAATTAATAGTATGGTACTAGAGAGCAAATAAAGATATTAAATACCAGTATTAAATCTCAATAATAAATATTAATGGAAATAACAATAAACGCATCACTGCTGTACACTGCACATCTAATCAATTACAACTTGGCAGCAGCCAACTTCTTGTTAAGCTCACCAGAGCTCTTGAGCTTCTGGAGGTCAGAGTTTCCACCAATGTGCTTGCCTGAGATGAAGACATTTGGCACGGTGGTTTGGCCGGTGATTGAACGAAGAGCAGACTGGATTTCAGCACCGTCATCTAAAGGAGTTAGCATATCGATTTTCAACACTTGGGAATTCCAGCAAGTGGGAATCATAAAATAACACCGTCTGTTGAGGCAATGTGATTGAATTACTTACCCAAAATGTCAAGCTCTAGGATGTAAGCATCAGCATCGAGCTCTTTGAGAGTGTTTTTGGTAGCAGTGCAGTAAGGACAGTAACTTAATATGTTAGTATAATGTTGCTCAACCGGGTTGTTGTGAAAAGCAGAAAACTATATATAAATGGTCAAAAAAAGAAAGGAAAAAGGAAGGTGGAGGAGAAGTGTGAAGATGGAACCCCTCAAAGGGGACTGAGGACAGCAACAACATCAGAACCAGCTGATCATCCACCCCAAAACGGTCCGCATGAATCGTTTCACTCCAAATAGACTATCACCTGTAATTTTAAACCCTTAGAGGGGATACTCATCATCTTGCCAACAACCTCATGGCAAGATCTCACTCTGCTCTTCTAAATATTATACTTACGTCTTGGAAGCGACAAACACTGGATGCTCCTTGATGAGGGTGTTGACCCTGTTAATAGTAGCCTCAGAAGCCATGACGGATGTAGTAGATCCAAAAAGACGGCGGAATATGAACGACACTTTGACGGTGTATAAAAAGATTAATTGGGTTGAAAAAGGAATTTTATGAAGAGTAGGGGTACTCCGTCTATATATTAAATGTCGGTATATAGTAATGCCCCATCAGCAACCACAGTTCTTCTCGCCTCTCAGACTACACTCACCCACCCACTCATCCTTTCACCTATACACCCAGTCAAGCCACAACGGTTAATCTGCCATATTGGGGGATATGCCTAGGAGTTGCGTAGAGACAATCGACATGGGAAATGAGGTGCGAGTGGCTAGCAATGGAGTACTCTCTGCGGCGGAGGAGATGGGCAGATTACTAATAGTGTACAGCCAGGCACTCCGTGTAGCGAGCCGCTAGGCCCTTCGTGCGGTAATGTAGACGATTTGGAGATGAGTGATAACGTACAGAGATAATAAAACCGCTAGTACACGACGATTACACCTCGTGCTAGCTGTGTGCCTCGGGAAACCCGCTGGTTGACAACCTAGGCTTCAACCAAAAAACGTAGGTACACTACTTTGTAGTGGGATTCTCAAAAGTGGTTGAAATCATTCACGGTATTACTATATGGATTAATGAAATAATATCAGTTAATAGTTTAGATATATCAATCGATTAGGAAAATATGTAAATATATAGAGGGAATAAACAAAATGAAATTTGATAAAGTTAAAAACTAACAATAATCGGTGATTGTTTCTATTTTTTGGCCTCGAGATTAAATCACCAAAACAAAAGTATATTTCGAAATATATGTACAAAATTCGTTTCAACAATTTCAATGATTATAAAACGTTGTAGTAAAAAAAACCCACTAGAGTGTAGTAGTCCTCATCTTGTAAACTCATACTTGGTAAATGACCCATATGTGTCACCTTTCTTCAATATAACACTCTTCTCCCATTCTTTAACATTACAGGCATTCACATACCTGGCAGCTTCAACACAGAAACCACACCTTGGCCCAAACAGTGGGGTTTCCGGGGTTTCACCGCTCACATTAACTCCATCACCAGTGTAAATCTGGAAAGAGGGTTCAGTGGTTGATACAGTAAAGGTGATGCCTGTAGCCGTACTCTTGGCAACGACAATGGTCTGTTGGGCCAAGCTTCTAGTGTCTATTTGGAAATCCTCTGGTCCCACATGGGCAAAACAGTAATCAATAAAAGGTTCTACTGCCCTGAGCAGGGTAGATGAGGTCGAACCGATTGTAGAAACATTGGGGTTTGCAATCAGCTTGCCAGTTGGCATTAAATCTTCATCTACTTCAAGCTGTTTATCAGTAATCAGTTGAAGCTCAGTACCGTCGATAGATACTGGGCGGCCATTATTGACTGTTCCTGTAATGTTAAAGTAGGAGTGGTTGGTCAAAGATACAAAAGTACTGTCTACCGGGGTACTATCAGCCAATTGAGCTTCAAATTCTAACCCAATATATCCTCCGTTGCCCGCAGCAGACTTGCCAATATGGTAGATAACCTTAGTGGCTAACTCTCCTCTGAAGTTATTTTTCCCATCTGGATCCACATAGAGAAACTCCAATCTATACGAATCACCGCTCTTGGTGACAGCTGGTCCTAAGAAGATTTGTTTATCAAAGGCATTGTAACCCCCATGGAGGGTAGTTTTTCCACCCTCGTTCAACGGAAGCCCTAAGGCTCTTCCGACGCCCCTTTTCCCATCTATTCTATTTGCCACCCTACCGATGGTTGCACCAAAGAAAGGATTATCTGCTCTCAAGAAACCAGACTTTTCCTTGAACGAACATACAACTTCGACCCCATCGACATTGGCGCTGACGATAGAGCCTCCATAGTTCGAGATGCTCACCTTGAACGGTGTACCTCCATCCAGGCTGATATGATGAACCCTATCGGAATAATCGGTTGGCTCGCCAAACAATTCCCAAGAGTATCCATCAATGTTGAACCCTGTTGGGTTTTGTGTGGTCCATCTCCACAGATCAGTACATGCGTCATTAATTGAAAGGGTAGCCTTCCAGCCTAGTTCTTTGTTGGCCCTTTTAGGATCAGCCGTGAGGTTGAGAACGTCTCCTTCTCTACGGCCCACAATCTCATAGGGAAGCTTTCTCCCCACTGCTTTGGAGAATGCAGCATAAACCTCTATAACTGTTGAGCCATTTCCAGTACCGAGGTTCCACTCCCTACAGAAACCAGCATTAGAGGTGACGGTGGCGGTAGTGGTCAAATACTTTAATGCCGACAAGTGGCCCTTGGCCAAATCAACGACATGTATATAATCCCTTATTGGAGTGCCATCTCTAGAATCGTAGTCGTTTCCAAACACCAACAGTTTCTCTCTCCTCCCAATAGCAACTTGGGCCAGGAAGGGCAATAGGTTATTCGGTACTCCCAGGGGGTCTTCGCCTATCAAGCCGGAGGGATGAGCGCCGATGGGGTTAAAATATCTCAAAATACCAGCCTTCCATTTGGGATTTGCCTTTACAGTATCTCTGATAATGTTTTCGATAGTAATTTTAGTCATTCCATAGGGATTGGTGGGACCCGTAGGACACTCCTCTGGGATGGGAATCATATTTTCAAATCGGGTAGCGTCTCCGTAGACAGTGGCCGAGGAGCTGAAAATGATGTTGGTTGAATTTGCCCTTTCCATTGCTCTGAGAAGCTCAATTGTCCCGGTGACATTGTTATGATAGTATTCCAATGGGATTTTGGTCGACTCTCCAACGGCTTTCAGAGCAGCAAAATGGATAACGGCATCTACCGAATAGGAGGAAAAGAGTAGGTCCAACTGAGGAGCGGCATCCATTCCAGCAAGGTTGATTTTGTGGAATGGCACCTTTTTCCCAGTGATTACTTCAATCCTCCCAATTACATCGTATGATGAGTTCACCAAACTATCAACCACGACCACCTGGTGCCCATTTGAAAGGAGTTCAACGACGGTGTGGGAACCAATGTAACCGGCGCCTCCAGTGACTAAGATAAGCATTGCAGAAATGATAAAGGGATGATCGCAAATTAAATATAGGAGGAACGAATGATAGTGGGTGTTATATTATATGTGTACTATGCTGAAATGATTCAGAGTAGAAATGATTCAGAGTTGAAACGATCCGGAGTTTTGGTGTGCAGTGGAAATACTCTCAATGGTCATGAGAGAAGCGCAATGTTTATGTGAGGTCATTGCTCCATCTATTTATATATTGAAATATACACGTCCACCGACGATGTTGGTATCGATTTTGTTTTTTCTTTTTCCTCAACCTTCCTTTCCCACCCCAAACGTGGTGTTGTTCATTTTCAACCTCTCCACTCCGTATCCTCCCTCTCCACCTCCCCGTCTTTCATGCATAAACATGCAGATACCTGCCTATTACAGCAGTACTAAAAGTTGCCCTACAGGGTTTAGGCTTTGAAGGGTACATGATGTAACGTGACGAGCGGTTCCTAATTTGGCAATGGTGAGCAGCTTAGTATATATAGGGCTACCATGAGATGGATCTCCCGGACAGCATCCATTGGGGATTAACCTCGGAACGGATAATTGGTATGTCTGATTTTTAATTAATTTTTTGCGAATATGAGGAGCACCTTGAAGTGTGGAAGTGAAACCAAGCCAGCAAAGGCCCATTACATAATCGAAATCGTAGTGTATGGTGCACAGTTGAGGTATGCAGAGATCGGTCACGTCATTGTATGGCATGACTTTATTCATGTGGCAATACACTCTGTGGAGATATCCTCTGCGCAGGGCGTTCCCTGTGGAGATCACTATACGGAGGGTGTATGGCCCACCGGAAAGCCCTTGCGTTGCTGCACTCAGGGCCAAACTACCTAAATTGATCATACCTGACTGGATATCACTATATATTGACAGGATACAGAATAAAATAATAAGCTCATCATACAGTCATCTATTTATCATTATTTGAATAGCTCGTCGGAATTGATATATTTCCCTTGTAGGTCTCCATCGCAGTCACTTCTTGGCCGTCAACTCTGGAGTTTCCACGAGCTTGGCAACCGTAACCGTTCATTATGGGGTGATTGTAGTTAAGTTAGTAACCCTATATTGGGAGACTCTTAGTAACATGCGTTTACTGGGATACACATAGGAAATAGGAAAGGTCAGGCAGTGAGACTGACAACCTAGCCGATACGGAAAAATCACCGTTATACCCGCGGGCACAAAACTGAGTTTTCAGACAAGTTTGTATTTTGCATATTCTCTCTCTATGTTGGATAACATGATACAAAACTTGTCTCGTCCTCGCTCATGCGGCGGCAGATCAAACGCCTTTACGTATCGCCTGCGGTTTTCCGGTAGACCTTGCCGGGTGAATAATTCTATTTAATTGATTAATGTCACAGCTATTATAATCCAATTATTCAGAAAAACAAAAAAATGGAAGTGGAGCAAAATCCTGAAGCTTCTAAGCGGACATACCATAACAGCTAGATCCTTTACCCCACCTTTTCTTAGTGCCCCAGCATGCACGCATATTTGAATCCCTTCTACCTGCAGCCTGCCTGATCAGGAACGCATCGCAATAATCCAGATGAAAGTGGCACTCACACTCAAGAAAGAGGGTCCTTCGGAATATCAACCCATTGAGACTTTTCTTTTTTCAATTCTGTACTATCCAAATTATCTATAAATAAATGGTACTTCCTCTTTGGGTGTAGCCTCTACCGCAGCCCACGTTGTCAGTATTGATATTATTGGTACACCAACAGGACGCACTACCATATCACAAAATACCAAAAACCACCTCACCTCTGTGCCCATTAGTTTTATTGATATGAGCGTTCCAGTTTATCATGATCTTTCGTTTTATCCCAATCCCTCCGTCCAACAACAAAGATATGACCGGCTAATCAGCGCCTTCAACACCATCTACGGCGATGTTCCCGAGTTCATAGCCAGGTCGCCAGGAAGGGTAAATTTGATTGGAGAGCATATTGACTATTGCGATTTTTCAGTTCTTCCCCTAGCCATTGATGTGGATGTGGCGATTGCAGTCAGAGTGACTCCACAGTCGTGTACAATTAAGCTGAGCAATGTGGATTCGGCTTTCCACGCTAGAGAGATTGTCCAATCCAAAGACGGCCCACTGGAAATAGACAGGTCAGTTTCTGACTGGAGTAATTATTTCAAGTGTTCTCACATTGTAGCCACTAAATATATAAGGGAGAAATACCCAGAAAAATCGGAAAAGCTGTCGCTTAAAGGAATGCAGGTGTTGGTGCATGGAACGGTACCTACCGGAGGTGGGCTAAGCTCGTCTGCGGCTTTTGTATGCGCATCGACGCTAGCAATACTAGTGGCCAACGGCATAACCGACATCACCAAAGCGGATTTGACTCGCATAACCGTTAAGGCAGAGCACTACGTGGGAGTTAACAACGGTGGCATGGATCAGGCAGCCTCTGTTGGTGGCGAAAGAGGGCACGCGCTGTACGTTCAGTTCAAACCGGCACTTAGTGCCACTCCGTTTCCGTTCCCTAAGACCTCGCCACCGCTTGCTTTCCTCGTGGCGACTACGCTTGTTGTTTCGAACAAACATGAGACCGCCCCTGATAACTACAACCTGAGGGTAGTGGAGGTGTCTGTGGCTAGCAGCATTCTGGCCCACAGGGCTGGAGTTACCCTAAAGAGGGATGGTAACCTAGGGACAGGCACTCTCAGAGGGTTCCTAGATAGCTGGTGGAGCTCGAAGTATAACAAGGAGCCCTGGGATGGAGCTGTTGAAGAAGGAAGGAAAAGATTAAGTGAGGTTCTGAATTATTTGGAAGAGGTGTTTGCAACTCAGAAGGAGTTTACCAAGCAGGAGGCGGCGCAACTGTTGGAATTATCGGAGGCTGAGTTTGAGGATGTCTATTTGAAGAGATTCCCAGTGAGGTTTTCAGTTTTGAAGGTGTATGCAAGAGCCAAACATGTCTACTCAGAGGCATTGAGGGTTTTAGAGGCAGTGAAGCTGCTGGATGTAGGGGGACAGAGAAAAGGAGAAGGTGATAATTCTTTCTTTGACTCTTTTGGGTCATTGATGAACCAGAGCCAAGAATCATGTAGAGATTACTACAATTGTTCTTGTCCTGAAATTGACAGGGTGTGTGAGATTGCACTTGCGAATGGCTCTGTTGGGTCAAGGTTAACCGGAGCTGGATGGGGAGGGTCAACGGTTCATCTTATACCCTCAACCAAAGTTGAGGACGTGAGAAAGGCGCTTATTGAACAGTACTATAAAGTTAGGTTCCCATTGATCACAGAAGCAGAGCTACAAGAAGCGGTTGTGGTTTCCGAGCCTGCAGAGGGTTCGTGTTTATACCAAATAAGGTAGTCTAATGTGGTGTAGTATCTTATAAATAAGTTGTCGTGTTTTCATTATATCTTATTACCTGTTGTAGAGGTGATACAGTAGATGCACTGCACAGTTGATATTCTCTATATCCCCGTATCGTGTGTATCAGAAAACAGATTTGGGAAACATGACAAGGAGGTGGGCTGGAGTGCTTGAAATGGAGCAGCAAAATCAGAGAACAAGCTGAAAAAAATTGCTTGTTCAAAGAGGAGCCTGCATCAGAGAACAAACTAGAAGGAGAGGAGAAGTGCGATCATTGTTCTCTAAGCCCCATTTCCTAATACGGAGTCTAGGAGACTGATTTGTGTCTGCTAGTTCAGGATGCATACTGGACATGCTTCTCCTCTGAGTGTGAATTTACTTACTCTACTTGTTCCCTTACTGTTCACATGCATACTTAGCTTATACCCATGCGTTTATGCACGATTATGTACTGATGTCCGTCAATAGGCATATATTCGGTCAGGGTCCTTGTTCTTGTTTTAACATCCACCCATTTTACACAATTGATTTGTCAAATTGATCGCCTACTTTTGTTTATCTTTTCCATCCCTTGTCTCTCCTCTACACTTTTCGACAGAATGATCTTCATATAATGAGGCTCTTCTTACTCTTTGTTACTCACAATATATTGATATATTAACTCTATCTATAATAAACCCTAATTCATATACGCTAATTATTCGTCGACCTCACTATACCACTCGATTGAATGTTCAAGATACCACTTGATGGTGATGTCTAGCCCGTTTCTGAGTGTGACCTGCGGTTCCCATCCCAAATGAGTGAGTTTTTCATAGTCAATACAATACTGCAAGTCATTGTACGGTCTGTCCTTGACAAACAGGATATGTCCGTCTACGTCATCAGTGGAGATATTGTTGCAATCGTTAAAACCCCTGATTAGAGACTGTGCCACCTCGTTATTGGACAACTCATAATGCTCGTTCACCCCCACGTTGTACACTTCGCCAATATTGCCCTTTTGAAAAATCACATCTATACCTCTACAACAGTCACTGACATACATATAGCGTCTTCTGTTTGTGCCGTTGCCATGTATAGGGAGCTTGAAAGAGTGAGGATATCTCACCATCATATGTAGAAAGCGTGGGATGATCTTTTCAGGATACTGCCTTGGTCCAAAGCAGTTGTTTGACCTAACTGTTATAATGGGCAGATGGAAGCATTTTACATATGCGTGGACAATCATATCTATTGATGCTTTGGTTGCAGAGTATGGGTTCGTAGGTGCCAGCACAGCATGTTCATCGACGGTTTGATGTGGGGTTTGGTCCCCATACACTTCATCTGTCGATATATGTATGAATTTTATTATTTGATTACTGTATTGGCGACAAGCCTCCAAGAGAACTTGTGTGCCGATTATGTTATTTGCGGAGAAGAAGAGTGGATCATTAAAAGAACGATCTACATCAGATTCTGCTGCAAAATGGAATATATAGTTGATGTTGTAGTGAGCGATTGTGTGTTGAACTTGTTGCACATTTGTGATGTCGCCCTCCACAAAGCGAAAGTTGGACGGTTTATTAGAGACATCATTGAACCCATAGGAGCCAGTGGCAGACCCAGTGAGTGATTCTTCTGGGATTGAATACTTGTCGGGTAAATGATGTGCGATGTTTTTGATGTTCCCGCAATAGGAGAGCTTATCAAAACACACCACGAGAAAAGAGGGGTATGTTTCGACTAAATAGTCTACCATCCATGAGCCACTGTTCACTGTTAGTGCTTTGTCATAAGAGAACACACATTAATGCCAAGACACAAGACAAGGGGATGCAAATCAACGGACGGCAAAACAAAGGCATCAGGATAAAGAGAAACTACGACAAGAGAGCATCACAGTAGTCTCAGCGTGTAAGCTGTTCATAGCTGCATGTGATAGGATTCGAGTTGCATGAGATGTTGGTCCACGGCTTTGTGGCTTCTCTGATGAATGGACTTTTAAGATAGCCGATAACAACCAAGACAATCCAAGTTGCCCTATTTTCGATATCCCTTGCCAGTTGTGCCTTGTGCACGAAATGGGTACTTACATAAACCCGCAACCTCCTGTGACGAGGATACTTTTTGCAAACGCCATTAATGGAATGTAGATATTTAATAGATTAGATGATTATACCTGGGTAATATCAACGGAGCATGTAGAATGAAACCCATTTGACAACGTACAGATCTAGATGAACCGTGGGCCATATAGAGTATCATATAGTGGGCAAGATAATATGCAGACAATATGCATATCGTGTATCACTATACACTTCAACCAACTACACTCTTTGTGTGCTTGATGGAGTGACCAGCATGCAACAGCATGTGATAGCCCAAAAGTTTTAAAGTGGTGTGGGCTGCTAGCGATGGTTAGTATAGTGGAAAGATTGAGTCATTTGGTAGGAGTCACTTGGTAGGAGTCGCTTGATAAGGGTCGGCTATTATGAGCATGCAACATGAGGGTTTCAGTATATTTGGATCAGCCCCTCTGTGGTGCCTTCTTGTCCTTGCTTGGTGTAGTAAAGATGGATGTCTCCATACAAACCAAAAGCCTCACAACGCTAGAACCAATGGGTCGCCAATTGGGTCAATTAGACAAGGAATCAAATTGCTCGGTTCAGTTGACTCCTTCCATTACTTGCAACTACTTTGTTGGTGATGTCTTGGCCACCAATTTGTAAATTTTGTGACCCCACACCCAAATGCCCGTTGTAGCGTGACACTCTCCGCGTGCATATTATGATGCACCCTTGTTGCTCCCAATGCATTCCGCATCCAAAGGGCAATAGAGAAATGGAGGGACTATACCGCAGAGAGGGCGGACTATACCGCAGAGAGGACGGACTACACCGCTGAGTGGGGTAGATATGTATATAGAAACCTTAAAAATTCCAATGGAAAGCGTATGGAAAGCCATTGGGAAGCCTATGGAATGCAACCGGCTGTTGCTGTATACATTAACCTTAATTAAGAAGAGGGAAGGGTACGAGACGACAGGTGTACATTTGGTATATACTACATGAAGATGGCTGGGGAAGATTCCCGGGACTGAGATGCCTTGTGGGAAGTATCTCACGTGAAACTGGAAGGTGTTACAGAGAGAGATACCTTTGTGTTTTGCGACCTCGGTGATAACAGTGCTCTCCACTAATCTCTCCACTTATCTCCCCACTAGTCTCCCCACTAGTTTCTCCCTCCCGTTTCCCTGCATTGCTGGGTCGTGCATGAGACTAACTAATAGAGCATATCCCACATACATTAGACTGCATGATATGCTCAACGTGCATACCCCAACTGTTGCTCCATACCCCACTCACCTGATTCAGGAAAAATGCAACCACTTTCAATTTGCGTTTCCACAACCAATTCTCGCAACCAATTCTCGCAACCAATTCTAAAACCGTTTGTCGGAGTACAGCGCTGCGTTAAAGTGTGTGCATCAAGTTGAAAGGACGTGACACCAGTAGAGGATTACTCAAAAGCAGGTTGATGACCAACGGCAGAGAGACCAACACCAATATTTTTACCAACTTATCCCATGCTGATCAGCACCTTATTTGCCTTCTCTACTATTCTTTCTATTCAATTGATATAATTGTCGACATTCAATAGTTATCTCATTCACAATAGTTAACTCAATCACCCCAATATGTTCAACTACTCAGAACACTCACATAGAAGACACAACCCTTTAACAGGGAATTGGGTTCTGGTATCGCCTCACAGAGCCAAGAGACCATGGCTAGGCCAAAAAGAAAAGGTATTGACTGAATCACCTCCTGATTTTGACCCTAACTGCTACCTGTGCCCCGGAAACACCCGTGCGACGGGCCCCATTAATCCACTCTATACGGGCACCTACGTGTTTCGCAACGATTTTCCAGCAGTTCGACTCGACCAACCGTCTCATAACTCAGAACATATCACTGGTCATCACGGCGTCCAGACCAGCACGTTGAAGTCGAGGCTATTTGAGACACAGGGTGTAAGAGGCGACTGTTTTGTCATATGCTTCTCTCCGAAGCACAACCTGACGATTCCAACGATGCCGCTCGTGGAGGTGGAAGCCGTTGTTGAAACATGGCAGAAGTTATACCTGGATTTGCAAAGAGAAGCAGTCGAGGAAGGTTCCCCTTTTAAGTATGTACAGATCTTTGAGAACAAAGGAACGGTTATGGGTTGTTCCAACTTGCACCCGCATGGGCAGGCGTGGTGTTTAGAGGCCACTCCAAGCGAAGTGGAGAATGAGATTAACCACTTGAACACGTATTTTGACAAGAACGGCTCGAATCTTTTGGGCGATTACGTCAAGCTCGAGCTGGAGGAGAAAGAGCGTATTGTCTATGAGAATGACTCGTTCATTGTTGTGGTTCCATACTGGGCTACCTGGCCCTTTGAAACAATGGTGTTGCCTAAAGAGCAACTCAAAAGTTTGGCCGATTTCACCCCAACGCACAGAGACCACCTCGCTGAGGCTTTGAAGGCTATAACCATAAAGTACGATAACCTTTTTGAAACTTCTTTCCCCTACTCTATGGGGCTTCATCAACAGCCTCTAACCACTGATGGGAGCTATCCCAATAACAATTACTACTTCCATATCCATTTCTACCCCCCGCTTTTGAGAAGCGCCACTGTTCGTAAGTTTCTAGTTGGATTTGAGATGCTGGGTGAACCTCAGAGAGATTTAACTCCCGAACAGGCTGCACAGAGGTTGAATTCTCTGAGTGGAAAAGTTCATTATACAGAGAATTATACAAAGAATTAGATAGAATACAACAATGATGTTATACTATATAGCAATATGCTTTTCATATTATAGATAATCTATGCAGTGTGTTTAGCAAGTTGGTTATCCATCTACTCTCCATATATAATAGACTTATTTAATACCTATATTATACAATAGACTTATACTTACTTAATACTTATTCACTTCAGCTAATATTAATTTATTCCATATCATAAATCGTAAATCGTGCTGAAAGGTTGAGAATGAAAAGAAATTAATACTCAACCAATCATAAACATCATAAATATCTCCGAGAAATCAAGAGATATTATCGAAGAGCACTCTGAGAGTTTCTCAAGCAGTCACCTCTGGTTGAGCCGTTTCTGGTTCGGTGACGGCTGGAGAAACATCCTCATAATGCTCAGTCTTCTCCTCCTTATTAGTAAGGATTGGCATCTCTGGAACATAGTCTGCACTCTGCCAAGCTGGGATATTGTCGGCCCACATCTGGGTAATCTCCTCAAGAGTCTTGCCCTTGGTCTCTGGGAACATCAGGAACACGTGGATGGTCATACAGAAACAGAAAACGGCAAAAATGATGTATGTCTTCCAGTCGATGTTTTTGAAAGCGGAAGGAGTAAACATACCAATGGCAAAGTTAAGGATCCAGTCTGCTGCGGCAGAGATAGCGGCACCCTTAGCCCTTTGCCTGTTGGGGAAGATTTCAGAGCAATAAATCCAAATTCCCACACCCCAAGTTGGTGCAAACGAACACACAAATAGGTAGCAGCAGGCAATAACACCCCTGGCGGCTGCCTTGTGATCATTAGGGATAAGAAGGGTGACATTAGTATCGCCATCCACTTCTGATACATGGTTTGCATACGTGGCAAGAATACCAGCGATTGCAAACAGCCATGCCATCATCAGGACCGAACCAATCATCAATAGAGGACGTCTACCGATCCTATCCATCAGGAACAGGGCGGGAATAGTCATCACCATATTCAAAACGTACTGGATCGATGAAGCAATCAAACCGGTGTTACCAGTGTAGCCAGCCATATCAAAAATATAAACGATGTAGTACATCAGCACGTTCATACCAGTCAACTGCTGCCAAATTTGAGCAAAAATACCCACAAAAGTCCTCTTGAAATTCTCCTTCCTGAATAATTCTGCATATGACATCTCAGCAGCTTCCTGATCTATCAACACCTGCTCCTTGATCTCCTCCAGCTGGTACTTTACCTGAGGGTCTTCTGGGTCACCGTGTCCTGTGATTCTGGCCACAATATTCTCAGCCTCAGCCCACCTGCCACGCTGTGCAAGCCATCTTGGAGACTCTGGAAGGAAGAAGACACCAACGAGTAAGAAAAGACCAGGGATGATCTGGATTGCCCAGGCAACTCTGAAAGAACCCACACCATCGATGAACGAACATCCATAGCCAATGTAGAACATTATCAGAATACCCAAGGTGACGGAATACTGGAACAGTCCAGCAACCAAACCTCTAATCTTTGGTGGGGCAACTTCAGAGCAGTACACGGGGGCGCACGAAGAGCCGAAACCAATACCGATACCGGAAATCAACCTACCAAGAATAAGCTGCACTTTGTTCTGAGAAGAGGACTGAATCATTGCACCAATGATCCAGAAAGTGGCAGAGAATTGCAATGTGACACGACGCCCAAAGATATCTGTGATATCTGACGAAATCAGCGATCCCAAGAAGGAACCACCAGCCATAGAGGAGGTGATACCACCCTGAGTGGTTGAGTTGGGGTAGTGGAAGAAACGTCTATAACGATCTTGGGAAATAAATGCAGACACAGAAGAGATATCGAAACCAAACATCATACCAGAGACACATGAGGTGAATGCAATCACATACACGTTATAGATCTTTGGGAACCGGTCGTAGAAGTGGCCTTGATAGTTCAAGGCCCGAAGCCTGTCATAGACATCAAGTTTGTACATGCTTGACAAATGCCTATGTTAGTTAAAGATAGTTTGCCTAATAAGTAAAAAATGTATTGGAAGAAATGTAGTCAAGTCTAAACTTGTCAAGTGATAACAGAGCAGAGTGAGGTGTCCATTAACGATCTCAGCCCCCTATTTATATTGTTTGTGCCCCAAGGGATATCCTTTAGATCTGCTTTGGATATCGCCCGGAACAATTTGGTCCCCGTATTCTCACCCCACGGAGATAGTGCAGCTGTTTGCATGTCGTGACTTGGCAAACAACTTTTACTGTGAAGTTGACTGTTGGTATGTGGTGGAGTCCCGGAATAATACATGCACCGTTGTGCATGGACATGCATGTCCATGCTCCACAGTGGGCGGTGGTGCATAAGAATGCATAAATCGCCTGAGAGATGTGAGTGACTCTGTGTAAAGCGGCATCAACTTGAACACCTGACCTCCATTTCTAAGCAGCGCAATGGCAGCATGCTAATGACCGCTGTTTTTGTCTCACCATAGGGTTCAAGATTTTTCCGAGCTGACCAGCCTACAAGAGCCACGAAATGCAACTACAAGCATCCCGAGAGATTGGCGAAGGAGGAAATAGTTAAATGGAGCTGCATATGAGATTTGAGTAGTATGTTTATGGTGGGAGAACTAATAATCTTGTAGTTTGTGTATCCTCATATCTCAACCAATGGTTCATCTAACTTGGTCACCTCGTTTCATTTACATCTTTCCGATAAACCTTATTCCATTGAGACACTAGAAAAATACAAGTACAGCTTGAAGGGGTTTTGGTCCATTCCTAGCCCAGTTTAGAAATATTTGCCGTAGCTCACGTTGGCTACTTGGTACCACTGCAGATACTACTACATAACAACTGCCGGTGCGGAGGAGTTATCTGTCGCGGTGGATAGCATGACGTAACTTATTCCGAGGAGTTGCCAACACAAGAATATGAAGGTCTCTGGCCTTTAGGAAAAGTGGAAAAACACCGGTGCAACAACGGCATTTACTGTACAGCATTCGGAGATATTATGCAGGAAAGACAGCTCATGCACATGCATCATGCAAGAGGCGGAAAAAAATGTGGGCTTATTCTTTACCCCAGAGTGGGAACAGATGAGAGACGGGGAAGCAACAGATTAAGTGAGGGGAAATTATCTGGAGAATGGGGGAGATTCAGTGGAGAATGTGGTTTCTGCATTAATGTTGCATCTGTGAATCGGTCGGGTTGTCTCGCATCACTGTGTATGGCGTAAACGTCCGGGTGTGAGTAACGTGACAAAGTTTATGCATATATCTGCAGGAAAACGGTGTGTTGACCCGCACTAAGCCAAGAGAAGACAGGCAAAAGGGGTAGTGGCCATAAGAGAGCCAATATTCTATGGCATGATTTTCAGTTATGTCGTATCGATGAGTGAGTGGAGTTGAATTGCGGTTCGAGGAGCAGAGAAGGAATCGAAGGAATGGGGTCATAGAGTCCGTGGGTCGTTCGACATAATCGGTGGATATATTCTTTCGACAGCATGAAGCGGAATTAGAACAGGAGCGAAAACGGGAACAGGAGGATTCAAGAAACCGTTGGATATTCTACGATATAATATGCAATACTCTTCAACTATACCGGCTGAGGTCTGGGTAGGGGGTGTACAAGATCGTAGGCGGTACAAGTCGAAGAAGCAATTGGTGAACATCGGAACACTCGGATACGGAGTGGTGTGCACCAATGCGTGTGGGGCAATGCGTGGCAATGCGTGCATGGCGAAGGTGAGCGCACAGAGTGTGCCCACCGGGGAACACGCATTGCGATGCACACTGTCACGCCGTGTGTATCACACACCGCCACTATGTATCGTGCAAGCCGTATCGCGCACACCGTGGAGGAAGGCTGGCTGGTCGCTCTAAGGCTGCATACACTGTCAGATGTCTGTCTAAGCTGTGCGCAAATGAGTTAATTATTGTGCACAGCATCCCACAGGTGATAGGGTCCGTATGGGGTACGCAAGGGTGGAGGTGGGCATATCGGGAACGTGGAGCACGCATTCAGCTATCAGCAAGGGCGACACGGCTATAGTTGCCGCTAATGATAGGGAGGGGAGGGAGTGAGGGTGACCAATAATTCACAGAAAAATAGCTGCAGGAAAACCACTGCAGGATAACCACTGCTACGGTACGGTACGTTTAAGTTTGCTACGGAATACTGCTACACACATAGTGTGTGTGCTCTTCATGTCTATTGCCCGTCTTTACCCTTCTCTTCTATATGGATCAGAATCTCCTTATCAGAATCCCAATCAGAATCCCAATAATAATTTAAACAATATTGTACTTTCCGCCATTCATACATATCTAATATACTCAAGTATTATTGTTGTTTGGCCTATCCCATGGTTCGTGTCTGTCTCTATTACTTTTCGGCCCCCCTCTCGTTTCCCCGTATTGAGCGCACACTCTATGGCTGATTTTGTTCCACTGCACACCCACCTTCTCTGCTTGCACACGCACGCACCACTACCCATACCTCTGCACTCCTGTGTTCGCCTGCTTGCATCTGCACAGCCTTTGCAAGCACACGCCTATAGAGACATACTCCTCTATAGAGACGTCGTTCAACTCTCCCACACACCTCTACACTCCCACACACACCCTTGGGCAGTGCGATTGCTCCCCATGTTGTGCGCGCAGTGCCGCTGCTTTTCCGGTCATCGCACGACATCCGGATCGAGATAGGAAGTGAAAAATACCCAAAACACCAAAATATCAAACACAAACAACTCACAACTCATTTAGACCAACGCGCTCCCACCTCACATTTCCATAATCGCACGGCACATCCACAATGTCACTTGACGTCCCCACTGAAGGAGGACCCCCACCTCTCCCACCCACGAGCACCCACAACCATCCCATCCCCACGCTCTCACTTCTGCTCCAAATATGCACTGTCAAGCGCACCTCCACAGTGCAATTCCGTTCGCTTTTCAAACAGCTCAGCCATAAACTCCCATTTGAAAAAGATGTACACAATTCGCTCATCACACCTCTTTACGTGGGGTGCCACACCAACCCATTGGTGCTCAGCTATATAGTTGATTTGGCGCTGAACGACGAGGGCTCCATCGTTGGTATAGGCACCCTCTTCAAATCAACACTCTACAGTCTACCATTGGAAGACCAGTTTGCAATCTTATCAGCACTGCTTCATGCACCTGAATTCCGTAAATTCGACGTATTGGAGCCTCACCACGACCACTTCCCCTCTCATTCCCAGAGGGTGGTGTTCCTGTTGGGTCTCTCCGCTTATGTAGCACAAACCGTAGCCAAGGTAAGTGAGATGCTTCCAAGTTGGTATTCTTCGCCTGTTCTTCTTTTGCCTACGCTTGTAAACTTCCTAGTGCTGTGTGGTGAAATGGCACGTGATTCGTTCGACCGGGGCACAGCCACCCAACAAAACTGGGATATCCCACCCGCGCTATCTGAATCGCTCGCCCTGCTATCCACACACCTCGAAACTCATAACAGAAACCTGTTTCAACTATTGGATAATTCCGGTTGGAAGAAGGTTATCCAGACGCGCGAACGGTATGGCGAGCGGTATGGCGATGCAGGGGTTCTCAATTCCGGAGTTTCACCTGCTTCAGTCCTTACTGGTCCTGGTGCAGTCTCTCCGACCCGGCTGAATACCATTTCACTCAAAGCCAAGAAAATCATCTTCCTCCAACACCATGTGACCCTCGCGCACACGCAGTTAGTAACCGTAGAGCAGCAAGCCCTATTTGTCAAGAGCTTTAAACAGCTGCTTAACCTAAATGGGGTTGCAACTTCCAGCATGCACACGACTATTATTTATGAACTAGTTGTAAGTCTGTTTGACTGTATCGGACTGGAGGCTGGTCGTTTAGATATTTCAGCCACAGACTCATCAGCCACAGCCATTGCTCCCCTCAATTACCCCGTTAGAGTTTGGCTCCATTTTATCATCTACAAACTACCATTTGTCATTCACCTTTTGAAAGTAAACCACATCACTCTGGCCGAAGTACTACGTAATGCGTTTGTCTCCATAGATAAAAGGAGTGTTTCAGTGTTGAATAGATGTAACTCTGGTAGTGTAAATGCCCTTTATGGTAACTGTAACTCCGATAAGTCCGATAAGTCTGATGTTACAGAAAAGACTACAAACACGATTATGGAATTTTTCGTCACTTCTCTCGTTTCCATGAATCTAGTGGATAAAAAACACTTTCAGAAGATACTCGGCTACCCTCCCACCACCAGCGTAGAAATCAAACCTGGCAACCCCGATATGTCCGACCACACACTGGCCTCCCTTCTACGGAGAACTTATAACGAGAGGGCAGTTGAAACAAATCCTGAGTTTGTCTCGCTCGCTGAAAGCCAGATCACCAGCCTCTTTGACGAGATCAACTCCCTGCAGTCGTTGTTGGTTAAGGCGCAACTCAGGCAAACCATCTTTGATAGCTTGGTGGAATTGGCAAGCAACAGCGACAGCGCAAAACTCCACCGTGTGCTGCTAGCGCTGACCCAAAATGAGAGTTTCTTGCACTACGTGGTGATGGAGACCACACCGTCTCAGTTTTTGGCACCGCTCGTGAGGTTTCTGGAGGGGTTTACGATTGGGGGGCAATCTGCCTTGGGGACCGGAGATATCGGGGATAACACCAGCCGAGACGCAGAGGACGAGTTTGGCCTCTTTGGAGATGATGACGACCTCAACTTCCAGGACAGCTATGTGGATTTTGGTGTGATTTTGTTGGTGGTGATGGTGATTTACAAGAGATACTCGTTGACGGTGGATCAGCTAAGCAGTGGAATAGGCAGTCAATTGCCAGATACCTCAGAGAGCCAGGGTGACTCTGCAGCATCAAATCGGAGATCGTTTGTGTTATGCTTCATTTCTGGGTCGAACCTCACATCACATGAACCACATGACCTCCCCCACTACAGCAACCTTCTCGAATCCTGGATCTCCGCACTCTTTGGTGGCAATTCTGAGGTTGGCGTCGGTGGCGGCGGTGGTGGGGTTGACGAGGTTACTCGCAGCAGTGGGATTTCCGACGAACTCGTTAGAAATTCATCGATTGTTGAGTGTTTTCACGTGATTCCCACCGTTTTCCGCGAGGCTGTCGTTGCGTACAGCTCGAAATGCATAGATTATGAGGTATTGGCCAATGGACTGGAGTATTTCTTGCAGCCGTTTTTGCTGGCAACGGTGATTGGGATCTTTAGGTTTATCAGCGATTTTCTTTGGGGGACAGGAAACGGCGTGCACGGGCCGTCGTTAGAGGGAGACGTTAGCGTCTTAATAAAGTTAGTGGATGCATTAGCGGATAATTCAAACCTCAATGGCGATGCCCTCTACATGCATACCATGGTGATGGAGATCTGTGGACACGAGTTGAGGAGTAAATTGGGTGCTCTGGCCAAAGATAAGCCATCCATTGGGAAAGAGGAACCTCGAATTAGTCCTGTAGCGTTCGGTAGCCCACTCACCATTTGGGAGAGTCAGATTAACAGCCTAATTCGGTGGTGCATGCAGGAGGATGCAGATGGGGTGCCTGAATTTGACGCTAAAACCATGCACGCATGCATCAACTTTGGTGGGTGCGATACATTAGTGTGCCAAGCACTATCTTCGCAGCCCACACGACCAGCCACTAGCACGCTCTTGTACGAAGTCGTTGCAATACTTGTCACAAGCTACGCGGCTGCAAACGGGTCACCACTTGTAGATTGGAATGCCCACCTTAGAAGGGGTGGGAACGAGCTGCATGGAGTTTTATTCAGTCTAAGGGAAACCCATGCGGTAGGCATAAGTGGCCATAGTGGTGATAGTTCCCAATTTGGAAAAGCTTTTGATTCGGAGTTTCTAGGAAAGCTAAGCGGCACAAAGAAACAAGAGGCGGAAAATGCAAAGGAGGAGGAGCGTTCAGAGCAGGGACAAATTACTGACAGACTCGATGATACGCTTGCTTCTTTGTTGTTAGTTAAGTATGATGTGTTTAAAGGTAGGAAGAGTGAGCAGGTTGTTGCCGACAGGTTTTTTGCCAAGGTGAGTTCATGTGTGGCGTATTTTTAGGATAAAAGCAGTGCATATTTTAATTCAAATTTACCTTCGGAAAAGTGAAATCGACAAAAACCATCCATTTGATTTATTATTATTACATTTGGTATTAAAAATAAAAATATGTTCTATTATCTATTACGCTTTTTAGAAGTCAATACAAGTCTTTGCTAATTAAGTAGAATTATCTATGAAGTCATAGTTAAGTGTTCAGTTAAGCAGCCATAGTTAAGCAGCCATAGTTAAGTGCTCATAGTTAAGCACTTCTAAAGTCTTTGTTTCCCCACACTATCCCAGTCAGGAAGTTGACCATACTACTTGATACACTACATTTTGAGCACTTTGGCGGATCAATCGGACAATGCACTACACAGTCAAATCGGTTGATGCACTACACACACATTATGCTCTTTCAACCACACAGTGGCTCACAGCGTCTTATGTCTCCGGGTAATGGCATCGTCCCATCTCCAATGCACAACCACTCAAACCGATGAAAAACAGATGATAAGACAAGCAGAACAAGGGATAAATCTCATATTCATTGTCCACTGGCGTGAGAGTGAAAGATTAATTCATTTGGGTAGTGTGATATTACCAATAACGGAGCAACATTTAGCTCCCAGTGCATAAAATTCCACTAGTTTGTTTCTTCGCATTAGCGCAGTTTCCCAAACTGGACGGACGCTCTACACACAAGGCACAAGAGCCAACAACAAGACAAGGAGAAACCATCACAGACTAAATACGACGCAGTGAAAATTTACCCAACAGCCTCCAAAAAAGCTGGATATTGTTTCTGATTGGAATTGGTTTTCAGTGTTGAGGGTTGCATTGCTCGAAACTACATCTTTTTACATAGAGCACCCTCTACGATCACCAATTCAGAATTAACATTTCAGTGTATCGCTAGTGTCATTGACTAAAAGGCAACGCTCGCGCTAAGATATTGATCTAACAGGCAACAGCCACGATAGTTCATTGACTAAAGAAAAAACAGTTGCACCAAATAGGAAACTACAACGCTAGTGCAGCTCTCACACTAACACTAGTGAATATACATTGGTCCAGCACCACTACTAAAGCTAAAAAAACCATCTACCCAAAAATGTCACGTCAAGACTACATTGCCAAAGTTCGGTACCAGAATGATCTTCCGCCACCTCCATGTCCACCAAAATTGCTCAATTCAGACTATGGGGTGCATGACCCAATTGACCAACCAGCCCTCTTGTCTTGTCTCTTTCGCAAAGAGAACTTTTCGTCCCTTGTCTCGGCAACCGCTGGCGATGTGTTGGGATCTGTCCTCCCAATAAACCTGCTGGATGTCCCCCTCCTGTTAGACAAGGGAGACGAATCCCACCTTTCGAAAGTGGGAGGCTTTGCGTCAAATGGCGACGACTTGCATCCCCATGACCGCATACTGCTGCAGGATCCGCTCGTCACAAACAAGACAACTGCAGAGTCCACCGTTTCGTTTCTGCGCAGGACGCAGTACATTTCTGAGCGGTATTCCGCAAAGAGTAAAAGCCCAAGTGTTGCGGCTAAAGTGGCTGTCGCTGCAGCGAGGGACGAGCAGACTGACGCAGAGGCGCAGCTGCGTGCAGTGGAGGAGACCTTTGACCATGCAAGTGAAAGTTTGGGTGGGGATGGCTTGCGGTCGCTTAGACACCCCATCAAGAAGGGCCTACGCGCTTCAAAAGTGTGGAGTTTCTTACCAGATACGTCTATGATGGACCGTAGCTATTTTGTAGCCAAGTTTATAGGAAGTGCCTCGATCAGCCGTAGCTCAAACAACACCAAAGAGTCGAAAAAGAGCCTCCACAACGACCCATCGCTGTTAACTTCGCTCTTCAAGCCCATCGCAACAGAGTCCAACGAATGGATCGCTTTCTACACAACCGATAAGGAGTCAGCGAAGCGGGTCAAGCGCACCTTGGACGATACAGAAGGCGAGGTGCCCATTGTTGCGGGTAACTTGCTGGATGAACCACAAGGTGGCGAGAGCTCGTATTCGTATACCCACGTGAGGGACTATGACATGAAGTTTACCCGGTATGATAAGACTTTTGAAGACTTGGCAATAACATTTGACGAGAAGGAGAGGCTTGCATATTTTGTGCCTATTTCAGGCAGAATCGACCTCAAGAGGCGTAGGATCCAACCTTCGCTTGAGGCATTTGTCAAAGCTCATAATTGGGATAAAGTGGAGCTGGCGATTAGGGAGCCTACCACCGAGGAGGTTATTATCAGAGACAATGCCAGGGAGTTGTTTGACCCAATGGAGTATGGTGGAGTGGAGGGACAGGATGACGAGGATAGCCAAGGAGAGGAAAACCCAGAGGAGGGTGACGAAGCCAACGAGGGAGAAGAGTAGTTGGATTGTATAATATATATATAATAAATTGATATGTGATAAGTGGTTGATAATGATTTTTGGTACTGGTAGAGATCGGGGGACTCAGAGAAAAGCGCAGCCAGAGACGATTAGAGAGAGCTAGCTATCTGGGGGACACACAAGCGG
The DNA here is from genome assembly GCA_003706285.3 of Kuraishia ogatae. Classification (NCBI taxonomy): domain Eukaryota; kingdom Fungi; phylum Ascomycota; class Pichiomycetes; order Pichiales; family Pichiaceae; genus Kuraishia; species Kuraishia ogatae. The sequence goes on along the minus strand of PPKV03000011.1, from coordinate 333,604 downwards.
CGCACAATAATGGGCAATCAGAGACGTGTTGCACAAAGACTCAGGCACCCACACACCCACACACCCACACACTCGCAGGCTACATCCTTAGAATGATCAGCACACGTCTATTCATGAAGACATACCTAGGAATGGCAATCAGACAGAAAGTTACCCGTGCAGGGTAAATTTCAGAACGAGTAACCTCAGTAACAACTCTATGGATATTCGTCCAACCACTAATTTAGCTATTACTATCAATTAAGACAGTGAATATAGATATGTTTGGACTCTGTTGCTGTAGATTGTATATAAAAAATTGCGCACAGAGGTACCATTCATTTCCATCCTCAACTTGCTCGGTATAACTATTTGAACTTTGCACTACCAGATCAAGCATCCTGTGTCACTCACGCTTTGAGCCACCACCTTTGGCATCGTCCTGCCCTTCCCCTACCGCCTTTCCCCTACCGCCCATCAACCATCGACCATCGACCATCGCCTATTACTCATTGCTTATTGCCGATGGCTCTGATATATAATAATATATAACAATATATATGAACTTATTAATTTGTTATATATGATTAGAATTAATAATAAATGTAAATGGATATATGTCACATCATCTTATAATGAGTTTTTGGAATAATTATAATAGTTAAGTAATGCGGCACCGCATGCTTTAGACGCCCACACCAATGCGCAACTTGCACACATCTGCTTGCGCTCCACACTGCCTTCCGCTTTGTGCGTGGGTGCGCACAGATCTTTAATACCTGACATAATCACATCTCTAAGCAAACGAAAGCAACGTAAGCAGCCGTAAGCCACCACGCGCGAGCAATGATGCCCCGATTTCCCTCTAACTACCCCCTGATAGCCACCCATCACATCGCATGTCGTCATATTGCTGTGGCACGCAAAATGTGGGGTTTCTCGATGCTGCATTACTCAGCATACTGAGCAAACGGGGAGAACACTATATAACACCCCGAGAGCCCCCGATAAAAGAAATCATCCCATCATTTGTGCAAAGGCAACATTGGATCCTTTGATATAACTTTAAATGTAAGTATACCATAGTATGCAGACCCTTCATACATGAGAGCTCTCGATATATGCACATCTCAACAGGTATCACATGATCTCCGCAGTTGATCATGTGGGGTGTAGTCAACTCACTCGAGTGTCTGCGACTATCACCATGTGGGGCTCTCATCACTCGCGAGAAAAATCACATCAACATCTCCTCATGTCAACGGTTTTCCCGTATACTCCCGTCTCCTGCATTGATTGCGCGTGGTGAGTAGGCTAGCGCACCTCAGCCGTTGAACACTGCATAAGACTAACACTGCCTTGGTAGTAGCTGCTTTTCAGAGTTGGGTTAGTGCGGTTTCTCCCCTTTGTTGTCACACCCAAATATAATATTTATAGATAATTGAACACTCTTGTAAAGTTGTTTTAAAAATGGTTTCTTATATCCTCGACGAAAGTGACCCAAAGGAGTCTGGACTCCAAGTACCATTTATTAAACTTTACACGGCTGCCACTCCCAATGGATTTAAAGTTTCCATTTTCCTGGAACTATTGGGGCTGGACTACCACGTTAGAAGTCTCAATTTCTCCACCGAGGAGCAGAAGGAGCCCTGGTTTGTCGACATTAACCTAAACGGTAGAATCCCAACTATCTCCCACGGTACTGAGGATGGCAATGTGTTCCACATCAGTGAGACAGGCGCGATCCTGTTGTATTTGGCTGACAAATTTGACAAAAAGAGAGAATTCTCGTATGAGTTCGGCACCCCTCTCTATTACGAGCAGCTTGAGTGGCTCATGTTCCAAATGGCTGGCGTTGGTCCAATGCAAGGCCAGGCCAATCATTTCACATTTGCAGCCCCTGAAAAGATCCAATATGGAATTAACCGCTATACCAACGAGACGAAGAGGCTCTACTCTGTGCTGGAGGCTAAATTGGCTAGAACAAAGACTGGCTGGTTGGTTGGAGACCACATCAGTCTTGCGGATATCGCCACTTTCCCATGGGTCAATGGGAGTGCTCGTATTGGAATAGACCTCGAGGAGTATCCGTATCTTGCTAAATGGAAGGAGCAAATCAGCGAGATTGAGGCTGTGAAGAAGGGTTTGACTGTTCCACCAAGGCGCAATTGACTGCCAGCAAGGCGCAATTAACCGTGCGACCCAAACGCAATTAAATAGCATATACTGAAGACCCTAGCTTATAGGGGAAATTGGTCTATTTATTATATCTATTTATTATATAATACGTATTTTTTCTATAGTGTATAATATATACTAGTGTATATACATGCAATGATAATGTATTCTACTAAGCAAATAGGTGCCACAAGTGATAATACAAGCAGAGTGCTATCAACTTTTTTATTTCCCTGGCAACTTTTTAACGGAATCGCCAAACTCCCTTACGGTTATTTCACATTTAACCTCTTCACATAGCGCCAATTTCTTCCTCTCCTCAACCTTGTGCAAAAATTCCAACCCTGAAGACCTTTCGAGAGCTTCGAGGGGAACCTCAAAAGAGGCCAAAGGAACCTCGTTGGGAATCACCTCATTTGGTAATACAAAGGCGGCGACAGCGATTTTATCGGTAGCGCCTGGATTCTCACCCACAACCAGCTTGAAAAAGTGCGTGGGGACAGCAACGTTGGGAGGGTTGCCTATCACCTCGTAGGTTACTCTAAACTTACCGTCCGGACACCTCTTAGGCAGATATAGAGGGCCGGTGACTACACGGACCGAGGTGAATTTCTCCGTCAGCTGGCGGCAAAAGTGCTCCAAATGTGCCCAATAATCTCTATTAAACCCTGCCCCGACTTGAGGTGAAATGTTTGTCAGGTAAAATGTCTCGTCCATGGCCGCCTGAGAGTATTTGGCGTCAGCAGCCGGGGCCTGGTGTCCTCTGTCATAGCCACTACGAAAGTAGTCTTTTAGGAGGGCACGGAATTTGACCGGGATGGCCTCGTCCTCTACGAAAAAGGAATTTTTACGGTCTCCAGAGTTGCCGTTACGTTTAATGCTGAAGGGAGTTATGTGCTCAATAATATAGTATGGGTTGCGGGTGCGTCTGTCGTAGCATGCGACAAACTCCTGTCTTGTTTGGAGGTCATGAGTAGGTCCGGGAAATCCATATTGGAAGAATGCAGAGGGGTTCATAGGAGGAGACACCAATTGATTATTGGATATCGCTTGGGTGGAGGGCGTGTTCCGAGTGGGCGACGGAGAACCCTTGGGGGGTGTTGGGGGGAATGCTGTGGGAGAGGAGCCGGATGGGGTGGGGGAAGATGATGAGGAACCCCAGAAGAAGTTGGCAACTCCTGCCAGAGAGCCAGCAGTTATCAATGTGGCAGCAGTTGGATGTTTGAACATTGAGTTGGCCAACCAGGTGAGATTATCGTGTTGTGGCGTAAGGGTAATTTTTCGATAGGCTGGTGCAATTTAAGTTTCGCAATTTTTCACTCGCGATGAGGCACGGTATTCTCGGCGCGTTGTCTGCGTTGTGTGCGCGTTGTGTGCGCGTTGTCTGCTGCGCGCTCTGTGTATGTGTGGGTGAGAATGTTACTGCTAGGACGTTGAGGGTGAGTATGGATGAGAGGGTAGGCGGTTTGGAGAATCCTCAAACCGTTGGTGCACTACTTGGTCTGATGGGTGCGCAGTGCAACCCGAGATGAGATGGACCGAAATAAGATGGGCCGAGATGAGGGGGAGGGTGTTGCATAATGTGGGATACGGAATAGAAGGTGGAATCATCTCTAGGGATATCATATAGGGGGATATCTTATAGGGATAGACTATGGGAATAATACAGGAGCGGAATTGTTTTTCAATAAATTCGTCTGGTGTCGAATATAGAGTCTTGAATTATATTGTGTAGCAAAAAATTGTTCAGTGCCCGGCAACATCACAGATATTCAGCTAGTGTCGTGCAACTTGTGGCTTTAACCCTCATAGCTCAGCTACGTAGCTTAAGTTGAATCGTCAACTTGCGCTGCTGGTTCCACGAGAACAAGTTGTGCATATCTCTGCTCCCATCCTGTGCTTCCATCCTGTGCTTCCATCCTGTGCTTCCATCCTGTGCTCTCATCCTGTGCTACACTTAGGCAAGCCACTACTCTTTGGGTGTTCTTACACTTGCGCACAATATACTTGCACGTTGCATCCATGGCTCACGGGCTCCTCTCGGGTGTGTCGTTGTATGCATGCAGAGCTCTTGTTATGCCCGCCATGAGTTAACGCAGACCCTCCCATATTAGACGCTTGCTGAGGGCAGGCTCTGGTCTCACACACTCTCTGAGCACGCATTCTGAGTACACTCTCTGGGCGCGCACTGTCTGCACCCTTCCTCTCTGCTGTGTAACACCAAAAAGTTTTCTCTCGCACGTTGTTTCTCACATGCCCTCACACGTCTTCACACGTCCTCACACGTCCTCACACGTCCTCGCACATAGTCTCTCGCACGATGCGGCATCTCTGCATAATAAATTTTGGTGTGAAAAATTAGCAGACAGACACTACGAGGGTGGGGAAATGAGTATTGAGAGTTGCTTACAAGTTGAAGAAGGGGACGAAGGAAAGGACTGAAATTTGGAGTGAAGGTTGAACAGCTTTACATTAGACTCCAGTGCATGCTTGTCTGAGATTGGTGTATCAAAGTGTGAAAAGTGTATCAGTGAAAACCTCCCATGGACACCACGTCTATATAACTACAATCTCCAAACAGGAGGCACCACATATCGTATATCACACACCAAACACCACTTACGGCAGCCACATATTGCCATAACACTACGTCGTCAACGTAGCATCTATTGACCATACAAACTGACAATACTCCACATTTTACACTCCACGTTTTGTTCTCCCATTTTACACTCCCATTTTACACTCCACATTCTATCCAATAAGTACACAACCCACCATAAGTGGGTGATTTATGACGTCTCTAATTAGACGATGCCTTTTCTTCCCCCCTAAACCTCAATGTCTTGTCACATCACCTGTATATAGTCTACCACATGGATGGTTCAGTCGACGTGTGTTCAAACATGATACGCAATGTTTGGCATCACATGTCATGACTCAAAAATTCCATACATTGGCAATACGACATCAGCAAACGGTATCCACGAGGTGTATGGGGGGGAAGGAAATACAAACACAACTTGAAGAGAATCATAAATCACACATTGATAGTGTCGCAGAACAGTTATCGGCATTTAATTCTAGGACAATAATAGATGATCTCAACCGGTGCCGTAGAGTAAACAACGTAGACAATGAGACACTTGAAACACCGGATGCACATGCTATTGGTAAATATAAAAATGTAATGAATTTGATCACATCTCACACTACAACATCGCACTCCATAATACGACACCTCATTGACAATGACAACAATAAGGAGGCGTATTTGCTAATGAAGATGATGTGTCACCAATACCATAACCCATCTCTGCTCTTGTTAAACATGTTTAACTTGATGTTTGATAAACAGGTAACAACCCCTAACTTAACTTCAACTTATCAGTCTGAAATAAGCTATATAGTCGATAACCTTCTTAGGTTTAACCATAATATTTACGTATCACTAGGTGCTGATCTGCTAGCTTCAGTGCGCAACAAAAACATTGATGTTTTCGCATCCTGTAGACAGCTGCTAACCTTTATAATGAAAGTTGCGATATTGTCGAACGTTCCACATTTGGCTGTAAACGTTTACACTACGGTGGTGAACTGTCTACAGTATGAAAGCAGCAATGCCTTACGCAATCAGTTAGCTGAGATGTTTGTAGTTGAAGATGATGTCATCAATATGATTGTAAATTCTCTATTGGTTAGGAACCCTAAAAAGGATACAGTTCATTTGCAAAGTGTTTTAAATGTTGTTCGTGTTCAGAATGAGGCGGTCATGAATATTTCCAAGTTTGGGAATATTTATGGAAACATTACCCAAACAGGACGCCCAACTTTAAAGCCATACATTTTCACCCTCGCCCAACTCAGCAAAATCCTATCAAACACAATAAACCTACCAGAAAATGATATCTCAAACATAGCTGTAAAAAAACGGGTATTTTCCTCTCTCCTCAAATACACCCCAGCAGAGGGGGCTGCCCAATTGGGGAATGACTCTCTAGCGAGTAGGTTTCTCTCCCTCTATCTGCTAAATACATACATGTTGATACAACACAACATTCATTCAAACAACGAAGTGGCCGTGTACACTCTGTGGAGACGTGTAAAGCATCTCCACGACATGTCGTACAACCGCAACATCAACTCTCACAATAATAACCCGCACAATAACTATAATTACTACACAACCTTGGCTAAAATGATCAACTTGTTCAACAAGTCAAAGAAATATCGCCCTCTAATAAATGAAATAATTAAAGACTTACCAATAGAGTCATGCCTAGTAAACCCAATGCTCATGGAAAGCCTCCTCCAACACTGTGCAAAGACCAAAAACTTCAACTTGTCCAGAATCTTGCTGAGTAAACAGTTGGAGGGGAAACCTGCAAATAACTTGAATCTCAACAGTGCCTACACTCGCGGCCAGCTCACCTCTTTGCTGTCGTTGCACCTTGAGTTGGGCGATTCTCAGGGTGTTGAAAAGATCCTTAGGTATCTGTTTGACTCTACGAATGGTTTAACCCATGCTGAGTTTAACCTCTTAGTTAAGAAGATGTTGAGCAGTAGTGACAGGTTTGACAAGGTTTGGACTATGGCGATGAATGTTAGTCCTTTGGTTGGTAAATCTGCGTATATTACAATTCTTAATTATATTGTTGGAAGGGGTGGGATAGGTGGCACCACATCTGATAGGACATCTAATAGGGGGGATAATGCGGTTTCGAATGTTGTTGATGAGACGTTTAACGTAAACGATCATAGTGTTATCCAAGAGGGTAACCAAGAGGGTAACCAAGAGGGTAACCAAAAGGTTGATACCAGAGAAGGAAATCCGTCAATGGAAAATCCGTCAATGGAAAACCCCTCGTATATGGAAACCCCCCCTTATATGGAAACCCCCACAATGGATCAAACCCTGAAAAGTGTCCAGTTTTCAAAAATATCCGTGATGTACAATAGACTAATAAACACTCTAACTGTAAATGACCCAGTATGGGAATATTGGACAACTGCCTACTTTAAGTATTTGACCAACCATTTCCCACTGGAGTATGCAAGGAGAGTGTATATGAACTCTATTTACCATATTGATGACATACCACTTTCCCAACTGAACAACTCCCAACTTGGTCAGGTTGATAACATTGAGTTAAACTATAACAGCTACTACAATCGTCATAATAACCCATTTAGCCAGAGATACGATAAAGTTCGCATTTACCTACCGGTTAAGGTGAGAAATATCGTGCTTCGAATTATTGCGAATAAGGCTTTGGAGAGAGTTGTATCAAAGCAGGGGCATCTAAACACACAACTTGTTACCAAGTTAGGCAATACCCAGTCAGGCAATGCCCAATCAGGCAACGCCTCTGAACTGAATATCTTATTATGGTCAATAGATGAATTCGCCCAACTGGGATCGTCCGATTTGGATATTCTCATCGATTGGTCAAAAACTGTGAGGAGAAAATTGAGAATGGTGGGGTTTGAAGTACCAAATAAGGATTTTAAAAGGTTTTGGAAAGCTCAGATTGTCAACAAGGTGGTTGGAGGAGCTAAAAGTGGTAGAGATCCATCACAGTTTTAGCATATTCACGTAAGTGTTAGCATATACAGATAAATATATACTTAAATATATATAGGTTCTTGTACATGTCTAAATACAGAAATATACTTAGGTACATATATATATATCTAAATACATGTACATAATTATTACCGATTTATTCCCTTATTAAACACTAACTATGCCTATGCACATATAGACCCATATAAAACATCCAACTTAGACAATCTCTAATAACCGCTTTTCATATTCCTCAGTAAGTTTGGAAACTTTACGTCCCCTCAACGCCTTGCTTCTCCTTTCACCAAGCCCAACCAACGATTTCTTTCTCTGGTCCAGGATTTCCAAATCCCTTGCCGTGTATTTAACGAGGTTTCGATTTACAGAAAATGTTTCTTTTGTCAGAGAAACGTTTGCCCCGCTCGTACCGTTTATGCTGATTCTGCTCTGCTGAAGTGGGAACCTCTTATATCCGGACGGCTTTCCAGCAAGGGTACAATCAGATACGGATACGGTGAGCACATTCGATGAGGACGTTATCTTAGGAACTTCGTTGCTCACGTGACCAGAAGCCTCACCAGCATCTTTATCAACAACGTTCTCCTTATCACTCTCGTTGGACTGACTGACTATTCTTCTTTTGTTCCTGGCAATTGGAGGTGCTGGTGGTGTGGGAGAGGCCTTTCTCAGTTTCGGATTGTCAACACCAGCAGTACCCCCAATTGCCTCCTGTAATCCTTGTGTATCATCGTGATTCAACATATGACTGCTACCTACAGGTGAATAAGAAAGAAACGAATAGAATCCTGCCTGACTAACAAGTGTGTCACCACCAACAAAGCCGACACTGAAAGGTTCTTCTTCATATATCATTGAGAAGAATTTGAACAACTTATCAAACTGGTCATCTTCATCATCCAGGTTTTGAAACGACCAACCCTGATAGAAGAGCTTTGTAATTGAGAGGACGAACCGCAATTTCTGACGCTGAAGGGTATTCTTAGACCGATTATTAGGTTCGACAACTCTCATTTCTCTACAAAGTTTTACCAAACAGTAGCCCCATAGTTCAATCATTTTCATCAGAATATACCCATTTGGAGATAGCTTGCAAACCTTGAGAAATGTGTCCCTCACCAGGTTTGCATCTCTTCTCTCCGATATCTCCAAATCTCTCAGCATATCCCAAGTCAGCAGTGGCTCACTCAATTCACCCAAAAACTTCATTAAAACACAAAAGTGTTCGGCAAATGACCAGTCGCTTAGCCATACTTTTTGGTCCCTACATAGGCATTCCTCCAGAATTTCAACGTTCAATTCAATAACGTCATCCGTGGGTTCTCCTTTGGTCACACACCTCCACTCTTGTTGCGAAAGAGGTGCATACAGGTGCTCTACAGTTAAAAAAGATACGGCATTATTGTATATACAAGAGAAATGCTTAAACGGTAGTCGGTGTTCAGGAGTGATTGGGGTTCCAAATAGCTTAGGCAAACTCCCTCTCACTCTAATCGATTGGTGGTTGAAATATACACCGTTCTGGTTATCTCCGAGAGTTGACCTTTTAAGGGTTTTGGTGTCTTTTTCGCACTCCTCCCTCTGTGCTGATACATCACTGGACTCTGCCCTGGAGTCGTTATAATATAGTTTGTCAACGATATAGTTATCCAGAGAGATGTTGAATTTGCTAATGTCAACATAACACGAGAGTTGTGCTAGATTTGCACAATGCACTACCTCGACTTCACGTGACGCTGCCGACCACTTGAAAGACAAATCCAGCAGAGTCTTTGTGACCCAATTCTCGTGCACCAAGTACAACTTGACGATGAACTTCCTCTTGGACTGTGGTATCAATTGGAAGATTTTGAAGATCCGTCTGATCAGGCCAATTGGTGACCCGTTGCCGGATATGGATGACGTAAGCGAGGTGAACGACAGGGGGAGAGACGATGTAAACGATGACAGATTGGTGATGTTTGTGAAATTGGACAATGCAGATATTTCACTAGCAGATTCTGAAGATGTGGATGTGGATGTGGATGTAGATGTAGATGCGGCTTGTGTATTGTTTAGGCCAGCTGAAAACACAATTAATGAATAATCATGAGATGGAATGAGCTGCGCGAGCGTTGTAACGAATGATTCAGTAGAGGACGTGTCTGAGATATTGGTATTTGATGATGAACCCTGACTCTCTTGGTCAGAATTAGTCGCACTCCCCAAGGAATCTCCGTGAGACTTGCCAAATAGGGAATTGTATGCCTCATTGGGCAACGCCCACGAGTCAAACACGTAGATGGGGAGCCCATTCACGGGGTCCAGGGTATGTGTATTATAAAATATTCTGGACATGATGATATACTATGTATATATTTTTATTGTCTTTTTCATTCAAGACCCCTTTGAAATACCACGTCTAATCTACAGAGAAACATCTCGGGTGCGTACGGAGGGTTTGATTTTTAGTGTTTGTTTTTCTTTTCCTGAAAGGAGTGCTTGTGGCAGTGGAGGCTTGTGTTAGAGGTCCAGAGGAGATGAAGAGAGGTGGCAGGTTGACTGAGCAGTTGCTGAAATTTTGGTGAAATTTTATTTTCCAGAGACTCTCCAGAGACTATCCAGAGATTGCTCCAACTACGAAAAAGGAGGTCATCTTTATGCTCCTTGAATATTTTGTTTCCATTTAGCATTAATATGTAATGCGTTGTTCTGGCTGCAGATATCAGGATGTGGCGCAGGCAGTCTTGCGCGTAGCTGACAATACCTACCATTTTAGGACTCTACCTTTTCAGGACTACCTTGAAGGACACTACCTTTTTCGGTGATCCCACAAGGCTGTGGACAACCCTGGGTCGTGTGTGCACCGCAGCGAGACATGGTACGTACAAAGACATGCCCACCATTAGCATGCCCACTGTAGCGCACATCCTGCGCCTGGTATGTTCTGCCCTTACCAGCCTCACCAGCCTTGCCAGCGCACTACGCAACCCCACTGCCATCTCCACTATAACTCATTACATTACCCACCTCTCCTCGCGGTTAGCACACACCCCGGAACTCGATACGGTGATGGGAAAGGCGATAAACGGGAAATCAATCACTATGATAATCATGATAAATCCTATTGATCTCCAAGGATGGTAATCACTTCATTATATGAAAAGGGATCCTATTTTCCTACTGGCTCATTGTTTATATTTACTTGCGACTGTGTGCCTCACTTCTCCAACTGCAATACACTCACCACTGCTCTGCAATACATCACATATATCCACTTTACTCCGCACTTCATCTGTTAGATTTCCTTTCCCTTTTTCCCCATCCCACACATTTCCCACACATTCTTCAACCGACCCACATTCACGCCCAGTTGTACTTATAGTTGACCCCTTGGAATGCCCATAATAAATTTGCCCCCACCGGAGAAATCCAATGGGGAACTCCCCCAAAGGGTTGCCCTGACCATTGCACGCCATATACCCAACATCACAGACCTGTTCCACTTTAGTATGGTTAATAGATCCGTCTACAACTCAATTCAAAACGACACAACAATATGGGTGAATTTCTTAAAGAGAATTAATTACTGGTCTACCAATTATCGTAGCACGGATATCCTCATACACGACAATAGCATAGCCACCACAGCCACAGCCACACCTTTAGCAGGCACAGAAAACACAGCCACACAGATCCCACATAAAGTGCGCCAACCAATAACGCATATCACATGCCTCAACTCACCTCCACCCAGTAACCCTAGTATTGCCCGTATAACCTTCATATCCATCTATAAAAACTTGGGCCCCGTTCTACGTGACCTCACCGTGAAGAACTATACAAACTTCCTAAATCTCGCCATTTTCGTGAGGTACAACTCACCAGAGACCCAATGTCTCCTCTTCCGCAACCTCTGCCAGTTCGTGCGGCTCTACCAGAAGGACGGGACGCCGCGGTCGCTCTACAAAAGTATGGTGATGCGTCTCAACTCCATCGTTGAGATATTTGTAAATTCCGTGGTAAAGGAGATGGAAATCTCGTTTGACTCGGGTAAGTATTCCGAATGCGGAAGGTTGATTGCTATTTTGGGAAACCTCCAAAATACAAACGGGGACGATGGTATCACGGTAGACACATTGGAGGTGGTGCTTGAGTTTTTCCTCAGTAGATTCGTAGATGATTACCAGTTTCTAGGCGGCGGTACCCTAATAAACGATGTGATCATAGCGGAACATTGTAAAACAGCATATGGCTCCGTCAAGGGCTACATATTTGAATTCGATAAAATTGATACAATTTTCGCACAGGTAAGTGGCGTACTAAACGCGCAGTTCCACAAGACCCATCAAGTTTTTGCGGGGGAACACGATTCTGCAGCGCCGCACGAGGTGCATGCATCAGGAAGCACGCCGCACATTACAACCCGACCACCACCCAATCCAGACGCCATCACCGAAACACCTGTCATATTAAAGTTGTTAGAAACGATTCTCAGTAGTTATTTAATTGGTGCATTTATTGAGGATGTAATTACAAAATGTAAAGAAGTTGATGCTTACCCAGATGTGGTGCGCAACCCTGACACAGTGGATACTCTAAACGCTGCACCACCCCTCCAATCCTGGGATTCCAAGTTGCAAACGCAATCGGACCCGGTAACCGATAAACAAGACTATGGCAATGTTAGTTTGCCTACTGATACTGATGCCTCTTCCATTTCGGGCAACGAATGGCAGGATGAGATTTCCCATAGTAGAAACAACAGCGGTGCCATCAGCGGTGCGAACAACATTTCCTATGGCGGCGGCACAACAGATGCCAATCCCGAATCAGCTCCAACTCCCAAACGGGAGTCATATATCAATATTATGAATCAGTCTTCATTATATTTCCAAGCGGTGCCCTACCTCTACAATAAGTTGGTCTCAACGTTTGGCTCGTTGGATTACCCTTTGGATTCACAATTGGCTGAGGTAAGCGATGAGATCATCACCAATACTGCCCCTATGGGCAGTATTGGTGACAACACGACATCCACCCTGGCCTACCCTACGGAGGATCCTGCTACATTAGTGGCTGGGGAATTCCCCCCTATTCCGTACGCTAAAATTTCGCTTGATCTGATAACCTTTTATTACGACCAGTACTTATTGGAGTTTGTAGAACAGCTCCCTAGACAGTGCCATTTCTCCTTGGTATCGCTGGTTGAGGAGTGGGAGACTCAAAAACAGCTCACCGAGCAGCAACAGGCTCGGGAGATTCTCAGCCACGTTCAAGAAGAGTCGTCCAAAAAGAAAAACCTCTTCAATTTAGACATTTTAACTGGATTCACTAATATCTTCAAAACTTCTGGTGGCACAAACAGCACCGGCACTCCCGCACCCGAGAGTGGCAATAATACGTTGGCAGGTGGTGCTGCAGGAGCTGGCGGAGTCACCCTAAGCAAGTTTGCGGCTAATTTGCAAATCTTGACAAATAATGTAAATAACATAAAGTCTCTCGTTTCTATGGATCTGACAGTTGTGGTTTTACAACATGTTAAGAATAGTTATGATTTACTGCTAAGTTTGTCGAGGGAGAATGGCACAGGTAGTGCATCGAGCGAAATAACCCGTAGGATCAACGAAACCTGTCAGGAAATTTTCAATGATATGTTGAACGTGGTTGTTGAGCAGCACATAAAAAAAGGTTTTGATGAAGCGATTTTGAGAATGAGGCAGTATGTCCCAACAGGCAACATGCCTGCTTCAACGGGGGACACCGCAACCCCCACCACGACCCCCACCCCCGCATTACCTTCCGGATCGGGACACGGCTCGGAGATCAGCCGTGGGGCCATAGCCAATTCGGCACAAAACTTGGGCAAACCTCCCCCGGCCCCCCCAAGGATGGGAGATCCTTTAGGAAATATCGTGAGCCCACAGCCTTCCGGAGTCAGCTCTTCGGGAAACCCACTAACTATTGACCCGAGTCTATCCACAGTAGAACCCCTCCAGCGGTTCATTGAGCTCGTCAACGTGGCCGACCTCGTCCAGCAGATGATTGGGATTTTTTATGAGGAAGAGCTCGTCGCTACCCACATTGTGTTGCAGAAGTCGCTCCACAAAAGAGACTTCCTCTCTGCTAACAAATGTGAGAAGTCAATCACCAGGCTGGAGGCTCTACTTGATGGCTATGTGGCTGAAGGACTCAACATCTCCATAGATGTGATCACCAACGAAGTGACTTATATCATAGTCAAAACTATGGACGAATCCCTCTATAATATTACGGAGGACGATCTCATGAACAAAAAGATCAACCTGGGTAACCCTTCACCACTGGCTGTCGATACCGTCAAGGTGTTAGACGTGCACCTACACCTTCTCACCGGCTCAATAGACAAGGCCATCATTGACGTGTTCAGACAAGAGGTTGGTGAGCGCTTTGTCAGTGTGTTGGTCAAGCTCATCACAAAGAGGTTGGTGGTGAGCACTACAGGCGCCATAGTGCTGATAGCAGATATGAACTATTTTTATGATTTCTTCTTGAGATTAAAACTGAAACCAACGCTTAATTATTTTGTTGCATTGAAAAACATAGCCCAGTTATACTTGGTGGATGGAACAAGCAAATCGGGAGCGAGAGATTTGGGTAGACTGGTTATAAAGATAGGAAACGATAATGGCGTGTTCAGCCCAGAAGAGGTTTACGATTTTGTCTCGCGACGTGCAGATTGGCCTTCTATAAAGAGGGATGTTGATAAAATCATGTATGGATTTGGTGTTGGTGATTGCGTTATTTTGTGATCACATGTATACCATATCTATCCCATTAAATGATGATTACAATGATTATTATTATTGTAATTTGCTACGGGGTACGTAATAAGAGACTGTAAATAAAGTGTATTGGTTGTTTGCAATGTATTAATTCTTTTTAATTATAGTGATTATACTATATAAATTGACTATATTAATCACGTGGATCACATACATTATATTATATTATATAATATTGTGTTCTTTTTTTTCATACTCTACGCAATAACTATCAACTACCCAGCCTACCTTATGAGCTGTCAAACTTGCAAAAAGGGTGAATCAGCAAGCACAGGGAAAATTATTTTTAACGCCTCCTTATCTTGGGAATACAACCCATGTGAAAGGCTGTGGAGGGCTAAGGAATGCCATAGAATGTCTTCCAACTTGTTCCTGCCTGGGGGTAGGGGTATATCTATCATGCACTAAGTGTCTCATGGTTCATTTCTGATGGCGCTATTCAATATTCTCTCAGTACCCTTGCAGGGTCTTTTATCTCATATCGCACTGTTCTCACATGGCTCCTTGTTCCCGATGTGGCTTCTTGTTCCTGGCCCTCTTGTTCCTGTCCTCTTGTTGCTCTTGTTGGTCTTATCCCTGGCTCTCTTGTTCCCGGGCTTGTTCTTTGTGCAGGTATTGTGGAATCTTATGCGTCAAACAAACCCGCCACGATTTCAAATCC
The DNA here is from genome assembly GCA_003706285.3 of Kuraishia ogatae. NCBI lineage: Eukaryota > Fungi > Ascomycota > Pichiomycetes > Pichiales > Pichiaceae > Kuraishia > Kuraishia ogatae. The sequence goes on along the minus strand of PPKV03000011.1, from coordinate 318,399 downwards.
GCCTACATCTTTAAGTGTTCCTTATCGCTTCATTTCCCTTGTTTCATCAATTCACACCTACATACTCTTTCTTCTCGCAATTCTGGTTTAATTGAATCTTTTATTTTTACTTCACACCTCAAGATTCAACTTGAGCCGTTATACAATTGAAGTATACAATATAATAAATATCTACACTAAGACACCCGACTCATCAATCTCATCCTCAAGCTCTTGTTCCTCACTATCATATTCACTCTGATCATCCTCTTCCCTTTCATCATACCCATCGTCACTAACTTCACCACCCTCCAACTGATGTTCTTCATCCAGCTCTTCTAGCCTTTCACCCTCTTCCACCTCCTGGTCCTCACCCTCTCCCTCACTCTCGCTTTCACTCTCGCTCACCTCCTCTAATCTCTCTGCCACAATCTCATCACAATCACCATCATATACTTTGGCCCATGTCACATGATCTCCACATCTCAAACACCTCCAGTGCTTTGTCTCACTCCCACTGGAAGATTCCGCATTCATCCGCTTAAACGTCTCTAGTTTACCAATGATACATACATAGCAATAGATATGACCGCACGACGTCACATACGGATTAGTAATGAGCTTATCGTCGAGATCTGCACCCGCTCCATTATTACCAGCGGCACTGCCTCCTCCAAATCCTGCCACATCTTCTCCGAAAGACTGCTCATTCTGATAACAGATGCCACAAACCCGCTGCGGTAAAAACTTGTACACGCCCTCCTTAGCTGTATCGTTCTTGGAATCTCCAGTCTCACCACCGCCTCCAGTTACTGCGCCAATGACTTTTGAAAGCTTGGGCACAGATACCATCGGCAATATGAATACCAAAAACTCAGTAAGCGTGTTCCAGACAAGTTGCCTATTCTGGAACTCATACGAGATGGTTTCGGGATTGGATGCCAAAGACACCTGCCTAGAAGCTAGTGGCTTGTATCTAATTCTCAGCACCCTGTTAACCAAGTTGGGGTAGTTTCCAGTGATAATAAATGCTGTAAAGTTCACAAGCGACAAGATCTTGTGTGTCTTTTGAAGAGATGGGATACACCATTTCATGAATCTGAGAATTTTTCTTAATAATTTGGCCCGTATCACAGAGATAGTAGACCCGCTCTCTTCTTGTTCTGTATCCTCTTCCTGATCATCCTCCAAGTCATCATCGTCTAATGAGTACAAATAACTTTCTAACTTGTTTAACAAATAACCACCAACAACCGATGCAAGCAACAATGCCTTCTTTCTGGATGATATCTCGCTGTTCTTCTTTTGCGTGACCTTTTTGAAATCATCCACACTGCGGTTATCATTGCTATACATCACCAAGTTCTCAAGAGTCATACCATAAGTGGAATTCTTGTTCCATACAGTGACTTTGAAAACGAGTAGCTCCACCAATAGTTTGAGTTCCTCTGCATAGTTGGTGCCAATGGAAGACAGCTGTGGTGGCAGTCGACCATTCGTGAATGCAGGCATGAGCTGCTTGTAAAGAAGTTCAAACAGTTCATTATCCAACAGTTTGGAATCCAACTGCAGCACCCTATTTGATGGGTTGACAAGGGGAAATTGCATGTTGTACGACTAATGCAGTAGCAATTGTTTCGATGGTGATGGAAAATGGGATATATATGATGCGTATTGTTGAGGGGTATAGATGAGCTGCTCTCTCTGTGTGTTATATGCAATCCATACACATACATCTATTGCCCAATAGGACTTTCAATGGGATATCTAAAATACAGTATCTCAACGGGAAGCTTAGAGGGATAAATCTCAACGGGATTCCGCCAGCGTGGTTACGACTAAGGTCTGGGACCGTTTCCCTTATTCGTTCATAAGAAACTCGCAGAATATGCTAACGGGAATATAATTTCCCTATTTCCAGCCTGAGATCCAAACAGACTGATGTGAGGGACTTGTGTCTAATCTGCGCTCACATAATATTAACTATGCACAACGACACTAGCATGTGGAAGCCACTGGTTCCCCGCATAGTCTATTCGATCTCTTTTAGGGGAGGCATGTGAGGCGTTAGCACACGACCGCAAGGTGGATGAGAGCGTACTCTGGGAGTGCCGAGGGGAGTGAGCGGAGGTGTGGAGAGAAGCGCACAGAGCACACAGCACACAGCACACAGCACAGAGGAGCAGACAAGAGGCAGAGTGGCGGCAGAGACTACAGCCTGTGTTTCAGAAAATTTGTGCATGACAGAACAGCATTCAATTATAATTATCTGTCAAATCAAAACAAACAATATATGAAGTTTTTGAATAGAGAATCTATAACCTTCAATATTGTCAATCCATTACTGTTGTCATTGGGTAGTGGAACCCCAAGGTAATGTGCATACACTATCATGGGGCTCTCTTTTGGCAGTACATGCTAGGATCACATGACCTTTGCCTCAGTCGAGCCCATATCTCAGGAACTGCGATGTGGAACTACTATGACGTGCAAATACGATATGGTGCCGGCGGCAATCGAAATGGTTATTATTAATTTTCTTCACCACTATAATCTTCTCAAGAAGAACTGTTAGTGCTCATAGTTCAGAGGTATTCATTGTATCATCTATTCCTAGTACCCCCATATCTCGAACCAAGTCGACATTCTCATCCGCTGCCTGCTCCTCCTCCACTGCACCTGCGATCCGGGTAATTGCCACTAGCGTGCCTATAGTTAATAACTCAACTGCCAACTGGTGCAGGCACTAACATCTACACACACAGATGAGGAGAGCCCGCCACTATAACGAGAGACGATACACGCAAGCCTATAAGAGTAGTCAATTCAAATTGTTCATTCATTCCTCTCATTATATTTTATAGCATAATACAACAAAATGTCGAGTAAGTAGTGCAGTGCATGGGTTTGATTATAATTGACTTGCTTCTTTTGTTCAGTGATGTCAGATGATGGCGATAGTGGGCGGGCGAGGGATGGGCAATATGCGATTGGCGATGGGCAATATAGGTCTTCCTAGGGAAATATATCCATTCATAGATTGGTATCTCCATCTATCCTATAGGAGACGTCACGCTACTATGGTCGTTGTAGCATTTTGCCGGAGCCACATTCCTACTCATTGTGATACAATCATTGACAATCAGTACCATACTTTTGTCGGGGAGCACAAGATTATCCCCATTGTATGGGTTAACTCCTACCTTTCACATTCAATTAACTAACAGTTTATAGACTCTGCCGGATTTGACCGCCATATCACCATCTTCTCGCCAGAGGGTCGCCTCTACCAAGTGGAGTACGCTTTCAAGGCAATCAACACTGCCAACATCACCGCTTTGGGAATATGCGGAGAGGACGCCACTGTGGTTATTTCTCAGAAGAAGATACCTGACAAGCTTCTAGATCCTTCCACCATCACATACCTGTTCAAGATCTCTAGCTCCGTGGGGATGCTCGCAACAGGCGCCATTGCAGACGCCAGGAGCCAGGCACTACGCGCCAGGAGTGAGGCCGCTGAGTTCAAGTACAAGTACGGTTATGAGATGCCGAGCGATGTGATTGCTAAGAGAATGGCTAACCTCTCTCAGATATACACACAGAGAGCATACATGAGGCCATTAGGCGTGTCGTTAATGTTTGTTTCTTTTGATGAAGAGAATGGCCCTTCCCTGTTTAAGACAGATCCTGCGGGGTACTACTACTCTGCCAAGGCTACAGCCACTGGGCCCAAACAACAGGAGGTGCTGACGGCGCTTGAGAAGTCCTATAAGAAGAAGACTGGTGCCATCGTGAAAGGGGACTGGAAGAGCGTCGTCGAGTTTGGTATCACCACGTTGAGTAATACACTCTCCACTGAGTTCCGCAAGAATGATCTCGAGGTTGGCGTTGCCACTGAGAAGGATGGATTCTTTGTATTGACACCAGATGAGATTGATGAGAGACTTGTTTCTATAGCTGAGCAGGATTAATAGAGTTAATAAATAAAGGGATGATGTAAGAAAAATATAAGTAGAGGTGTGCGGGGATGTAAGGAGGTGTAAGCGATATATAAGGAACATATATATATATAGTAAATATATAGAATAAATATATTGATGGATCCCGAATAATATCTGTCTGTCAGTCTAATCCTCTCTAATCTTGTCTTGTCTTGTCTTGTCTTGTCTTGTTTGACAGCCCTTTTCGCGGCGCAGCTATTACATCTTGTCTCTAAGTCTATTACCTCTCTTGTGTTCATATCAGTGAATGCGTACGTTATATAAAGTCAATACCTCTATTTTATACATAACTTTTACTAGCAGTAACATAATGAATCATCAAGTGAATTTATATATAAATATCCTCCACTTGACTTTTTAAGCACTTTGCCGCCTCATCACCGCTTCCGCAACACCTTTTATTTAATGCATGCGATATATCAACCTGCTCTACTTTTCATCACTCCTTGTCCGTGATTTCATGTCTCTTATTCGCACTACTTGACGTGGCCCATCCTCCTACTACGAAGGCCCTCAGTAGAGTGTGTTTAGTACACTCCTGGAATAAACAGGTAAGGACACTCCTTCAAATACCTATCCCAATCCTTACCATACTTCTTTGCACATTTGGCATTGTCCCTATGAGCCCTGTGAACCAACACGATAAAGAAAAACGTGGGGAAGAACCATGGGAATGGAGACGCAAATCCACATATCAACGACCACGTGAGAGACTGGCACCAATCGGCCGTGTAGTGTGCCTTGCGAGCATACTTGTACCAGCCATCTGTAAGCAGTGCAGACCCGTTGGCGCACTGGATATACTTGGGGTTCTTGAGAACCTGCTTGGGCAAAAAGGGAAACGTCTTCCTTATCTTTGTATCACCACTCAACACCTTTCTAAAGGTGTTCTTCTGTCCATTGCCCGTGTCAAAGAAGTAGTATGCGGTGAGTAAGGCAACAAACAGAGATGTGTTGTACGCAGTGCTCCAGTGGTATTCCGTAGGATTATGGTAAAACAAGTAGAGCGTGCAATGGCAATAAGTATATGGGACACCCGCAATATTCCAGAAGATGAGCATGAACCCAAACTTCTCGTATGCCATGTCCCAAGTTGGAACAATCAGCTCCTCTCCCTTGCTGCATGCATTGGCATAAAGCCAGTGCGCCAACAGGATGAACCAGGCCTGCGTCGACACCTTGCCATATTCATCGTACTGCTTGAGACAAAGAGCCAGCGACAAGAAAAACAGGGTATACCATGGCAGTCTCACTTCGAAGAACATCTTGAGGTCGATGAGTCCAATTCTGGGGTTGAGTGGCGCACCCATAAACATGTCATAGAGGTGGTTACCGGACATTCTGTGGTAGTCTTTGCTTACGTAGAGTGTATAGAGATACAGCCCAATGGAGAAGGCGAAGCCCACCGCAATTGCACATGTCATCACCTCGCCAAACCTCTCGAGGATCGTGTACAGTTTAAAGAGGCCCGTAAAGTGCAAAACAAGCAGCAGAGCAATGTTGGTATAGAATGACCACATGGCATTGCAGTAGTAGGGCAGCTGCTGGTTGTTGAGGTGCTTCAGAGGTTGACCCTTAGTCCAAATACCGGGGAGTGTAACGTAGAAAATCCCTTGTGTAACCACAAAGGTGAGGAAAATGGCCCATGTCGAATTTGTGGGCACACCATTTTCCAAAAAGAGCTTCCACAACTGTCCAAGAAACTCACCAAAACTCTCCCCGTTGGCCGTCCATGCGGGCTGCCCGTCGTAGAACTGCGCACTTATCCACATGTAGTACATGAGAAGGGGGAACCCAACCATCATGCCAACTGCACCTACCGGTCCACCAAACTCATATTCCACTTCTTCAACTTTGGAATTGTTTGAGTTGTTCTCTTGTAAAGCCTTTGGTTTCACTGATTTTGCAGTTTTGGTCCCCTCGGCTGCTTTGGCCCCCTTGACAGCCGGGCTCGCTTTGCGTGGTGATCCCTCAAGAAGAGGCTCTGATTCGGCGTTCTTCCTAGCCATGGTATAGAGACGCGTTGTGTTCTTCACTCCGATAAGGAAGAGGTATCCAACCAAAAACACTGTGAGCGGATCTTGGATACTATATACCTAGTATAATCTCAAACCAACGAGTCCCGCATATACATTCCCCACCTGGGATGTAAAGGCAAACATGGCAACCTCTGTTGACATGTTGAAAAATTCCATGCAACACATTGCGGAGGTGCGCAGTGCCTTCACTATGATGGTTCTGCCCGTCGGCCGGCCATGCATAACTACGTATGGACCCAGTATGTTAGGCGCCCATGCAAGCTCTCAACGTGTGTGTGAAGACCGCTGATTGTGCCTGAGCGCTGACCCCGACCGAGGCTATACAGTATATGCAGTATTAACTCTTATATGGTGCACAAAGTGTAGGAACGAGGAACGAGAGGAACGAGATAGAGAGGCATCTGTAGGGGAGAAATATGCATAGAGCGAATTAGGCAACATAGACGAAAGGGATGAAATCAATAAACCCCCATTTGCAATTATCTGAATGGATCGATGCGCTCGAAATATATTTTGCGTGATATCTTTAAGGGCGGAGGAGCATGGTTGCCGCCTGTGCAGCTTCTGAAGGATCATCTGTGCTCATCTAATCAACGCACAGGCAAGCACTTAGCAGTTTAACCTTTAGTCGCAGGTGGTCATCTCTTCGGTTGGTTGGCACACGGTAAGCACAAGCGTAAGCACAAGGCACAAAGTACAAGGCACAAAGTACAAGGAACGAAGTACAAGCACGAAGCACAAGGCCTGGCCGGCCTGGCAGAAATTTGTTCCTCAGTGAACTCTGACCAAATACGATATCCTTAAATAGAATCATTGTAATATACAATATGGTATTACTTTAATAAGTGTAATGGGACTATAATACTAATGCATAACAATGCAAATGAAAATGACAAAACACAAAACAATGCACACGGTACAGTGAAATGGTGCACCGCTTGCCCCCTTTTGGTTTCTCTGAGCCATGTAGCGCTCAGAAGGACCTGACAAATTCACACGCAATTTGGTTTGGAACCTCATGTGAACCTCTCGGAACTTTTTAACCCCCTTGAATTGGATCACCTACGTAGAGCTACTCCTCAGAGGAACAAAGTGATCACCCACTCTTATCCTCCCCATATTACCCATACCAATAGAATCGTCTTTACTAATTCCTCCAAGAGAGCCTACTGGCAAAGCCGCTCCTGCTTGTAAAGGTTGCTGTTGTAGGGAGCCCGAACCCATTTTACCAGCAACACTACCAGCCACTATAGATGGCGTAGCACCTACACCTCCTGTTGAAGAGGACAATACCGATGTGCTGTTGGTAGATATACGGCTTGCAATACGACGGCCATGAGGGGTATGCCTAACAGAGGGAAGCAATGGCTTCAATAGGTTGGAGAGTTTAACAAACTGCTCTTTATCAGCAACATCAAGACTTGTTTGTAAGACGTAGTTGCCGTAAGGATCATGAAGGAGACGAGTTAAATAGCTAATGCTGGGTGAGGCGGCTGACGCCGGTACACCAGATAGAGCATCTGCAGCGGCCAATGCACCTCCTGCATGGCCACCTTGTAGATGAACAGCTGCAGCCCCATGTAGGTCTCTGTCCGTAGTCTCGCTAGCCTCATTTATCGACTTAGAAGCCTCCTCGCTGCTGATCTCCAACAAGTGCTCAATCAACAAATAGGCAATGTCTGGCGTTCTCAAACACCTTTCAATGACATTAGATCCGAATTTATGTGTTGACAAGGTCACCATCGATGATTTTATCGCATCAATAATACCAGCCACTGCCTGTTTCGAAGGAGCCAGTTGAGATGCCCCGCCACCCCTAGTCTCACTAGAGGAAGAAGAGGAGGCATGACTACCAGGCGGCTTAGCATCGCCTCCCTTCTTGTTCTTGCGAGACCCAGGCTGTCCATCGTTCTGCTTGCCATAACATCCATTGGTCAGCACATACTGAACCACGTAGTTACCAAATGGGTCCAAGGATAGTGGGATACAATATTTGGCAACCTCCGTGGCCAAGGCATCTCTCTGATCCTGAGTGCCATGGTCGAGGCACCTCTGAAGAACACAGCACCCATGTCTATGAGTGGCAATTTTGACACAGGAAGCACAAGCAGCGTCAAATATGAAATTGCACGATTGCGGGTCAAGACACTCCAGGCACTTTTGAACTACATGATTGCCGTTTAAATCTCTACTCAACGGAACAACATGAGGCGCCAAAGATGCAACAACAGCTTCGGCCTCGCGAGGTGATTTGATACACTCTAACAATTTTTGTAGTGCACGTGTTCCGTGAGGGTCTAATGCAATGCGCACAAACTGCTGAGAGGCATTTTCTACTATGGTAACCCTTTGAGCTTCAGTGATTTTTTCCAGCAATTTCTGAACTAAATAATTACCAAAGGGGTCAACCATCAGCTCAATCACATGCGTGCTTGTCTCCTCGAAAATGGCATCACAGGCGTACTTGCCTCCAATGTCCAGCTGCCTTTGTAAGAATCTACACCCGTGCTGATCTTTACAAAGTGAGTAGATCTCACCTATGAAATCCTCTAGATGTGCATTGGCAAATTTAGAATCGTCTCGCTTTTTAGCGTTACGGCGTGAAATGGAGCCAGAAACGGACAAGGGATTGCCCATTGCAGAGGTGTTTAGCCCATTGCTGTTATTATACCTGCCACCAAATGCGGGGCTACCACCATGAGCAGCACCGCCGTATTGGGCATTAGTGGGTGGTACACTATATTGGTTATTGCCAAGGCTGTTGTTTCCACCAGCCACCGGGAGGAGGTTTCCACCATTGGTTGATTTGGCACCAGCAGAGGTAGAAATTGCGATATTTCCATTACTATTATTAATAGATCGTCCAAACTGTTTACGATCACCAAGAAACCCATTAGAATTGTCGTAGCCTGGAGTTGTGGCCCAGGGACCGGAGTTGGTTGCCCACTGGAAATTGGCAGCTGCTGCGGCAGAACCACCTGCGCCAAACTCATTGCTTGGACCTGCACTGCCAGTCGTGCCAGAACCACTCAATGTGGTAGGCGGCTGCTGATAGTGGAATTGATGGCCCACCTGGGATTGGAAATGGGGCGGTGGCTGGCTAGACAGCTGGGGCTGTCCATATGCATCATAAGAGAACAAGGCAGAGTTGGAAGCGGCAGCTGCAGAGGTGGAGGATGAGGAGGTGTGGTTGGATGCGAATCCTGGAAGGTTCATAATATTTGGCCCACCAGAAGCACCCGACGGTAGATTCTGAATTGGCGGATATGTGGAACGCCTTTCTTTTGAAGCAGCAGATGCCGCTGCGGCAGCGCCAGAGGCACTCATGGAGTTTGTATCCATGAGAACACCGCCAAAGTCTGACTTGCCAAAATCGGGATTGCCGCTAAAGTCTCCACCTGTGTTTGAATTTGTGATGCTATTTCCAAGGAGTGGTTCATCAGGTAGTCTAAACGGCCTCACGCTATGCGAGAGCCCAGAATGATCCATGAGCACATTCTGCAGCTGCGGGGCAGAGGCAGGCACAATTGAACCAAGAACGCTGCCGTCGTCCCAGCCGGGGGTCACTGGCACCCTCCTATCTGAACCATGGCTTGGATCAGGCGTCATTGATCCTCTATGCTGGAAATTTGTAATGCTTTTCTCATCCAAGTATCCAGAGTCTAAATCGAGGTTCAAATTCCCCAACACAAGATTCAAATCGAGATCCGGCGTCTCGGTGCGCAGAATCGATGTGTCCATGTAATAGTTTGGTGGGGCAGTGGCAGGTGCGCCTCTGCCAAACTGGTTGGAAAGATGGGCCGTAGTATTAGCAGCTGCGATGTCTTGTAATGAAACGGCATTAATTTGGGACTCTTGAATACCGTGAGATCCTCTCTCGCGGTGGTGCCCCAACATTGATGGTGTGTTCAACATGGGGTAACCCATAGAATAGGTTCCTCCATGAGATAAATCTTCAAAGGGCGAAAAGACAGAACCGCTTGTTTGTGCGTTGATAGCTTGTGCATTTTGGGCACGTGAATCTGTGGAGGTATGCGCATTATTGGGTAAATTGTTAGACGTCGTTGAAGTGCCATTAGCCTTAAATCCCCCCATTAATCCCTTGGGTGGGGTTAGCGGTGGCACGCTGCCGTTTGTATTGGTAGAAATTGTAGTGTTGTTAGCCGATAACAGCAGGTCATCCTTGTTAGAGATCGTAGCAGTAGAGGTAACCGATGAGTTTGCAGAGTGGCCTTGTCTTCCCGAATGGGCGGAGTGACCCGAATGGCATGAGATGTCTTCGTTATCTTCCATAATGGGGATATGTATGCTCTTTTGTACTATGGGCTGATGCTATGAGGTGTAAGACGTAAGTATTTTGGCACACACTGTTATATATAAATGATAAAGGTTTGCGACAATCCCCAATATCGTTTCAAACGAAGGTTGCTATATATTGAGAGTGTTGACTGATTGTTAGGTGATAACCGCTCACTTGTGCGTATGAGGTGGTGAAAGGCCTTGGTGTCTTAGTGTCCACGGGTGTGAGGCAGGGAGATGAAGAACACTCGGGTGAAAATCACAGCAGTGTGAAGGTATGGCGAGCAAATTTAACTTGTGCCATAAATGCATTAAATATATATATACAAAATGGAATCAATCCTGATGGTCTGAGATGCTGGCCTCCTTTGGTTCTTTTCCTCTTCTTCGTCTCTGCTGTTGTCGTTGTAGTAGTATCGACTGCAGAACTCCTCTCTCTCTTGGTCTCTCTAAGTGAAGCGAGGCTAGAAGAGGGAAAGGGTCTGGATGTGAGGACTACACAAGGTCAGGGGCAAAAAAAAAAGATTCCTAAACACCAGATGCTCACTCGTGAAATGAAAAAAACTATAAATCTTTTACGTTTTAATGATCCCCATAAATCAAGGCCTCAGGTTGCTGGACTGCTCTTTTTCTTCCTCTCTGGGTGCAAGGGATTGGTATGTCAGCTCGCTACCCTTACAAAGAAAGATTCTGAGAGGGTACGAGTGTGCCCTTTGCTCATCCCTTCCACATACATCTGATCTCAGCCAATCTGTGCAGAGAACCCATAGTGTGGACGTACACCCGCAAAGAGAGTAGGCAAAATAGTGTGGCACACACAGAGGACACAGATCACACAGATCACACAACAAAGCCAAGCCGGCTACAACTGGACTCATACTGGTTGTCAAGTTATGCCATGCCCACAGTACCGATGCGGTGACAACTGCGGGTTAGCGAATATTAGAGCACACTGTGCGCGTGAGACTGTGTGTTACACTATGGCATCAGGGAGAGCCATCACGGAGAGCGCCCGCGCGTAGAGTAACCATTGGCGACCGTACTGTATGTAGGCGGATACCGTATACCAAAACTATACGCGTAATGTGTAGTGCAGTGAGTGCTGGACTACCTTATGTGTACTGCAGTGAGAGATGAGAGACAGTGGTTTATATGGAGAAATTCCTGGTGTGGGGGGATTAGATAACACACATAAACAAGAGGGGCAAACTACTTAATGTACTGCCTAGTGTACTACTTGTTATACTACTTATGCTACACAGTTATGTGGCCACAACGAAAACTCCAAGAAGATTCGCATAGCGGCGCGGGAGGCTATAACATACATTTTCAGCGTGTGTACTTAGCCCCCATATTAAGTCTGGTTACCACCATAGGGAGTATGGACAACCTCTCTGGTAAGAGTATGAGTATAGTACCGCTGCAGACTGCGAGACAGTGAAGCAATACGCCCTACTATACCGCAGTAGCCCAATGGATCTTAACTAAGCACTTCTTTTTGTAAAATGTGACCATACCACAGTATTGACCTTTAGCTTTTTTGTTGACTCTTGAAAAATGCAGTACATCTATCCACAGTCAACCAAAAAAACAAAAAAAAATAGTTAAATATATTTATCATTATACTCTGTTTATTATTTGACATCACTGATATTCTTCGCCTCTGGTCTCCACTACCAACTGTTATAGAGCCACTCTAATGTTTAGCCTCCTACGCATTCGCCTTCTTGCGAATATCGCACCTATGGGTATCGCAACTGCAGCACCTCTCACTTTCTATGTGGCCTTTCCTGGGTCTGTGCTCTGTCATTATGCGCGATCCGCCACTGTATGTCCCACCTTGATATCGATCCCCATAGTTAATATGCGCTCACATTGCCCCGTCGAAGGCATAGCAACGCCGGATAAAGAGATGTACAACGACGGGCAATTGCAGAGCCATTCCTTGTAGTATATTATTGGATTCGAAACAATACATCTTCTATCAGATCTCTCCATATTGCTCAATATAGCCACACAATATATACTGACATTCATTGTATGGCTTACGTAGACTTGAGCATAGAGCCATCAATTAAGGGCGACCACACAGGCTGCCGGAAAAACCAGCACTCTCCGAAAATTTCAGCATAGACATATAGAAATACAGATATCCATCTATAATACTGTCTCTTCTATATCAATTCCGATTGATCATGTCCTCTGATGCAATATTTGTCACCTCGGTGACTGAGGCTATTCAAACGGCCATTTCTGCCCACAAGCTATTACTGATATATGTGACCGAAAATAACAGCAATGCTTTTCAGTATGAGGACTTTGGCCTTTCTATGATTATCAACAATGCACGTCTGTTGCCTCTTCTCCAAGATCAGACGGTGCTGCTTAAGTTAGTGAGGAATACGCAGGACTTTGTCTACTTTTCACAGATCTTTGGCGTACCGCATGTGCCGAGCTGTTACATCCTGGAAGGAGGGGAAGTTCTTGATAAGGTGGCACCGCCGGATGTTGGATCCGTTGATGAGTTTACAGAAAGAGTGACTCGTGTAGTGCAGACAAGGACAAAATGGGAGCATGTCAACTCAAGCACGGCACTTACTAACGCTGCACCCGGAGGAGATGTGGTGTCCTCCGTAGGGGCGACCCCAATACAAGAATCACAAGGACAAGAAGAACAAGCACTGTCGGAGGCACTAGCACAAACTAATGAACCATCCCCGAATGTAGCAAGCATAGGGAATACACCAATGCGATCAACCGCCACACCAATCAGCGGCCCCCCCTCTAGTGCTGCGGAATCTTCTCGAGCCGCTGGAACCTCTGGTACACCTGGCACTCCTAAGGCCGGTAAGGGTAGTGCGGAAAGTTCTAGTCACCATTACAAGACTCTCAAAGAACAAGCGGCAGAAACTGCGGCCGCCAAGTATCGCGAGGAGCTAGCAAAACAGCAGAAGCTAGCTGCAGAAGAAAGAAAGCGTATCCTAAAGCTACTAGAGTTAGACAAAGAGGAGCGCCGCAAAAGAGCTGATCTCGATAAGAGGGCAAGGCAACCAGGGCATCCAGGTGGGGAAGGCACACGTGAAGGGATGGCTGAAGGTAGTGGTAAAGAAGATGAGGTCGGTGGTGCTGGAACAGAGAACGATAAACAAGCGCAAGCAAGAACAAGCACCCCGTTAAGCGAAAATATCCACAACGCACATCTCCTTGATGCGGAATATTTAATTCAGCTCAAGCTATTTGATGGTCAAACGTTCAAACATTCATTTGCAAGTGATGCCACCTTGTCAGATGTGCGGAATTTCGTCTCTTTAAACTACAGGGAGTACGGCGCGCAACCATACTATTTCTACAAGCCTATTGAGCGCATCACGTATGATGACTTAGATGAGTTCAAGACACTAAGGGAGCTCAAGTTAAATAGAGCATCCTTAATTCTGAAGCCAATTGATCACCTGGGAGCTCCGCCAAAGGGCAAAGGCGCACATGGCAATGGAGGAGGGGAGTATGGGTCATACCCAACGTATAATTCTGGTTTGGGATGGATCAGAAGTGGGGTAAATAAGGTGTTTGGTATTATTGGATATGGATCCAGTGCATCTTCCGGTGGTTCTGGTGCTGGTGCCGGTGCTGGTGCTGGTGCCGGTGCCTCAGGCAGTGTGGCTAACGCAAGACTCATGGAAGGATCTGGAAATGAAGAACAAGGGAGGCTGCATGGGCAGTCACATGCAGGTGCCGGTTCTGGTGATGGGGATTTTGTTTCTGAAGGAACAAGCGGTTCTGGGAACTCAGGAAATGATGTGGCATCCCCCCACCGGGGTGGCGCTCATTCCCATTCCCCATTGTCTGAAGAGGATATTGCGAGGCATAGTGTTTATTTGCCCCGCGGGGTATCAGAGGATGTTTATGATGATGTATCCAGTTTCACTTTTTCTCAATATGGAACACCAGGCATCAGATCACAAGATTCCTCAAGACCACCAACACCCACATATCATAGCAACCGCCCAGCCCTCAATCTCAACTCTTCCACGTCCAATTTCTCGCTGAACCCCAACAATGTCATCTCTCCTATCCCGGTTAACGTGCAGTCCAGTAGGCCATCAGGGAACCAGCTAGGAACCCAATTGGGTAACACTCTTGGTGTCACTGTAGAAGAGGGCGACAGTGTTGGTTCGCGTCCAGCTTCTAAAAACTCATCTTCTGCGCGTATTCGCACCTTGCAGGACGATGTCGATGACCGTTTGGTGTATAATGGTAATACCTTAAATTTGGAAGACGATACTAAGGGAAAGGATGATTGAATCAGTATCAAAAATTAGGTGTTATGTGACCAAAGTGTATAATTGTCCATGAATAATATTGAGATAATCTTCAGACATATTTATATTATTTTTATAACTACAACTCTTTAACATATAAGCACATTGTTATTGAAAGATTGGAAAATTCTCCAAGAGTTAATAAAACACCCTCGAAACAAAGAAAACATCGCAAACAAACAAAAAATACAATATAATTCATATATACAGCCAGAATTGCTGAGTTGAATACATGGGTTTTTCCGGCACTCTGACCACAAATAGGGGAAGAGTGCACCTTTGTTCTCTCCCGTTTCCTTCACATATCTTCAACGATTGTGGCTTGTCTAACAGCACTCTTCAAGAGCGCAGCAGAAACAAAGAGCAGCGAGACTAAATTGTTAGTATGACGGCGGAAGGTGGGAGGAAGGAGGGAATCAAATAGGGGAACAAGCAAGCAAATATGGGTACATATCTATGGATGTAGTGTTAATTCCCGATGGAGAGACCTCTGCCGTCAGCTAGATATACTGTCACAGCTCTCTTACGTATAACCTCCATTGGATATGATAATTCGATCGTATACTCACCATCCACCGTAATATCCGCAGCCACTGTCCTCCTTCTGTGGAGGAGGCTGTTGCTGGTAAACAGGCTGTTGCTGCTGCTGGTAGTAACCCTGCTGTGGTGGTGGGCCCTGCTGATAGTATTCACCCTGTTGTGGTGGTGGGCCTTGTTGATACTATGAGATGATTAGTCATATGAGATAGGAGTATGAGAAAAAGTGCAAGATGTGATGCATCAAGCATAGTGTGTACGATAGGCACTAAAACATATAATGCATACAGTGGGCGACTGTCTATGTGTGTCTCGCTCGCAGTAGTGAAATTTAGTCCCTTGGCGGAGTGCACTGGCAGGGAACACTGGTCAAGCGAGTACATAGTATCAATAGGATAGCTACTACAATGATTGCATGTTTTCGGTCAACCCGCCACACAGTGAGATGATCAATTTGAGTAAGTACCACACCGACTGTCAATGGGTGCCTGAGTTGGTGTTTTTTTTTTACTCATTTCGTACACAATACCCATTCTTGAAATGGCCTCACACATGGCACTCCAATTATATGAATCAATCATGATGAATACTTACGTATCCTTGGTTGCTCATTTTTGTTGAGATTGTTTGATATGACGGAAATACAGTTCAAAAGGGCCCTTTATTTACCTCTCGCAGGAGATCGCTTCTATATATAAGTTAAAATTCCGCAGCTTGGCTCGATACAAGGCAACGTGAAACGGCCTCCGCTCAGCAGCAAGGCGGATGCATAGAGGACAACACACCGGCAGCACACTCTCCAAAAGGACGAAGTGCATATTGTACCGCAGCAGCCAAAATTTCAGCCAACGCTTACAAGGCTCATCTGTGCATCCCACCTACATAGCCCTGCCATACGCATCTGTACCTCTTCCTGCAGCGCCTATATGGCCCAGGGGCACAATAAAAGCAGGGGGAAGGGCTGTACAGATGGAATGGCTGTACAAGGGAGGGTGCAGCTCCAACAGACGCATCGTGTGGTATGCCTCAATATACAGTTTGGCTGGATGCAGAGCGGGCGGTGTGTAGACGCCAGAGAAGGGTAGGGGAGGCAATAGAAGGTGCAGCACACAATTGACAGCAGAGAGGAGACAAGATGGGTTCATGGGACATAATATAGGGATGTCATATGAGCAAAGGAGAAACACTCAACCTGTACACTATGCTACATAACGTATATAAGTGACTATGTACTGAGAAAACATTGATTATTGTGAAATATTTACCTAGCATTCCGCAAAGGTAGGTGCTTAAGTATATAGAGAGAGATAGATAAGGCGGTGATGTAGATTCAGTGTAGAGCAACATATGTGAAGTCTGTGTTTATTGTGTGTGCCGTTCATGCACCACTGTAGGGACTAAACCTCTTGTGGTAAATTATCCGCTCAACTGGTAGTGTGCCAGAGAAAGAGGACAGAGTATAAAAAATGTAGGCATGCATATGATGCCGGAATTGGGGTCTGCAGGTCATCTTACCTGCAGCGAGTTGTAAACAAACACAGGCACTCTACTACCTGAAACTGTTGTAATACGGGATGATCACATGCTGCACCATTCTCTAGACAACATGATCCCATTGTGATATATGCATAACTGCAATATTTTGCTCGGTCCCCCGTTTCCCATAGGGCGAAGGTTATCAGTTTAGCGGGATATTACTGAGCGTCGTAGTGCATGCAAGTGGATACCCCACAACCAAAATAATCGAAGTTGGGTAATCGATCTACAAATATCAACACTACTGTCAAAATGATTGTGCGGTTAACAAATCAAACTACTCACACTTAACTGATACGCTATGCCAATTGAAGGACACTCTTCTTAGATGTAGATGGTTTCACTTCGCCCATTACCGTCTCATGTCCCTCAGACACTCGTCCTTGTCCCTCCACAACTTCTTCCTTAGTTGATATCTCCTCATGCGGCTTCACCTTCAGTTTCTCCAACCTCTCATATAACTCATCCATCTCCTTGTCCATCTCCTCCTCTTGCTTGTTTCCCACTAGCTGCTTCAGCTCGTCTTCAAGCTCATCGTCAAGTGCCTCCTCTTCAACCGATTTATCCAACAGTCTAGACACAACTTCAACTTTACCACTCTCAAGTTGAACCTTATCGAGAATCTCATTGATCCTATCTACACTACCAACCTCATTGTTTAATGACTTTAGAATACCGGCATTCTGCTCCAGCAGTCTACTTACAACGATGTTGGACTGTGCCTCTTCGATTTTGAGTAACACTGTGCGCAATTGCTCTATGGAGCTGAACGTTTTGTTCAGGGAAATCTCAAGGGCATGCTTGGATCTGAGATGGAATTTAGCCACTGCCTTGTTGTTCTGGCTAAGTGCCGCCTTTGCATTCGCAGTGCACTCAGAGATGCGCTTCTGCGTTTGGTCAGAATACAAAGACAGCTTGTAGAGGGTATAATTGAGAGTAGCAACAGAGTGATCCGATTCACAGATCTCATCTTCAGCTTCAGATATCCGAGGTCCACTTCCTGGTATGTCTAAAAATTTTACTGTGTTGCCTTCAACGACAGCACTGGCCTGATCTCTAACCATAAACCAGATCAAGGCATTGAACTCTGTCTCTGTTAGTGAGAGCTGACAATCTTCAAAACCATCCTTTAGCTGGGCAAATAGATGTTCCTCCGTATACACACAACATGATTGTCCCTCTATAAACGTCCTAATCTGTTTGGCCTTGTTCTCCAATTCTCTCACGAACAAATAGGGCTCTTTGCGGAGGATATGGGTTTTCGGATCCGCCGATATATATGCAGCGTTGTATAATCCTACCTTGTTGGTTACATAAGATGCAACCGCAGAAACAGCCCCATACACTGACAGACGCCATGACCTATCGTAGATGCTCTTTCTTGTCTTGTCCATGAACTGGACAAGCGGCATCACCACGATAGGAGGTTTGCTGTTGTTTACTAGTGTATCTATTACCACATCTAGCGCTTTGGGTTTACCCAGCGGAGGCGGTTGCGTCACATCGCACATAAAGGTGGATGTGTCAAGAATGCACGTCTGGTGTGTATTCAAATAGCTGTCAATCAACTGGCTCCATGCTAGTAGGTTGGCCTCATACCCTTCGGGATTCGTTTCCTTGAGTGATCTGAAATCAGAATACAATGACGGCAGACGGCTATTCGTGAATGCAGGATGGTCAATCATTGTGTGCAAATGGGGTTGTGCTCTGAGGGTTGCAAACCATACATGCACACATGTGTGTATATCTACTGTATTGATAGGCTATTTATATATTGTAGATAATGCCTGTATAGTATGTTTCAATCAGTATGGGTGAGCCCCTTGTAGTCTTCCCTGTGAGGTGTCGTGCGAAGTGGTCCTGGCGTGTTATGGCGAGCAATATGAGGGGGGTTGCGATGGTCTATTGTGGCGCCCTCCCGGATTAGACGGCTTTTTCTAAAGCGGCCTCTCTGCTCTGTATGCGATATGATGATCCTTGTCTTGTCTTGTCTTGTCTTTGTTCAATATTTGCTCCCTTGCCCTGCACGGCCTTAATTTTTGTATGTCACCTCATCGCCTTGTGCCATATAAACAGGGCATCCCAAAAGGGTAGTGTGTTCACTGTGGGAGGTCGAGGCAACTTTGGACGCCCCAGCTATTCATCTATCAGCTTAGGAACATAATCATGCTTATAAGAGAAAAATAACGCATATACCTGGGCTTCTGGAACGATTATTTTATTATCGAAACACACACCTTTTTAATAAAGGTCATGCATAGAAATGCATAGAAGAGAAATAGAGTTTTAAATGTATACTTAACATATATAACAGGCATCCAACACAGTACTGGCCAAACGCGTTAAATTTACTCTAAAAAGGCAGTAGACTATGTGCCATGCCATGCAGGTATTATGGACAATCTACAGAAACAATTCGATATTGTGTAATCAAAAAGTATAAAAAAATAACCGTGCTCTACGCTGTGATACATGCATAATAATATCGTACAATAGTATTCCTCAATTCTTTACACTCATCGCCTGGCGCACCTCATCACGCATTTGCCATACACGATAGTGCATCCTGCCATTAACCAGGGTGCATTCAGGCCATTTGGCATACATTACACACACGCCTACTGTTCCGGATCTCTACACATCAAACATCATCGCCACTGGTAAAAACGCTGTCAGCACAGCTTTTCACTAAACTACATCAACTCATATATAACATCTTGTCACGATAAGTTCAGGTGTTGTGCAACACATTGGCCTCCCAGACACCCACATACGCACTTCACAATATGCCTGACTCGCAAATCGCCTCGATGGCATCCCATCTCCAAGCCATTACTGAGGACCCACTCACGCCCCCGGATGGTCAATTGTTCTATGACTTGTCCTTGAGATTCAAATCAGATCGGTCGTTGCTGTCTCAGATAGGCAACGATGAAAATAGCCAGGCAAGCTCCGATTCTCCCACTGTTCTCCTGCTCGTCCCACTGTGTGTTGCACTAATTAGATCAGATTCAACTCCACATTCGACCAAAGTATCAATTGTAGAGTTGCTCGATTCGATAGTTTATCAACTGTCTTTTGACTACATAATGGGTATATTCCCTCTGGATAGTATAGTAGAGGCCTTGGGATCTCAGCTGCCGAGCCTGCAAAGTCTAGCTGTACACATTGTGGCAAAGGCCAACCCGCCAGATATCTTGGCAAATACTCCTATTATCAAGATTATGGTGAGCATTCTGGGCGATGCAAATAGTGACACCGCAGTAGTCAGCAGTATTGAAAATGCGCTGAGGGAATTGATGCCTGGCAGCTGGATATCTCAGAATACTACGGCCAGCAATAATAACAACTCACTGGTTTTGCGTAGACTGAAGAGTAACGAAGTGGCAGCGATTTTTTACAAGATGAAACAATCAAACGATTATAAATTACAGGGTAGATTGTACGATTTATTGGCCCTCATTTTGCCATTTACAGCAGAGGGTGAAATCCCCTCAGAATTGTATACAACTACCCAAGAGGAGTTTGATGGCGATGATGATATAATGGGTAATTTATTGGTGATTGGGTTTTATACAAAGTTGGTAATGGCGGTGAAGGAGAGTGTGGCTGGCTTAGTGGCTGCCACATCAACTGGGGCTGTGGTTTCAAGCTCAGGCACTTTGCTGTGGCTTGCCGAACGGATTAAAATTCCCGCTAGTTATATTTTCAGGGTATTTTGTGACCCTGATTACAAACCAATTTTTAAGTCCCTTCTGATAAACGAGGCCATTTTGTTCATTTCTCAGGCTTCCTATCTGTGTGGCAAGGCCACCAATGGAGAATTGGCGGCCGCCATAGTAGGATCCGACTCTGTCAGCACTGCCACATCAGCTACAGCTGCCTCTGTGATTTCCCCGGGAATAGTCAATCCTGAAAACTTTTTCCTGCAAGCCAACTCTACTTGGGATGTTCTGGTCACTGCAACCTCCAACATCATGGAGAATGGGGTGCTTTACCATGAGTCCATTCTCCTGTTGTCGCAGATCAACCCATTGGTCATACTGGAGTTAGTAAATCCACTATTCGTTGAGCAACTTCCATTAAAAGCGGCCACACTTCCTGTGTATCTCAATTTTGTTTCGAATTCTCGACTATTCCATCGGTTGCCCCTTTCAAGTGGCTCGTTGAAAGCACTTCAATATGTGCATTTGATTGCCCTGTTGGCGCGCCTCACACAGTTCAAATGGGGCTGTGCAAAACTTGTCTCTGATTGGCCTCAAATAATGAATGTGATTCTGAACGAAGGAGTGAGCATTGGTGAGAAGGATGCCTGGAATTCAAGAAAGGAGACCCTGGAGAACCTATTGCTGAATAATTCGCCGCAAGAGTTGAACATTTGGGAAAAGAGAGTAAGGAGTGTCTACGACCATATGGTTTTGGGTAAAACGATTTTCAAAGCAGACGTCAGTGACAGTACGGCATGATATTTGTAAAGAATGTATAGCTATGCATTAATAGATGATACATGGTATATTTGTGACTACTTATAAGTACAAACTACCGGCGCTGACAATATCTCTGTGCACCATTTCCAAAGCTTTCTCCATCTTTTGTTCTAAAACCTCGTTTCCAATGCTCTTTGCAGCAACGCTCATCTGTCTCAACATCTCCTCGAGTCTCTTGAACATACGGATCAAAGAACCCTCGTAAACATCTGTCATCTTGCAGATCTGCGTAAAAGTTGCTCCGCCGCACCAGGCAAACACAACCTCCATTAGTTCCGGTCTAAAACTCTCAACATACTCCTTTTCAACAACCTCGAGTTTGGAGTCGCGCATAACCTTGGCAATCCGAACCGCCATCTCCTGCACCGCCTTGAGAGGCTCGGCAAGCTCCGGCTTTAGGCGCGGCACTTCCTTGCTGCGTTCCTGGAATACAAAGCAAGACAGCACAGCCGCACACTGCGCAGGCGACAGCTCCGTGAAAGTACCGTTGAAGATGA
The DNA here is from genome assembly GCA_003706285.3 of Kuraishia ogatae. Lineage (NCBI taxonomy): Eukaryota > Fungi > Ascomycota > Pichiomycetes > Pichiales > Pichiaceae > Kuraishia > Kuraishia ogatae. The sequence continues at coordinate 296,705 of PPKV03000011.1, read as the reverse complement.
GCTCCGTCAGGAGCAGCTCGTCACCGGTGGAGATCTCGCATGCCACACGACCCTTGAGATCTATGATATCGCTCGAAGAAGCAAAGCCGAGCCTGCGTAGCACACGCTTCCTGCGCCTGAGATCGTCCAGCTGAATGACGGCCTGCGCGGTGGAGATCTTGTCCTTTAGGTCCTTGATCTCCTCGCCCACAGTTACCCTTTTCGAGTATGCATCGTAGAGCTCGGGCAGTTGCTCCGACTGGCTGAGAGGGTTTGCGTAGAGTTTGGCCTCGAGCACCTCAATCTTGCGAACAAGGAGCTTGAACGCGTCGTCGCTGATCTTCATGTTGTCGACCGGGTCCAAGAGCGGAATACCGTCTGGGAATCTACGCTGCACCTCTTTCAGGTTCTTAGCGAGGTTTTTCTGTGAGGGTCTAGACTTGATGTCCTTTGGCACAACAAGGCGGATGTTGCCCATCTCTTCGATGGAGTCGAGGGTGATGGGGATGATCTCCGCCTTTGACTTCTCGCCTTCTTTAGCAGGGCGAATCCCCTCCACGAGAGCAGGGACGAACGGCTTGATCAGGTTAGTAGGGGAGTCTACAAACATGGTGTTCACAAGTACTGATACTATATAAGTCTGGTGGTCGGTGAAGTTATTTGACCCGTTGTTACGTTTGGTGTTGCGCTTTGTAAAGTCAATCACAACACCCCAACCGTATTCAAAACTGGCACCGGCAACCCCACTGTTTGCAATCTTCACCTTGATGAGTCTCCCCGGTTGGAGGAAGCTGAGGGAATTCACTGGATGCGTGATTATATGCCTCAATTCTGAGCCATACACATCCAGCTGTTTACGTAGATCGTAGTATTCTTTGATGGAAGACTCGTCACCGGGTAATGTGCTTGTCCGTAACGAGGACTCCAGAGTGTGTAGCTCCTTCTCCATAACGGGAACAGAGGCTGCATTCTGGAATTGGTAGAAGGACCTCTCCAGCATAAACTCTGGAGAGATTCCCTCCACTCTCATTAGATTAAGAATCATATTATATCCTAAATGGAATGCCGAGTCCAACCGATCCGCTTGCCCCTTCACCATACCCTTGGCAACCTGGGGCTCCATTTTCTCATCAATCATCATAATAACAATACCTCTATCGTCCAAACCACGACGTCCGGCTCTACCTGACATCTGGATGTACTCACCGCCGGATACCCACCTGAAACCCTTGCCGTCCCATTTCCTTACTGAGGTGAACACAACTGTTTTGGCCGGCATGTTGAGACCAATCGAGAAGGTTTCCGTTGCAAATAAAACTTTCAATAAACCCTCCTGGAATAAAATCTCTATAATCTCCTTTAAAATTGGCAAAAGCCCACTATGGTGGATCCCAATGCCTCGCCTCAGAAGAGGCAAGATGTGCTTAATCTGCGGTAGGTCTCTGTCTGACTCCGGCAGGAGGCCTATAGCGTTATCAAATATCTTGGTCAGCACCTCCCTCTCCTCATCGGTGTTGAAGTCAAGCTTGCTCATCTTGAGCGCCAACGACTCGCAGTCACGCTTTGAGAAAGAAAACACAATCACTGGATTATATTTCTTCATCCAGATCATTTTTACAATTTTATATATATCCGACTTGGAGTCTTTGCCAGACGAGGCACCACCCTTGTATGTCTGCCCCTTTTTGGCACCGCTACCCCCAGCACTGCCTCCACTGCTCAATCCGGACTCCTCCCCCAGCTTGTCTGTAATGCTGGCCATGGCCTTTTGGAAGTTCTCTTCCCTGAAGGTACCCTTCTCATCCACAACAAGGTGGATACCATCGCCGTTGGCGGGGAACAAGTAGTGCTGCAGTGGAGTCGGACGGAAATCTGTGTATACAACGTGGCAAGGCTGAGCGTGAATTTTACAAATCCACTCTGCAAACTCCATCGCATTGGGGATAGTGGCTGACAAAAACACATAATGCACCTTGTCGGGCAACAAAATGATCGTCTCCTCCCATACAACGCCCCTCTCCTTGTCTCTCATGTAATGCACCTCGTCAAACACCACCCAGCTAACCTCCCGCATCACCTCTGAGCCTCTGTACAGCATACTCCTTAGAATCTCCGTCGTCATGACAAGGCACCCTGCGTCTGGGTTGATAGTAACGTCACCCGTCATTAGTCCCACGTCGCCGAATTCGGCAAGCAGCTCTCTGTACTTCTGATTACTAAGAGCTTTGATGGGCGAAGTGTAGATCACACGTTGCTTGTCCCTGAGTGACTGCGCAATGGCGTATTCTGCCACAACCGTCTTTCCTGCCGATGTATGTGCGGAAACCAAAACTGACTCGTTTCGGTCGATGCACGATATAGATGTGTCTTGGAACGGGTCCAGCGTGAAAGGGTATGTGCGCGCCTCTTTAACACGCTTGTGGGACGAAATAGGAGTGTATGGGAAATCTTTGGGAATGGCAACTTGGTGACGAACCTGGTGAACTAGTTTAGTCGTTCCATTGCCATTGGCAGCGGTTGCAGTGGCACTGGTGGCATCATCCTGGGATGCTCCACCCTTCGTGGCACCGTCTGTCTGCCTCACCTCAGCCTCTCCTTTGCCCATTAAACCCGCTGAAAGAGCAACATCACGTGATGCTTCAATCTCAAGCGAGTCGGCAACAACCGTTTCTGTAACTGCTTTGGGAGGTTTTATGATGGCTTTGGCGGTACCATTGGATGGTTTCTCAGCGGACTCGGATGAGGCCGGGGATGCGGAGGATTGCGTTTTCGTGGATCTTTCAGTATCTATGCTACTTTCATCCTCCTTCTTGGTGATGCTCTTTTTCGTTGTATGTGACTCTTCATCGCTTAGCTCACTGGCTGCCCTCTTCCTATCGATGGCTGCCTCTGTGGGCTGTTGTTGAGGGGCTTCGTCAAAGACCCCAAAGAGATCGTCCACATCCATTGTTGACGGGTGTAGATTCAACAAAGTGAGAAAAAATAATGCAGCGAAGTGAATATCAAGAAAAATATATGGCACAAATCCTTCTCTCAAACTCACAATCTCACCCTCAACGTGTATGGTTTAATTGGTGTCTCTTGCTGTATCTGTGTAAACTGTGTGTGAAAAAAAAATATAATCATCTAGCCGATGACTTGGGTGAGAGACGACTTTATATGGAGAGGAGGAAGCCATAGTTGTGTGTGTGTTCCAGTTGTGGTGTATTAATCGATTGCCTGATTGGGATATGGTGAGAGCACGACACTTGGTAGAGACTAGCGGAGAGTAGAGTGTGGGGACGCTATGGGTTCTTTGGCTGTCCGGATGTTGAAATAATCAGCATCACCTAATACAGACGAGAGGCGCAAAATTACCTTATATGAGTAGTTAACATGCATTCTCTATAGTATGCACTTTCATTAATATGTATGTATCCATTTATGTAACCTTATTGCTCCATAACATATCCCTCATACAGTAACCAAGTTCTCGCGCCCTGTTTCTCTCATTTCCTCGCCCATTGATTCCTCTTTGAGCTTGGACTGAATTGTTCTCCATTTCTCCCTATCGTACTCTCCAATCACCACGGAAGGACAACTACTCTTTTGGGACGACTCAGACCAACTGCTATCAGGGGTGTTCTCACTCACTAATGTGATATCCCCTCCTGCCCTCTTGTGAGGTGTTGAGAGCTCCTCCCCCATCGCACTGGTGAACACTCTAGAATGAGTCTGCCCCTTTTTGGGAGATGATCCCGATCCAGTAACATTTGCTGAACTGGCAAGCGATGATTTGTTCTTCTTATGAGTTGGAGACCTCTGTAAGTCGTAAATATAATCCAGAGAATACTGTGGCTTGTGCGAATACGAACCAAAAGAAGAAGACGAAGAATTAGAGGGATGGCCAAGTTCCGTTGCTGAAGATACAGAGATGGATGGGTTGAGGGATTGTTTTATTTCCGCCGTTAACCCCATTAATTTCTTAAATGGACTTGAAGATCTGGACCTATGCAAAGAAGCACCGGAGATTGACTCACTAATTGAGTTGGAATGCGCTTTTCTAGGGCTTCTAGATCGGTGCCGTTTGTGGAGCTTCGGTTCAGAGACTGCTACCGCTGTCCCCTCAGTCAGCCTAGAGTTTCCGTTTATGGAAGCTGCAGCAGGCAAGCTGTTGGCATTTATGAAACATTCCATTTTCTCATGGAATAGTCCAAACGAATCCGCTACCTCATGACTCGGGATTCTACTGGGTACAGAAAGTGTCCGCTTCATGGTATTCTCAACAAAACTGTCCAGATGGCCTTCGTCTAGACAATCTGCAAAGGCCGCATACAAGGTTGGCTTAGAGGAAGGCTTGCCATGTACGTCGTGCATATGTGTAGTACCCGGAGGTGCAGCAGTTGGAGCTACATCAAACTCAAAGTGTTTAATTTCCTCCTGCCCGCTTTTGGACGAAATCACCGATGGCTGGCTAATTGACCGGGTATATTGTGGCCTCGGAGATTTCCAGAATACAGGATTTATTCCTTCTCTCTGCCGATTCTGAAACCATTTTTCTGAGTTTTCTCTCCAGGAGTCAATAGAAATATGGTTTATCCTATTTGTAGGTGAATCTCCTTTGTTGCCAGAAGATGTCACAGTTATCCCGTTAAGGGAGTTGTGGCTCGGTGAGGCTACAGGGAGTGCTCCATGTGCTGCATTGTTATAGTCACTGTCTTCTGCACTGGTCCACATGTGTGTATGCACGGCTCCTGCAGAAAGGTGGTCACCTGCATATGGAATCTCAGACAGTTCATCGAGGCAATTTTCATCGTCCTCAATAATAGCCTGAGGCACTCTTTCTGAGACCCCATATCTAGGCTTGGTCGGTGATGGAACAGAATTGGGCGCTTCCAAATAGGGGATATCCGTTTCCACGATTTCAACTATGTTGGAATTGCCAACTTTTCCCTTGTTGACAAAATGGCTGTTGGGAATGTAAGCATCTTCCACCAAAGGCGCATTAACCTCAAATGGCTCTGCGCTTTGTTCCAGTGATATTTTGTCATGTGAGATCTCGAGAGATGCACTAGTGTGGTCTTCAGGTGGGTAATCCATTTCCCCGTGCATCATCCTCCTCAGCCTATCTATACGGCTGGGGCCCCTCTGCAGACAAGGCGGTAGTAACGAGTTCGGGCGCTTGGCCATCTCCTCTGGTATATGCACATTCAGCAGTGTGTTGCTGCTATGTGAATGCGGCAGCTTGCAGACAGTGTTAAGGGACATGGTGGAAGTGTCTTTCACCATGCGGAGAGCTGCGGACGCAGATGCATGGTTGGCTGCAGTTTGATTAGTTTCATGGTTGACATGGCTTGTGCCTTGTTTCCCCAAAGAGTATGTGTTGAGAATACGGGACATAGTTGAGCTGTTGATAATATTCGATATGGTGTTAGTGCTACCACTTTGGGTAAGTAGCTCAGCACCGCCAACGCCACCAACGCCACTGCTGCTGAGTTGGTTATTACTATTGCTTTGGCTCATAATCAACACCCCATCTGTCGAATGACTCGTAATATCATTGTGCGAATCGGAATTCCTCGGGAAGTATCGTGTAGCCGTCGAGAACGACCGCCTCTGAACTCCCCCATTGGGTGCCATTTCTCTCAGCTGAATAGCGGCCTCTGCTGCATACTTCAGGTTAAGCAACTCATTCTGGTCCATCCAATTAGAGGAGTAATACGAATTTGAAACATCGCTCTTGTTACAGTGATCATTGGCCAGTCTCTTCGTATGATAAGCAACTTCCCCGTTCATACTATCCACCAGTGTCTGCACAGAGGCCTTCAGCGTTAGTCTATTAATGGACCTTGTACCGCTGTGGTCCCATTTGACCTTTTCCGGATCATATTCTACTGCTGAGTCTGCAGTTACATGCGGTATGGCCTTCCCTAACAGGATCCCTTTAGCAAGTTGGGAGAATATATACAGACTAACAAGCGCTAGCTGAAGGTTGACCAGTACGGTGCTTGTACTTGCATTCGCACCTATATCAGAACTTTCCGAATAAGTCAACCGCTGAGAATCACCACTGAACGAGGCAAGTTGTCTCAATATATGGTGGCTCCATATTATAAACCCACTCATGGAAACTCCAAAACTAACAGTGACAATTAAGGTGATGATCAATTTATATATGCTGTTCCATCGTATTCTGTGGTTGTTAGTGTTATGGCTGTTTCTCAGTTGACTATTCCTGATAATTGCACTAGTGGGTATTGCAACCACAATAAGAAACTCTCCTGCAGTGACAAGCATTAGCGGTAATGTGACACTTCCTTGCTTCGCTTGTATGCATGCGCCCAATGCGGTGGTTGCCAATGAAATCAGTATACACAAGGCGTTTAGTATCATTGGGAAGTTTATTGTGCTATGAATACGTTGCAAGTGAGGGGTTTCTGAACTTCAAGTTGTATTAAATTCCTGGGCCTACTTATCAGCAGTCCTAGCTGCTTGTAATAGATTTGATGGTCGTAATCAGGCTGGTGCCGATTGGGTATATGGGGTATTGTTGCAAATGGTAGTGACCACAATTAGACTAAAAGTATAGGTGATCTCATAGTGAGATAAAGGGTATATCTGGCTATTCGATAATATGGTATATATGTGGAGAAAGCGCAGACAATATGTATGTCTTGAAGGAGAGATGTTGTCCAGATCAACGGCCTGTGAAAGTATGTTGCGATGGGCCTATGGATACTGGATGTGTCTATATATCTGCGCACTAAACGGTTACTGTACTCTCCTGATGTGGAAGTGATGTGTGTGAAAATACAGTAAAATCCTTGGGTACATGCACTAGCTCTTGTTGGGTGCAGTGGGTAACTTTGGTGGGTGAATAGTGAAGTAGGTATATATGTTAAGATGAGAACGACGACGAAACCGGCAGTTTGTCAAAGCGTCTCTAAGCGACAGTCAATTCTGTTACTTCTTCAATTTGTGACCTTTGTAGGACATCTCCCAATTGTAGTTTTCACTCGCGGCCTTCTGTATCTATACCGTAGCCTGTGTGTCTAGTTTTCGATATGCGGCGAGATGCAGCCTTTGTTTACATTTCCTAATCAGGCAATTGCATCGAGAAAATAAATAGTGAATGCGGGAGAAGGGTGTGCACTGGCAAATTAGGGACCTATTTATGTATGTATGCATGTCTTAAAGTGGTGTGGGGAGATAACCAGCAGATAGATGACTGTAGCCGGCCGGGTAAGATGACAATAGTTTAATGTGATAGATAAGGATTGGAAAATGAAAGCTGGAGAAACAGCAGTGGCTGTGCTTGTGGCTGTACACAGCAGTGGCTGCTGTAAAAAGTATGATACAATTTCTGTAGAGCAACCATTTATATTCAATGATATACATGCGGAGAACTTTATGTGAATGAATATACTATTGAGACACATGAAATTCATATGAAGAACAAAATTAGTTTATATAAACAGTTATTCATAATGCAGGCTTCAGTCGTATTCAAATTTGACTAGTCGTAATCGCGTCGACGCCTCACTGCTCTTCTTATGCACTCTAATTATGTACTCTCTGCCGCCCTCTCTCTGTTCTCCTTGATTATTTTGTCCCTAATTAATGCAGAGAGTCCATCCGCTTTGTCTGCTTCAGCCTCACTATCATCATAGCCACTACTAGTATCGCTGAGGCTTGCCTCGTTCTCACTGGATGATGTAATCCCAACAGACGAGGTGCCCAGATCATCGTTATCATTACTGAAAATCGGTGCGTGGTTTAAGCCCGACAGAGGGACAAAGTGTCCCGATCCGGGTAAAAGGGGTGAACCTAATGATACGGGTGTTCCAAAAACGAGAGGCTCCACTCCAGTAGAAACCCCTCCAACTACACCTTCCCCATCAGCCTCCGCATTCTGTTTTCTGGATTTCCTCAATGCTCTTCTATCACGCATAATCTGAGTTTTTATCTCTTCATCTTCATCAGATGAGTCAAGGATATTGTTGCCCGATTCAGAAGTGCCCTTATTGTTCTGTAGTCTCTTCTGCCTCTGCCTCCGCTTCCTTCTCTTTGCCTCCAACTTTTGTTGAATATCCAAAAGGTTGAAATCTGGGAACATTTCAGGCCCAAGAGTATTTACAGCTTCTGTTATCTGCTTGCTCAACTCACGGCGCTTATTCTTTAGGTCGAGCAGCGACTGCTGGTCAATCAAAAGCAGCCAAAGCGGTCTCAAAGACTTGAAAGCATCCATTCCTTTGTCGCCGATGATGAGAGCTGAATAAGTTACAGTCGCTGAAAATACATACAAAATAATAAACGTCACGAGTTTCTCAAATTTTGACGAGGAAACGGGAATATCAGAGTTGTCGTTATATCCGAGTATCGCCCAGAAGCCCCCATATTTCCCAATCAGGTAAGTTCCTAGAACCGAGTATGCCGTGTACAATAGCGGAGCAAACCCCATAGAAACGAGAATCTTCCATGTAGCTATGACGTCAATAGCCTTTATCTTAACGGTAGAACCGGCTAAGGCCTCCTTTGCCTTCTTCTGCGATATCCTCTTTGTGGCAATGAAAACAGGAGAGAATAAGATAATACCCGGCAACGATAAGAGTCCTAAAACAGCAACGCGCCCGAAATTTGACACAAGCTTCAGCAGCGTGATGACCTTGTATGAGGGCATGGCACGCTCAACCTCGTGGTCCGGGATCCCAATCAGCTTGAGCATCTCATTATAGTCGAGAATCTGCTCTTTCAGCTTCTGCACCTCTGGATCATCTTTGAAATGCTGATATCCCAGGACAAGTCTTCTGTTCATTTCTACAATGGATTCCAAAGAGAGCCTTGAGGAAAAGTTGTCTGAATAGAGTCTCCTTGCCATCTGCACACAGATGAGAGTCTCGTAGTCTGGGCATGTGACAGTCACGGATTTCAGACCCTTGGTGACAATATCCAGTAACTCACGAATAGCCTCCTTTGACGTTTCAGGGTTGGTATACTTCGCGACTAAGGCAGGATCGATCTCTATAGGGGGACCAAACTCAATAATGGCGCGCGATCTAAATTTATGCGGGTGGAAATAGTTCATGCCGCATGGCACAATCTTGACTTCACAGTTTGGATCGTGTGCCATTGCTCCAAGTGCCATAATGGCAACACCTGCCTTCAATGGCAGAAGGTCAGTTCGGTCATGGGAACCGCCCTCTGGAAAAAGCCCCAAACACTGGTTATTGGCAAGATGCTCAAACACTTTCGAGTATACTTGTCCTTGGTCAACTTTGGGGGCAACTTTGAAGCTTGTTCCTTCCTGCAGCAAAGCGGCTGCCTGTGCAGCAGCAGTATCTGTGGCATATCTGAACCCCCTCTTGAGCAACAATTCTGTATCAGAAAGGATCTCTGCAATCTCCGTTGAGGCCAGAGATTTGGGCAAAGCAATCAAGCCTTTCGTCATGCACTCTGTCGTAAATTTGGTGTTTGTTCCAATAATTTTGAGATGATTTTCCTTGTCCTGTTGTATTACGCCTGAGGCACCTTTGAGATTATCCTGGGCGCGGCTCACAGGAATGGCCATCTGAGAACGGCTAATTAAACCGATAAATTTGCGGTCATGCGACTTTTGTGCTACAAGAAAAGAAATCCTCAGGTTAGCCTCGTTTTTTACTTGGCGCATGAGAATAATCGGGTCTATAAATTGGTTCGCATGGGGTGCGCCTACGAATATAACAGGTCCAGAACGTGGGAGCCGAAAAGCGCCCCTGGGACGGATTTCCCTGAAGAAACAATCAAAAATGACTGCGATTGGATGTTAGCTCAGTTCTGAAAATGTAGGGAGAGTGACAAAACAAGGAAAAAGAAACGATCAATGTGTCTCCAAAACAAAGAAAAAACCAAGTTAGATATATGGTAGTTGCATATTGCAACTCATTTCAAAAGTATGTGCAAATACAACAGTGGGATCAGGTCCAAAAACAAAAGGGAGATGCAATAATGCGACTTAATACTCACCATTCAGTATCCATAACACAAAATCATAGATCAGCTTTCTTATCCAAGAAGGCTCTTCATACCCCAGCTTCCGGGTACCAGAACCCCCCTCCAAGGGTACAGACTCCGATGACATTTACTCACTCAGAACTGAAGTACTGAAAGACCAATTTAGAACTCTACTGTTTATCGTGGATAATCAACTGAAAAAACAATGCAATGGCATATCAAATGCGTGTAGAGCTTCATCTCCTCCTCTCCTCAGATTCCTGCCTCTCTTACAGGGAAGAAGGGGGGACCCTCTCAATGCGGATTCGGACACTGGGTAGTGGAATAGCCGACGTAATTGATCAATGCACTTCCAAATTGGCCAAATATTCTCCCTATAACATTGCCCTTTTTTCTTTGTAGACGAATATATTGTTATCATTATCATTATTATTGACTTAAATATACAAACTGTAGTGAGCAAATCCTTCAAGTATCAGAAAGAACTCCAATTCCAATCAGCTGGTATGGTTGTTACATTGCCATTCTCATGCACACTAAGAATGGATTTTCTCCGCTGGTCAGAATCAGAATTCTGAGGAGAACCTGAAGAAGCAATCAGTTGATCGATATAATTCGTCTTCTTCAGACTGATATCCGATATTGATGGTGTATTGTGTTGGTGCAAAAAAGCCTCGTACTTAAGGAAACAATCGAAACATACCTTGCAGAAGTGCTTGTTATTAGGGTTTGCAGATGTAGACTGACCAGCTGTGCCTGCCGGTTCTTGTGCACCAGCGCCCTGAGGCTGAATGCGCACCCTATTTTGCACTTCCGTTTGAGTTTGGGACAAAACTCCAGTGGATTCCTTCTCGCCAAATGAAAAGCCGGCCTTGATTGGGAACGTGCTTCCTGAATTAACAACAAAATCAGGAACTGCAGCAGTGATGGTGCCGCCGCTGCTAATACTTGTTGCATACCCTTGCTCACTCGGCCGATCACCGCGCTTAGTGGTGCTTGTGCCTTCATCTCCAATTAGGACAAACTGCGCATCCTTGTCCAAATAGATGTAATTCTTCAAACAGTCACCACAAAACACTTCCCCGCAATAACGGCAATGGTGCTTCCTCCTCGTGGTTGTCATATAGTTAAAGAACCTGTTGCACTTAAAACAAGAGAACCTCGTGTTGTCCGGTTTCCAGTGTGCACGGCTCGGGTAATCGGAGCTTGACGCTTCGTAAAGACGGTCGCATGCAGGTTCGCCTGAGGAATCACGTGGAAACAAAATATCATCAGGCGAGGTGCTCCTTGTTATTCTACGGTTTGAAATTGACTCTGTCGACAGGAGTAGGTTTTTACCTCTAGAGACAAGGCCGTTCCAATAGTTGGTTACACTACTAACTGAGGCATTGCTAATTATGGACGATGCAGAAGAAGAAGGGTGTCTGAACCCAATATTTTTCCTTATCCCGGACATTGGCAATCCCATAAAATCGGGTGTAGCCTTGCCGCCATGGCCCAATCTGTTATACTCTCTGTACAGCAAAACCTCTTCTGATACAGAGGGCGCAGGACTAGTTGACTGGTTGGTTCTGTCATCCATCGTTGAATTAGATCCATTTGTATGTGCCAAGACAGATGTAATGTCGCCAATGGGGATCCCTGCAGAAGTACCCCCCGCAGGTGCTGCATCTCTGTGGCTGCCATGCACATTAGGCGCCAGGGGCTTGTCCTCAACACGCAACACAGCAGGTACGTACATAGGCCGTCTTTGTGTTTGGATCTGTTTGATTGGAACCGATGGGTCAAATGGTGACCTGTTACGTGGGGGGTGAGGGGAGGTACTATTAACAGAGGGCATGTGTGAAGGAGTCAAATGGGATGGACTCAAATGGGAAGGTGAAGATTGCCTGTAACTTTGGGGCTGCACCCGTGGCTGGGTGCCAGCATTTGACTGTGGGAGCCCTAATACCTGAGCCGGTCTGTCTTGTGTAGCAGGCGCAACGGCTTGGTTAGGTAGCTGTTCAGTGAGAAGTTGTTGGCTAGATACTAGATTCAATTGTTGTGTATTACCCTTAAACTCTGTCGGTATCCTTTGCTTGTGCAAGTGATCAGGCTCTAATCCTGGCTGAGATTCTTGTGTACTAGTAGTAGTTTCCCTATGAGGCTGCGTGGCATCACCCAGCTGTCTATGCGCCTTGTCTAAATGTAGCTGTGAAAATGGCTGTTCCCTCTTCTCTGCAGGCGGCGGGTCTTTCTGGGGGACCGATGCCTTGACTACCTTTAGAGATTTTTCTCCCCGGCTGTCTTCACTGATAGCAGGTGCGTCGAGGGTTCTGGAGACCACTTGTGGGTCTGCTTCCGGCTGCTGCTTCCATGCAGTCACCTTCTCCTTGTCTGTGGAGTGCTCACTTACAGTAGCATGTGGTAATGGCTGCTGGGGAGAAATGGCGTCGTCGTCAAAATGTAACCTTGGAGGGGTCTGAGGGTGATCTTCATTAACGTTAACTGTACCCTCCTTATTGTCTGTTCTTTTACCTGTTCTTTTACCTGTGCTCCCCTCATCAATAGTCTCAAACCCATGATGTTGTGCTTGTATCGTGGGCTGCCCAGTTGCTTGGCCACTAGACCTCCTCTCGACAAGATTTGCCATTCCACCTACGCTGCGAGCTCGCGCTATTTTAACCTCGTGCTGATAGCTGGCATTCCCACTACTCAACCCAGACGTGATCCCAGAAGTAATCCCGGAGGTTGCACCAGTAGCAACTCCCGTGCTGGATCTTGTATTACTATTGTTGTTTACATCAAGCCTCGACATCGATGTAATGCTACTGATCCTCCTTCCGCCTGGAATGCCGCTGTGAACAAGCATCTCCTCTGATCCATTCGCCAGTACGCTACCAATTGCATCAACTCCATCGTTAGCAGCTGTGTAGTTGCCGCTGTTCATCGGCCTTAGCATTAATCCTTCGCTCATCTTGCTCTCCATGCTACGGTAGCTTGTAGGATGGCTCTCCAACATATTATCATTGCCCGACTTGTCAGTGGCAGGGTCATTGACCGGCCCCTCCTGTCGCTGGTTATCTGCGTTGTTGGCGATGACCCCACTGTGGTCTGCCACACTTGTGACTCCCAAAGAGAGTCTTTTGAGGGCCTCTGCAGTGAGCTTCTGCGACTCCATCAGAGACCGCTCTCTGTCCTCATATGACATAGTAAATCTATAAATGAAAAAACTAGAGTAATAACATGTATGCACATGTATACATCTATCTCCCACACCTTAAATGTTTGCACTGGTCTCGGAAGCTGAGATAACGGCATTTCCAGGGTCTGAAAAAGTACAGCCCCAATTTTCTCCGCAAATGCTATTGAGCCGTGCACGTTACGCAAATCATCATGTACACCACAATGACCACAATGTGTTAAACTATGACGAAGGAGCGAGTGGGCAAGCTAGAGAGTGTGTCTGCTTAGGTAAGTGATGCCGTTCTCCTCACACGACACTCCACAAGTGGGAGGACTCGTCCCTAGTTTTTTTGTTTTAGTATGGTGATCTTCTATCTTGATGCAATTTTTATCATGACGAATGTTATTATCAACTCTGCCTACATTAGATGGGATCCTAATGCAAACAGAATTTGTCCAAAAGTGTTGGCTTTCAGGATGATCTATTACATTTCAAGTTCGTTTATAATTTCGGCTAACTACTGGTAAACCCAACAAAGTGGGATTGCCTGCATTCTGTTCCAAGAGCATTGTTTAAAAGAGCACTACCCCATAATTCTGATTATTCATGGCTTAGATCAGACTCATAGCAACCCTCTGAAAAGCAAAAATACTAAAAACACATACAACACAAACTCTGTAAACGCCTTGTTTACCGCCAAACATACAAAATACGGTCATTCAGTATGAGTCTCTCCTCATGGAAAATATAGTTTGTCGCGCCTTGCCTCTGACAAGAACAAAAAACAATGTTTAAATCATCAGCATTAAAAGCATTCAAAACTTTTCATCTTAAATATTAAATATAAACTTGCAATAATATTGATAATATACTCTTTTTCAAAAGCCGCGTTCCTAAATCCGAATGATTCTTTTGGTAAGTAATTTTTCTTCCTCTTATTCTCTCAACTCCAGAGATGGCTTCTTGTTGCTCTGAGCCCTCTTACCTCTCTTTGTGCTCAACCTTCTCTCGGTCTCTGCAACCTCTGTCAAACTCCTTCCCAAATTATCTTTATCCTTTAGTCTATAAATTCTAACAATCCAATTCTCTGAAGTGAACACCTCCTCCATCGTGTCCAGTTGAATAGATGCAGCATACTGGCTGCTGAGTCTCTGCTGTCTCACACGATCAACCGCCTCTGCGTTGCCAAACAGTTCTCCAAACCTGTAGTATGAAAGTTTGTACATAAGAGACTTCTTCATGGTATCTGTGGCCAAGTCATCCACCTTATATTCACCCCTTTCAGTGAAATACTCTCTTTCATTTACTTCATCTGGCCATAACCCTTCACTGATCCTAACCATCCACAAGAACTTGTTCAGATCGTCACCGGAGTAGCCCAACAAACCACCAAATATTACAAGTACGTAGTCAACACCGAGCTGGCGCATAATAACCTCAGATTTCTCTTCGGAAACACTCATCGCTTTGCCAACAAGCGCAATGTGTGTGTTGTTCCAGGTGTTGTTGTCCACCAAAGTGGTTCTGTCAGCCATGCCACCAATCTGGTAGCCGTAATCCCACCATGCCATCACCTTGCTGTCTTCAGGGGTGTTCATCCTCAACCAGTAGTACGCCTCTCTGTAATCATCAATAAGCAGCTGACTGCCATCTGGATTCTTGGAAGCCAGCACAACAGATGGTGATGAGTATGCGTTACTCGTCACCCAGGTACAGTGCTCTACATAAAAGTAAAGGTAGAAGATAAAGGTACACGACACCACAAGCTTGCTGCCAAGGCGGAATAGTCTGTCGCGGTAAGAGAGAACAGTCAATAACGAGTTCTTCTTGGCAGATGTCTCCTCCGAGGTGTCTTCCTCACTAACACTAAACAGCAGGTCCTTGAAGTCGAGATATACTTCAAAGAACTTGCCGAGGGAAATGCCACCACAAACGCACACAACAGGGGCCAATGTGAGGATCAATCTAACCATGACACCAGCAAAGTATGATGCCAGCACAGAGTAGATGATAATAAACACAGACTCGTTGGTCAGCTCCTGGAAACAAAACCATACACCGACGGGGAACAGCCAGATCAAAAAGTTGAGGTCGAAGAAGAAAGAAGACCATGGGGTAGGCTGATGCTCTGACACAGAGGCAATTATAGGGATGTGGATCTTGGCATAGCTGGTGTCCCACAAGGAGTAGAACCTACCAGTCCAAGGAGCAATCAATCCCAAACGGGTGCCGACAACAAGGCCGACGAGCCCCAAAACGGCAACGAAGAAAGAGAACAAGAACATCAACCTGTTGAAAGCGGATTGAGACAAGTTTTCCCGCAGAAATACAGTCACGAGCATCAGCTGCAGCAGGCCAAAGACACCCAGTGCGGCCATATGATCGTTGGATCTGATGGGTAAAAAGCCAACAAAGGGGATCTGCATACTGAGCAAAGTTCCCAAAGCATACCAGGTGGTGTATCCAGTATACACTTTGTAGTCAAAACGGCCCATGATCAACAGCACAAATACATGCAATGGGATCAGGTTGGTGATGAACACATAACCACCCCAAGCGGAAACCATGTAGAAGTAGAACAAGGCAGTGATGGTACCGTAGAAAACACTTCCCAACTTGATGGTTTTGATCCAAAAGTAAAAAGTCACCATCAATAGTGTGATGGCTATGGCCTCGTTATCATAAGAACCAGCAACACTACGGCTGATGTAGCCCGGAGTGATTGCCATGGCGAGAGCACTGAACAAAGCAGCGGTTAAGTTGGCGGTACCGTTGGCGATTTGCTCATTTGTGTTTGTCACCTCCAACGTCAGGAAGAACATTGCAAGAGCTGTTAATGAAGAAAAGGCTGGGGCCAGCAAAACACAGATGTTACGAATATCAACAGGTAAACCAATTTTGGAAAGCGCAGAATGGATGATGGCACTTGTTACCATCAAACCAGGGTAAAGAGTACCACCGGTAACTCTGCCCAGTGGGTACCATGTCTTGTCATCAAACCAGTTGAGGAAGTCGTAGAATCCATTGGAGACAAGGTACTTTGTAGCACGAAAGTTGAACCAAGGGTCAAACTCGTGGATGATGGATTCAAAACGAATCACCGAAAAGAGTCTCGAAGAAACTGCTGCAAAAGTGATGGAAGTAAAAAGGGAAACAAGAATGAGGATCTTGGTCATCCTCAAAACCGACTCTGGCAGCAACAAGCGGCCATCAGTAGACACGGGAATCTCCATTGTGATGATTATATAGCTTCTGTGCAAGTGACCTAACTGGCTGTATTTCAAATGGTAAGTGGTTGAGACTGGTTTCTATGTTCCTTGTCCAAAAAGTGGGAATCGGCCGGTATATGTGACACGAGTCAACAGGCAAGAGTACGCACAAATAAGGAAACACTCAGAGTCAGCGCCGAGAACAAGCGTGAAAAGCCAACAATGATGCTAATTCAAAACGGGCTAAATCTCAGATACAACAAAAAAGCAAAGTTTAATAGCCTAGTTTGATCAATCTAATAAATTCGGATGCTGGAGGTATTCCCCTATTAGCGGTGCGTGCTAGTATATTGATGAATATGTGATATGATTCAACTCAATGTGAATTCACTTCAATTCATTAGATCCTGCTGAGACCAATTGTGAATTTCTATTGGACTGCCGTTCGGTAATTGTAGCTCAGATAACCATCGCCTATGATAGATCCTCGTCTTGTTACCTTGTTACCTTGTAACCACCGATATTTCACGAGAGGCCGACGTGTATGCTTAGCGTTTGGTATGCACACGTAACCAGAGAACAAGAATGGAGGGCAAGGTGGAGGAATAGAGTGGAGCAGACTGACATGTGGCGTGTGCAACCTTCAGGTGACCTCATCACTGTCTACGCACTCGCCCTACACACGGGGAGGGGAGTTCACCCAGTGTATTTTAGAGCCCATACGCGTTGCCGATGAGATGGGCACTACTGAGTTGAGCGGCGCATGGTGCATCTCTGCCTGTTTGCGGGACTGCGATAATGAGTGCAAGCTGTGCAAGCTGTGCGATCGATAATGCTGGTCGCACCAGGTGCTGATAACTGTAACATTGTCTTAAGTTCCAATAGTTGTGATGGGTGAAAAATGGGGATCGTTAATGATATATTAGTGGCAGTTCATATCCCTCTTCTTTCTGCCTACCATATCTTCACAGTGCTCTCCTGAATAGTGTCACATTGCATACAATCACATGCGCATACATACACAAACACACTAAAATATTGAGAGTGCCTAGTTACGCTTGCCAATTTAGTGTGATTTCTAGTCTAATTTCTAGTCTTATTTGCATATATAGATAAATAACAACAATGCCTGATACAGAGAAGAATAATGAACAATTTTCAAACACACAAGGCAATGGCATTGACAGCAGTGCAGTTGCGGGCGTCACTGATGAAATCAATGGTCTCACAATTGAAGAGGGTCGTCATGAGACCACTGCAGATGCCCTAAACAGTGAACTAACAGAAGATGCAACACTGAATGACCGGGTGGTTGACAAATTGAATAGCCTGACAGAGAATACTAGACTCCACGAGAGCGATGGGAGGAGTGCACGAGAAAATGCCTTTAAGCAGCCAGCACAAGAACAAAAGAAAGAACAAGACATACAACATGAAGACAACATGGAACGAGTAAATGGCAATGCGAGTAATAAAGAAAGCGATGCTGATATAATCTATGACAATAATAGTCAAGAAAGTGTATTTGAAGAGGAAGAGTTTGATGATTTCAATCAGTTTGATGATTTTGATGAGTTTGATGAGTTTGAAGAAGGAGAAACACAGCAAGAGGGGGATGCGATAGATATGCAACAAGAGACTGGCAGAGGAGTAAGTGAATCAAACGGAGTTACTGGTGAGTCACTGAATGCTAGGCAGCTTCCCGTAATCAATACGGTAGACCCGAATAATCCTGAAACGGTAACTGCACTTTGTGATCTAACGACACGAGTGATGTCCAGTATATTTGGTCCCCCAGATGATAATTTTGCCGGCATGGCTGCACCTGCTGACCAAACCTTGTCTCCTTTATTGGATGGACGCTCACACACTGTTTTATCCAAACTGGTACAGAAGCCAGCGAATGTTCAACAACTCAACTGGAAGAAGAGTTGGATCAGGAGGCAATTGCTATTAAATTTGGGTATTCCAATAGACTTGGATGAAGTCTTGCCCAAATCAGATAGTCAGAATATTGGTAATATTTACAGTGATTTTCATTATGATCATATGAGTGGTACTGGGAATGGGTCAAATCTAGAGATCCCAAGCGTGGAAGATTTGGGCATGCCTCCTTCTGAGATGGAGCTTATCATTAGCACCACTAACTCGAGCGTGGAAGAGGTGCTTAAAGATATACAAAGTGTTAGTTATTACAAGCAGTTCGGTAGCGAGATAGCCACAGCCTCATCCACAAACACAACCCCTAATGGTCCTTCTCTACATGAACTTAATGACATGATCAGCGTCTTAGCGCAAAACAAAGAGAAACTGTTAAAGATTGCTAGCGTCTGGGTACAGAGAAAGAAGGAGCTACAAAGGGATAACGAATTATTTGAATCATATGTCGAAAATTTGGTTGGAAATACACAAAAGCTGCAAAGGGAGCTTATCAAAAGGAGTAAATGAAGCAGGGAGACACAAATTGCATACATATATGAGGATATAATAAAAGTATGATCACATGCCGTGTAAAATTAATTCTGAATAAATGCCCTGTCAAATGAGTCTAATTGATTTGTTATAGTCTAGTCATCTTAATCAGTCAGTTCATATTTGTTCTAGTGTATACCATACGCATTCTGAGGATGCATTTATAAACCATAGTTTACAAGTACACAAGTGGTAATCTATTATGCCCATTGTCACAGCCTCCACTTATATGTTGCGCTCTTAATACCATCGTACACCAGACAATTATCCAACGGAATATACTGGCGAGTAATTAACTAGTAGTGTTAGTAGAGAAAGTCTTCTGTGGATCGTGGCCTCATTCCCTTATGTACTCACCTTAAGTGCTTCCTGTCCCACTATCCCACCTATGAACGATGAAATATTATGCATATTCGAGCCCAGCGATCTTATACTATTAATTTGTTAGTAAGAAGTACAAAACAAACAAAACCTGCACCCAAATGCAGTAGAACTTACACTTCCTCGACTATAACATCCATATCTGATTGGATCGTTACTTTATACCGCTTAAGTACGGTCTGCATCTTGTCTAAAAGGATGGCCTTGTCTAATGCACCGAGCGTCGTCGACTCAGCCTCACCCAATACAAGGAATACCAAATATATTGGAAATCCTGGCGAATCAATATCCACCACAGAACTCAAACTAAACGGAGTTAGAAATGAAAGATGGATCCCATCTGATCCACTATGTGGAGCATTGCCCCTCTGAAGTTCAATATGTTTACAATTCTTACAAAAAACTCCTACATAGTTCATATCTATGAAATTCTCCCCCTTGCCAATGGATAACAGGCTCTGCTTTAGTTCGTAGACAAACATCTGCTTGTCGTGTTCAGCCTTTGCTCTATATATATTCTGTAGTTTCACGTAGTGTGCAGTATCCGAAGCCATATCTGGTAATATGCCGGATAAGGGAAGCAAGCTATTTCCATTGCCTGGGTGACGATTCTTAATTAGGAAACTCCTTAGTGCGTGCATATACACCCAAAACATAGATGTCCCCGGATTTATGCTGACTGCCTTCGGGTCCTCGAGTATCACTTTTAGTCCATCAGGCACCTGGCTCACCTGAGACACCCTCCAACTATTAGCCAAAGCTTGTTGCAGGTTTTCCTCTTGATCGCCACCCAGAGCTGACTCTGTTAGCAAGCTTTTGAATTCCTTCTGCTGTTTGCTTGATGGGGGGTTAGAGCTCTTATTTATCAGTTTCCATTTTTGCAGAGCCTTCATCAATAGGATCACATAAGGAATTTTAGTCCTCGAAGGCTGATCCAGGGCTTCCAAGTTTATAGAGTTGATGTACTCCTGCAGTTCGTCCCAGGGGGAATCAATCCTCAGATCCGCTAAAGATTGAGGATGGGTCTCCACGATTGGATGTTCATTGATAAACGTTTTCATGACTCCATAGAACCCAAGAGTAGAGGTATAAATGAGGGGTATGTTCAACTCGTACAGTGTGTTAACCAAGGTGGTGGTGGCTGTGGTATCTCTGTGTGTGTACAGTTGATCTGCAAAGATAACAAGGGAGAATTGACCCCAAAATATATGTGCATCAGCGTCCAAAAGACATTCAAAGCTCTTCCTTATTGCATTTCCCTCAACCTCTGGGTTCAATTCCTTCAACACCGTAACGCTGCTATCGGCTAAAGAAAGGCCCAAATCTGACTCCAAGAGAAAAAAATTACTGGACAGATGATGAGGTGTAACAACTGAATCATCAATGATTGTGAATTTCCCGATTCCTAAAATATACCTCTGTTAGTACAGCAAAGATAAATAAATAAAAAAGACTATGAGATTCGCTTACCTGGCAGGATGAGATTCTTCAGTGTCTCACAGCCCAACGAACTCGCTCCAATAAGACAAACGTGTGAGGTCTCCAGGGAACTCTGTCCCGAATTGGCCCAAAGCCGCAGTTGTCGGTCATATTTTTCTTGTTTGTTCATAGTGGAGTTTGGGAGGTGGGTTGGTCGATCGCTTGCTTATAGGAAATCCTACCAGCTTGCGGGTGCTCTAGATCGTTGTTCGTGGAGGATGTGGGAGTGCTTCTGTGTGAATGCCTTTGCGCGTATTGAGCGATGAAGTGTCAACACAAAGTGTATATTAGGGATCACCTTATCATCCCACCAGCGCTACTACATTATTGTCGAAGGCATAATACAGTTTGTGGTTGAGAAGCACTCACGCAGCTACCTGCATTCCCTTCCCTTGGAGTTTTTTTTACTATACAACCCCACAATCTGCCATATCCATCCCGCACGGGTATGGCCATTCCGCCTGCCATCTTCACGGGTGTTTATTAAGAGGTGCGATAGGACAATGTACCGTCTTACTGATAAGCCTTTGGTAAGTTTAACTCAGCATTACACACTACAATCAGGACCACGGTTAGAAGAAATATAATCTGTATTATCTATTGTTCAGATGGGGAGAAAGATAAAAAAAATATTCTCTGAAAAAAAAAGTTCCCTTCTTCTAAATATATCTGCTAATTTATTTTCGCGTATCATCTAACTTTCTGGATAGATTGATTTAGCTTCCTAGATTTTATTTTCAGAATAAAAGTGTAAATAGAAGGTTTTTCGAGAACTATCGCAGAAGAGCTATCAAAACCTTTACAGATAATATTTAACTCTTTGAGCATAAGAAAGGATGCCAGAATCGATATTTCCTAGCCCTTGTTGGGTGCTGCTTTCAGCTTTCTCGTTGGAATAACTTTCTTTATGCTAAGGCTAATTACACAACCACGGCAATTGAATATCGCGCCGGAAGATGGCTAACACCGCCACATTTAGAAGCTAATCACATTGTTGCTGTGCATCATGTATCACTGCACTGCCACCACGCTTTTCGCCTTATGGGGCCAGACCAAAGAACATCAACCCCTGCCACATTTTATGGTTTTCACCGCCACATGCAGAGACGCAGTTGCTCGCTAAAAAAAAAATCATGGGGTAAACAATCCTTGTTTGCCCGTGCAATACATATTAATTCTCATGGCAGAAGGTGTACTGCCATACAGATTGCCATATGCCGGCTCCATGTGGGAGACTTGCTATTCAAGATTAAATCTCCGTTAAGCGACTAGGTGGCTTAGGTATTGTTGAAGAAGAGCATCTCCGTATTGACAGAGTAACTGAGACGGTGCGGCCGTATATCTCACTCGCTGATATATATCTACGCATCCTTCCTCCGTTATATAGACTGAGGAACAAAGAATAGCAAGTGAAAAATTGCGGTGCTGTCCCGTACAAGCATACAAAAAGCGCACACCCTGCCGGGCAGTTTTGTTATATTGCATAGGAGACCTCATTAGGTTGCCTCAGTTAATTATTGTGTTATTTTATTTGCTGGCTTACGCTGGCTTTAGGTCACAGTAGAGTTCGCTGGGCTGCAGAATATACGAATAAGGGAATCTGCACGAACAAGATAAGAAAGCAAGCCAAAGAACGAGACAATCCAACAATCATTTTGCTTAGTAACTGTGCATCTATAGCAGACTGACCGCTGTGCCTGATCATCACAATTATACGAACTCAACACAAGCATTCCAGTATCCACTGCACAAGAGAGTATGATACCACACAACGATGAAGTTTGCCAAGTTATTTGAACAAATCCTAAAGGAGGAAGCAATCCCTGAAGAGTGGATTAAATATGCCATTCAATACAAGGCACTCAAGAAACGTATTAATGATGTTGTGGATGAGCTGAACGATGTAGGTCTCACAAATGAGGAGGTCTTGGCGGTTTTGAATTCAGCGCATGATGACGGCACAATCCACCCACTGGCAGAGTACACGTTTCGTAAGTATGGTAGTCAGATTGTGCCAATTTTAAAAGTGCTTGTGCCATCTGAAAGTAGGATTTCCGAGATTTTGGGTAATAGGGGTGCGCTGGTAGAAGTTGAAGAGGAGGTCGATGGTGATGACCATGCTGACGATAGCAAAGCTGAACCAAGAAGCAGTTCTGCCGGTGCATCTAGTAGCACAGACGAAAAAGATGAGGCCAAGGTAAGAGTGGAAGAGGTGAAGGATTCAAATGACACAGAGAGTGTGATCCCTGCCACAGATAATGGGGAGGTTATAGTAGGCGCTGAGGATGTTGTAGATGTTAAGGGGGGATGGAACGGTGTTGACACCAATGCAGATGGGGGGTTCAGCGACCAAAATGGTGTCACCGCGGTTAGGGGAGCTGATAAAGATGTCTGCGACAAGCAGGTATTTTCAAGCATTGACACTCCAACAAACAGTGATCACCACGACAACAGCAGTATAGACGATAATATCACCTCCAGGCTACTGGACAACATATCTCTGCACGATCCATCAGAGCGTTTGGAAACTGTGGGTGTTACTGCGTCAACTGACGATATTCAATACCTCAAGCACAGCGATCGCTATGACTATCATAATATCGGAGACTCTTTAATTCCTCCTAACTCCTACTACTCTCCCAGTGACCTTGGGTCATCTCCTCGCTATTTGTCGCCTAGATATGCGTCGTTTAACGATACCCCAATTGAGACGCTTAGTCTGTATGGGGATGGCGACCGATATGGTGATAGCGATGGCGATGGGGCCAGCGAGAACATAATTAGGACAATCACCCACGAGAATGATGAGGTGGTCACTATTAACAGCATCACAAGCCCCAGGTCTGGATCTGTATCCACCATAAATCTATCGAAAGATCTAGAATTCTTTCAGACGCTATACGAGGAACTGCTCAGTCTGAATGATCTAAAGAAGACACAAGAGACAGATCTGATCGACAAAGTGAGTAGTGTGAGTGACAGCGTGTCCAAGCTTGCTGCACCCACGCATAGGAATACAGATCTCTATATATGGAGGGAGCTCTTCAGGGAATACATTGACTCTGAGGTGTTTTTCTCTACTAGCGAGTTCAGTTCAGGAGAGAGAAGCGTGCAGGATGCACGCAACAGGCTCAATTTGTTCAGCAAGCGGGTTGTTGAGGATATGAATTTGATAAACAAGTTCAAACACAAGCAGAGCAAGGAAGCATTTTACTCGTTTATAAATGTAAACGTAGAGCTGATGAAGGCATGGCAGTTTCAAGTGGTTAATAAAATGGCTGTCACGAAAATCCTCAAGAAATTCGACAAGCAGACCCACCTGTCGAGCAAGAATGCCTTCCCCCATCTTATAGAGCATGAGACGTTTATGGAGACTTCCTTCGCGCAGACCCTGTGCGCTATAATCGCTAGTAGGCTGCTCAACATTGTGCCTCAGGTGGATGACTACACTTGTCCCATCTGCTGCTCCGTTGCATTCAAGCCCATTAGACTGGACTGTGGGCATGTGTTCTGCGTCAGATGTTTAGTGAAATTGCAGAGAAAGGGAGAGGATAAGTGCCCTCTTTGTAGAGATGCGGTTGTGATGAAGGCAGATGAGACAAACTTGGATAGGGCGCGATTGGAATATTTGAAGCTCTATTTTCCAAAAGAAACAAAAGAGAAGCAGCAGGAAACTGAGAAGGAGATTGCGAAGGAACAATATGGTGAATATGATAAGTGTATTATCATGTAAGGTCAGTGCAAGAATTTTAAAAGAAGGTTTTGATGTATTTTATTGTTTTGAATATTTTGGTGTAACAGTTTTAGGTAGATTAGTAGAGAGGGAGCACCCCAAATAATGAAGGTAAATTGTTAATTGAAATATTATAGATATGTTAGTAACATACGATGATGGGATTGATGCCCTTGTTCCCGCCCACAGTGTGTGGTTTCCCTGAACATGGGCAGACAAGTGGATAACTGGAGAAGATAAGATAAGACAAGACAAGACAAGACAGGAACGCATATACGTATATACTGGTTTTGCTCTGGTAGGTCCGATTGTAGCATACATTATTTAGGCCAATCGATGATCACATGCTTTTTTGTTGGTTTTTACCCATCTTTGTTTTCCCAGTCACCTCCACCTTTGCTCTTATATACAACAAGCCAATCAACCACCCACAGAGTCCCACCAATTTGAATATATACGTCATAATATTTGATACAACCTAGCGACATGTTTTGTAATGTACATTAATATATACAATAAAATGATCATATACAATTTATGCTAGCTGACATCAACTATCACGCCTGATCCTAGTACCCTTTCTCCATTATAAAGCACCAGATTCTGTCCAGGTGCAATTCCTCGTTGTTTGTTTTGAAGTTCGAATACAACATCACCCAGGCTGTTTCTTATGGCATTCAATGCCACTGGAGTTTGAAGCGATCGGTACTGGACTTGTAGTTGAGAAATACCTCCTGTTGCGGGCTCAGTTGGAGTCGATATCCACTTCCAATCCTGTACCAAGACCTCTTTCTTGAATAGCCTTTCGTTATCACCACCTTTCACAATGACGATTTCATTGGATTGTCTCCTCTTTTCGCTCACAAACCACACTCCGTTATATTTGGGGTCACCTTGAGGCATCGACACACCGCTACGCTGGCCAATGGTGGCATGCCACAAACCTTGATGGGTTCCCCACACTTTCCCATCCTCAGTGATGATATTACCTGGATCTGGAGGAATAAACTCGTTTAAAAAGTCTCTGAAATTACCAGACTGCGAAACAAAACATAATCCCTGAGAGTCTGGTTTAGAGGATGTTGCCAAGCCCAGCTGTTTGGCTATTGCTCTCACTTCCGGTTTGCTGAAGTGGCCAATAGGGAAGAGAACACGTGACAACACATTTCTTGGTAGTTGTGAAAGGTAATAACTTTGATCTTTTGGGGCATACGATGAGCGCATCAAATGGTATTCTTTAGTTTGTGTTTGTTGAAGTATTCTAGAATAGTGTCCAGTTACAAGCCACCAATTAGGGTTTGCAGACGACACCGCCCTAATTGATTGTTCCCCTCTCTGCAGCCCATGCTTCATTATACTATCTAACCTCTTATCTAGATGCTCAACCATCGCGCCGAACTTTATATATTTATTGCATCCCACATCCGGGTTCGGTGTCATCCCCCTTTTATACATGTCAATCATTGGCTCAAATACATTGCTCCAATACTCTTTCTCAAAGTTGACCCTTTCGCACGGTATGCCAATCTGCTGGCACACAACTTGTACATCCTTCCAATCTGATTCAGTACATGCAGCATCGCTGCTCCAGTTTGCCATGAAGATACCAATCACGTTTTTGTATTTTTGTGCGTATAAGGCAGCGGCCACTGAAGAATCCACTCCAGATGACATCGCAATGAAAATCATATCATCCGCAGATGGCTGAGGTTGAATATACCCAGCAGGGAGAGTTATATCATCCAGTGCGTTAATACGAGGGTTAGAAAAATGTGATTGATGTGTGGATTCTACACTGTCAATACTGCTAAGTTGACTCAGCAGGATATTTTGATTATGGAGTTTTCTGTATGCTGTACATGGTTTGGCACGCCAAATATGCAAGCCCCACAATGAAGAATAGACTTGGGTAGGAGTGATCCCTCTTATAGAGGAACAAAGTTGTAATTTCCGCATTCCGTTCATAGCTGCACATTCATTATATAGAAGCTTGAATATTGTAATCTGGAGTCTTAATTGTGTGACAAAGCTGGATTAAGAGGGCTATGGTTTAGACTCTGGAGAGTTATGTGAGAAATGACGGTGTGAGTGTCCGTTTGTGTTATTGTTTAGTACTCTTTGTTGTTTTCTAGTTATGTAATACTATCTGTGAAATTATCTCAGCTGGAGATAAAATGTTCCTCATGGGCTCATAACACCAGCCTCATTACCAGCCACATATGCGAGTCAAATTGAATCATGCATATGCATAACCGTTAGAGGTGGCTTGTGATGCATTAGGCACACACACGCAACCCGGTGTATCTTGTAATATCTTTCTTGATAGTGGTTGGTAAATTCTTAACTTACATCATTTCCTCCTCGTATCAAATATCATAAATCATTATCGTATGTAAATATTACACGCCGACCTTATAGGCCCCCTCAAGTTGTTCTTGTTTTTCTTTACTCCTAATCTTGTCCGCACAGTCTAGAACATCCCTTTCAACTTGGCTCCAAAAGGTATTTTCAGTAATCAACTCCTCAACACTTAATTCCAACATTCTCAATGATCTCACTGCAAGTTTGCTAAACTGGATATCTATTTGTTTAAGTTGATCATGAAGAGAACTTGGTTGTTTGGAAGTGAAGCGTGCTTCATTCACCAGCCCTGCCAGTGCAACACTCTGGTCAATATCCATTCTATCAAGCACATGTTGTAATGAATATATTTCTTCAACTTGCTTTATGAACGTAGTAAGTGAATTTATATTAGACAACACAATGTTCTTCTTATCTTGATAAGTTTGGGGCGAGGCATTTGTGGGTGGAAGAATACAAGCTTCGGTTGGAGCGGCACTCCATATATTTGGGTCTTTTGGTTAGTTAGTATTGGTACATAGTGAGCAACATAGGAAATGGAAGCCACATTATGCCGAGGGCGGAATATATACTCACCGTTTAGTATATGCTCGAGTTTATTGGAAGTGCTCTCAGCCAACTGGTCAAGCCTGCTCATCAAATCTGCAAGTTGTTCCACTATTGGAGGGATCCCCTTTCCAGTTGTGGTTGCATCACTGTTTAGTGATGGTTTAAGCTTGGCCTCGAGCGATTGCACCCTCGAGAGCATTCCGTCATAAGATAGAGACATCTCGGTGAGATCTCCGGCTGGTGAGCGCCAGAATGATTATCAATTGTTTGGGTTGGTTGTATTGTTTGAATTGGGAGGAGCTGATAGAGACTGCCGGGGAACACACTACGATTGCCTGCTGGCAAGGTATTGCCTTCTAGATCTGCCTTACCGAGTAGAGAAGTTGTATGCCGGCAGTTAGAGGATAACAATACCGTGGAAATGTCAAGGATGTTGCAGTACCATGAGACCCTAGTCAGATTTTCCGAGCAGTGACTTATTAGATCTGTGTAATATCCTACTGCTATCATGCTCTACCGGTGTGTCCCACACTCTCTCCCGCGCAGTAACCACGCGTGTCTCTCTCTACTCTTGTTGCATCTGCTGCCTATGTTGCCTACCGGGTAACACTTCCCCCAACGGGCGATGTGGCCGCTCTCCTGACAATCACGGAGAGGGAAATGGCAAGGTTCACAACAATCAAACTGGGTATTTGAGTATGCTGCAATTGGTGTAATTAATTCCAGTTATTACCTCCTATTCGATACTATAAAGACCAGGGAAATATATTAAATAAAAATGGTACGTCTGCTTTACAATTTTACGATAGAAATAATGCGGGGAGATGGGAGTGTGTCAATAGCGGCTCTCACAGGTGTGTTTGACAGTGTTTCGTTATTTACACAACGATATACAGGAGTGTGAAGACAATGCTGAATTTGCCAGTTAATGATGGGATCAGTTTGAACGGGTGGCTTCAATAATTTATATGGATGACTGGAGATTGTCTCGGCATATCGAGAAACATGGATATGTGCAAAAAAATATGTGCAGCTGTCATGAGCTACAGTTAGCTAAAGAATGCATACATACACCCCCTTTGAACTAGTGGCGATTTAAACCAAAATGCTTTCCCAGTACATGCCCAAAAGCCCTGGCATTGACCCTTAGATGAAATTCATATTGAACTAACACTTTGTTTTTGTTTAGTCTAGATCAGGGTATGTACAAGTCGATATTTCTACAGAGAGTGGTCATACCAATTAAATGGAACCTCCCTCAGATGGTTGGGCACTTATGGGTGTACCCCGTGCATGCGCTCATTAATATACTGAGTGTAAACATGCATACAAGGTGTGCGGTTCTCTTGTATGCACGATTTGGACAAATGCAGTGGAATCAGTCTAAACACGAGCCTGTGGTTGTTGTCCACCTCATACTAACATGTTTTTAGTGTCACCGTTGCCGACGAAGCCCTTAAGGCGTTCAATGAGCTTAAGCTTGGTAAGAAGCACAAGTTTATCATCTACAAGCTCAACGACAAAAACACAGAGATTGTTGTTGACAAGACCTCCACAGCCTCCGACTACGAGGAGTTCCTTTCTGAGTTCCCAGAGAACGACTGTAAGTACGCCGTGTACGACTTTGAGTACGAGGTTGGTGCCGGTGAGGGTATACGTAACAAGATCATCTTCTTCACATGGTCCCCAGACACTGCCAGTGTGAGATCCAAGATGGTGTACGCTTCTTCCAAGGATGCTCTCAGAAGAGCCCTCAATGGTATTGCCACCGATGTCCAGGGTACCGATTTTTCTGAGGTTGCCTACGAGAGTGTTCTCGCCAAGGTTAGCAGCGGAACTCACTAAATGGTGGGTGTGTTATGTATTTCGTTTTTACGCACTACATGCACTAAATTCACTGATTGCACGTACAGTGATGTGGGTCATTTTTGGGGACTTGCCGTTAGTCCATTGATGGTTTGGCCCTTATCTTTCTATCCTATCTCATTGTATTACGTAGTTATGTATTTAATGCTATCTGTGATCGCTCTTGAGCCAACATTTTGTTAAGCTGTATGATCAAGGTTTCTTCTGTATGCACTCAATACTTATTAGTTCAAAAGAGCGCATGCCCCAGCCACTTCCAATGTATTTCGGTAATGTGATTCTGTGATTCCGTTATTCCTCAATTGTGTGTACTCACTTCAGCCTAACAGTCACAAGAAGCTCTCCAGCTTTCCGGAGGGTTGCCCTTTCTAGATTGGCCGTGCAACAAAGACATCATCATCACTCACTGATCATTAGGAAATCATGTCTTCATCCTCTAATCCTATGTGACAGCATATATTGGCTCGTGAATACCAGTCGTTGTCAAAGAAAAGTAAAGAAAAATGCACCGTCAATGCAGCTTTATCGTTCGAATCATCGCTATCTTGATTATCTTAGCAAGCCTTCATGCAAGTACAAGACACTTGCGCACCTGTCTCTGCCGGCGGCCTGTAGCTCATTATCACGATGTAGATATCTCGGAAGATATCCCAGAAGTTAGCTGAGAAGATGAGCATTTCCTATAAAAAAAGAGAGACCATCATGTGGAACTACAACTCTTTACATACATCAATGTTTTTTTCCCCTCTTAACCTTCTGTTTTGCCAGTCCTAATACTGCCTCCACTTCCATTTCTCATTGCAGATCTTCCCTCGGTTCTTGTCCATGATGCACCTCCCCTGCATGTCTCATGAAATCAGCAAATGGAAACCCCTCATTTCCTCCATACTATAGTGTGCAACACAAACATCCATGCACCTGACACCTCTGTATTCAAAAATCTCAGGATTTGAAGGGGTGTAGGATCCTAAAACACACGGCTCTCACTTGATCTTCTACAGCCTGCCTAAGTCCGCCGATACAAGCGACGATTCTACTTGTTTATCTACGATCAGAATTAAACGGGGAGAACCCAGATACGACTGCAACTCATTACTTGGATCTGCATTTCAACATATAACGTTTAACGTTGGGGCCTCGCTTTGAATCAATTGACTCTCACGGAGTTATCACCAAGACTATCTAGCAACATAACCCACACAGAACAAGCAAAGCACAGGACATATATTGCAAGGTAGTCTGCCAAATACTCATTCGCATAAGAGTAGACAGAGAGACTTGACTCGGTTTTTCAATTTCTCTCTACTATCCTGTTGAGTTTCTTTTTACCTGTTTGTCACTGCTTTTGTGTAGAGGGTTCATAGCAGACAAGGTGTTACTTACTAGAGTCAAGGGCTGAGTCACCCCCTGCGTGAGACGATTCAGCTTACTTTCCTACGAACTCCAGAGGTATTAGGTATTTGGAGAGTCCCAAAACCATATTGGGCACCATCCACAAATCGACGTAACCCGACCAGCAGCATTTCTCTGAGTATTCCCAACATGGGTGATATGATCCTTCATCCGTCGCGGTTGCCCCGTGCGAACCTCGAACAAAAGATTATGATCATGAATTTCTATCACAGCTCCAAAAGACCTCAATCAGAGACGGTGGAACATTTCAAAGAACAGTTTGCAATTTCAACATCTAGTTTCAGCGAATGGCTCAAGGGGGAAAACGAGCTCCGCCAGCGGTATGATGAGAGCCAAGGCTTCCGATCTGCAGGGACACATATCCGACAGAGTAAGCGCAAAGTGAGGTTTAAGTACGAGGCTATAAACAAGGCAATGGACTCGCTCGTTGAGGAGAGGTTAAGCAAGAATCTGCCCATCAACGAGCCAGTCCTACGCGAACATTGGTCCATATTTGCACATCGATTTGGAGTTGACGATCCCAAAAGATTGGAGAGCTTTAGTCATGGATGGTTATCGCAGTTTAAGAAACGCCACGGGCTTGACAGGAAATCCATGGCGGGCCCCATGAAGGGTAACCAATTGTATCTGACGGGCGGTGACCAAGTAGCCCAACAGACGCTAGGTCCACCACCAACACAGCAACAGCAGCAGATTGGTCATGTTACCCATCAGCAGCTTCAACAGCAACAACGGATGGGTCATATGCACCAGCAGAATGGCATGCCCCATGGTCACATCCACGGCAACCAGCAGCAACAGCAGCAGCAGCAACAACAAAAGCAGAGAATAGCTGCGCTAAACGCTTCAATGATGGGGAGTTACCCCACTAACGGGAATCCACTGCAACAGGTATCGCAGGCGCACCAAAGAGGGGCTGTTGTCGGCACTGGCAGTTATCAGAATGGTGCTTCTGCTGATATAGGCGAATATTCTCTTGGCGGTATCGAGGGCGCACACTCTGTTGTGGATCGGTTCCCAGGATACGACGTACTTGGGGGTGACCAGGGCAGGGCCACTAACGGTAGCGCCAGCACTTCCCACCCACGTACGATTCAGCCAACTCAGCAGCAACAACAGCAGCAGCAGCAGCAACAACAGCAGCAGCAACAACAACAGCAGCAGCAACAGCAGCAGCAATCACAACAACAGCAGCAATCACAACAGCAGAGATTTCAGCCACAATCTGTGCCGGCCGCTGTGGCAGGGTACCTGTACAACCTTCCGTTGGAGAGTCAGCTAAACAATGGCAGTACCAGCAATACTACGGGAGTGAATGGTGCTAATGCAGGCAGTGTTCCTAATAGAGGAATGGGTAAACCACAGGACAGAACCGGGAGTGGTGGTACTGGGCGTAGCGCTACTAACTCGATTAGTGGGGGTGTGAACGGTGGCAGGGCAGACGTTGTTAGCGGTAACAACGTGGTTGAAGGAAGCGCCAATGTGAATGGCAGCCCCGGCCACTCCAGTGATCTGGGTGGCATTTCTGTGCTGGACATGGAAAGGTTCATTTACGTTTGGGCGGATAGATTTTTTGCTGAGAACAGTAGCGAGTTTTCGAAGTCAAAGGATCTTTTTGACCAGTTTAAGACAAAGTTCTTAGAGGAGAGGATAACAATGGCGCATAGAATGACAGGCGCGGGTAATTCTGTCGATGATTTCTTTACCCACAAAAGGTGAGTGGGGGTATTTGTATTATAATCTATATTTAGGCGCAAATCCATGTACTATATTATCAATCAAAGTTGAAGTTTCACCAATATATGATTTTTTATTATCGAAGGCTGTATATATTTATTGTTTCTTTATTACTTTTACAGCATGTATTTGTCATGCGTTAATTATATACCTACTATATCTTTATTATACCCTCATCCTTCCTTGTCTTCTTGTCTTGTCTTCTTGTCTTGTCTTCTTTGTCTTCCTGTCTGTTGATCTTGTTATCTAAGTCTGTCAGTAACGCACGGTCACTCTCAGATC
Source organism: Kuraishia ogatae (assembly GCA_003706285.3). Classification (NCBI taxonomy): domain Eukaryota; kingdom Fungi; phylum Ascomycota; class Pichiomycetes; order Pichiales; family Pichiaceae; genus Kuraishia; species Kuraishia ogatae. The sequence goes on along the minus strand of PPKV03000011.1, from coordinate 264,109 downwards.
CACAAAACTCTAACAATGGCACAAGCTGTGCTGAGTCCTCCAAGACACTGCACTACAATCCGGGTAAAAGAGAGTTTGATCGCTAGATGGGTATGCGATGGTGTGATTGTGCGGTGATTTCCCTGTAAGATATATAGAAATATGTTGATCCAAATTGGTAAATAACAATCTTCGTATTCGTCGTGGATAATTTTATGCAATTGTTTATTCCTTCATAATGCTGATGAGATCCCAACCACTATGCAGGCTTGCTTCAAGGGGAGCGTGCAGGCCGTTGTGCGTTAGCGGAATAACTGCGATAAAAAGAACAAACCGCTTAAGCACCAGGGCTTATTCGATTATTTCGCAAGCAAGGGGTTTCTCTAATGCACAAATATCTGTACATGGGGCAAACATGCATTTTTCACAGATAAAGAAATACTCCACCACCACCGGAGGAGAGAACATTCCAGATGAAGTGGAACATCTGGCAATAGAAGACTACCACACCATTGCGGATGAAACCTTAGAGGGAATGCTTGCTGACCTAGAAGATTTCTTGGATGATAATGATATTCCAGGGGCAGATGTGGAGTTTAGTGTAAGTATAAATGTTGGATGCCCAGAAAGTGCCATCTCGGGGTATGCTTTCTATGGGTAATCGATGGAGGAAATGAACCCTACAGTGTTTCAGTGCGTTCTCCACAGCTGATCTCGCCTTTCATAAATACTAATCGTTTAGTCGGGCATTCTAACTCTGGCTGTGCCTCCTATGGGCACTTTTCTTATCAATAAACAACCTCCAAACAAACAACTGTGGTTGAGTAGCCCTCTTTCAGGGCCAAAGAGATACGACTACGTGTCTGGAGAATGGATCAATTTAAGAGATGGTGGCAAACTGTTTGATTTGCTGGAGAGTGAAGTCTCTACTGGATTGGATATTGAATTTAAGTTTACCCCGTTGGATATTTGAGGTAACCCCGTAGGGTGCCTGTTTTTTAAGTTGCGGATCCTGTATATATTTGTATATATTATTGAATGACTATGTCATCACTCATATATGGTTGCCTGATCTCATTTAGTTGAACTCCATGCATAAACGTCCTTCCCTCAAGCTGGGAAGTACATAGCGACACTAATACAATGCAAGACAAAACAAGACATGCAACGTGGAGTGTGCAATATATACACTCCTTCTACTACATAGGGAGCTGTACAAAAACACAGAAACACAGAAACGCAGAATATGTTCCACCTAACTGTGCTTCATCATGACAAAATTCATCGTTCCCCTATCAACACCTCTTTGTGCCTGTTTTTATATCGTGGTTCTTTTATTAAGTTACCCATCGCGTGGAGTCCTTACATGGTATGGCTACCCCACTAATATAATCAGTGCAGCATCACTCTTCTGGATGTGGAAATTGCCTGCACCACACAATTGTTCTCTCCACCACCTAAATATCCACGACCCATCGATCATTCTGGCATTTTTTGCCTGCTCAGCAAGGATGGCTCGTTATCTTAGAGAGGAAGAGGAGGCGCACAGAAAAGCAACAGCGCATACAAACACATAGCGCACCTGTCAACGAGCTATGAGGATCTACGCACTACATAACAAACCACGGTACAACAGGCATCACCGAGTCGATAGAGTTGGATGAAATATCAAGGGAAGCTAGAGGACCTATATATCAGAAGCTTCTTCTAATTTAAACATACAAATACTGGGAGTGTAATTTTGTTTTTCTTTTCTATACCGGCTAAGCAGCACAGCACCCCCTTTCTCAGTCACTCTCGTTAGTCTCACCATGAGCGTGTATGCGCCGTCTCCTCCTCATAATGTCCAGGACCGTACGCTGGAATTCCAACAGTGTGTTTCCACTTTTAACAAACAACTGAAAAGACAGCATGTGACGCCGCCGGTGTCCAATAACGCAGGAGGCCACTCCAACAAGAGCGAGTTTTCTGCACGGGCTAGTGTTGTTGCCAAGGACATTGCGCACACCACTGAACTGTTGAGTAAACTGGCGCTCTTGGCGCGTAAGAAGCCGCTCTTTGATGACCGTCCTGTTGAGATTGCTGAACTTACATACGTGATTAAACAGGATATATTCAAGATTGAGCGGTCATTGAAGGAACTACAGACGTCTATCAACACAAACAAATACTCCTTATCTGCCCCCGAGTCGCAGATCTCTTCGTTTTCAAAGAATGTGCTACAGTTGCTCAATACAAAGACCAAAAACGTCAGTGAAGAGTTCAAGAATGTACTTGAGGTGAGACAGAAGAACGAAATGGCTCACCGTACACGCCAGGAGCAGTTCTTATCGATTGCCTCTTCCAAGAGCGGCACCCCTCTCAATGGCACATCGGTGCGTAATTCTAACGATGGCGTGGTGGCCAACGGGGGCACGAGCAGTGTCAACTTAAGAGGGAGTGTTGATGGGTTCAGGAGTTCCTCTACTCCTCCAACGATGGCCTCTTCGAGCAATGCGGCTAATGGTGGCGCATTGCCATACAGACCGCCTAGTGCAGTGGGATCAGATAACCCATTTCTGGCTTCGCTTACCAACGACCCCAACCAAATGAGAAGCATGCTCGCACAGCACCAACAAACATCCTCTGATCAGTTCCTGTCTATCCCGGACCAAACGAACCAGATGCTCTTGTTGGAAGAACAGCAGAATGGAGGCGGCGGTGCTGGAGGACAGTTAATGAGTGGGGGCCAAATGATGATGTACGACCCCAACAATAACCTTTACCTGCAGGAACGTTCGCGTGCATTTGAAACCATAGAGAGCACTATCAATGAGGTGGGTAACCTTTTCCAACAGCTGGCCACCATGGTTACCGAACAAGGCGAGGTGATTCAAAGAATTGACAACAACGTGGAGGACATCAGTTTGAATATCACTGGTGCACAAAGAGAGTTATTGAAATACTACCATACGGTTTCCAGCAATAGGTGGCTGATGGTGAAGATTTTTGGAGTGCTAATAGTTTTTTTCCTCTTGTGGGTTCTTGTGAGTTAGTATACTGTATAATATAAGGAATAGAAATAATTTAATTGCCTGTCTAAACATTACCGCCCAGTGTATTAAACGAATAGTCAGAGTGAAAAGGGAACAAATTAACGCAAATAAAAATATGTAAAATGTAGACAACCAACAAACACCAACAAGGCTGAATTCAGAGAAAACCCACACAGACTGCACTATAATTAGTAAGAATCCACCACTGCATCATAATACATGTCCTGTGCTCTGCATACAGGTCCTTGTCCTCTTGCATGCTCCCAAAACAACCATGGCGTACACTGCAACACAAACAGAAGCAGCAAGATGATTATTCAATTTACCAGCTGTATATTTGGCTATAGTGACCTCACCAGCCCATTCTGATAAGCTTATCTGGAGCTCATCTTCATCCATCTCTTGTCCAGCTATATCCTAAGTCCGACCCCCCTTACATGCCCATTTCGGCCTGCAATGCCCTTAGCGCTTTTTCATCTTCATCCTCTTCATCCTCTGCCTCCGCAGGAGCTGTTAGACTAGGCACACCAGCCATTTCAGGCAACCGACTAGTGGGCACAGGGCCTGCATCCACCATCTTGTTGTCGAGTTCCTCCTGTTGCAAGGCCTCCAGCTCGTCCTCCAGCTCGTCCTCATCCATCTCTTGTCCCAAGGGCCTACTGATAGCATCTGAGATTTCCTCGCTGAGCTCCACCTGTTCTCTTATCTCGTCCATAGTTGCATCCACCTTGTCCACGTTGAAGTCTCCGTGGATCTGCTTCATGGCGCGAGCACCTTGTTTCATAGCACGCATGGTCTCCAGGTTGAGGTTTGCAGATTCGATAGCGCCCAGCTGAGATTCGAGTGAGTCCATCTGTGCTTGGATCTTTTGCAAGTTTGCCTCGTATGTCTTCTTTCTCTTTAGGGCGTTCTTGGCCACCACCTTATTGCTGGTGACGTTCTTACGGGCGGTGGCATCCTGTTCGCTAATCTGCTTCTCCAAAAAATCCTGTTTCTTGTTTAGCAAGGCAATCTGCTCTCTCAAATCCACAATCGCTTTCTTAGGAAGTTCTTTCTTCTGTTGGCTTCCGCCAAACCATGATGAGAACATTGTAATGTGTATAAGGGGTGATGAGTTCCGCTTCTAGTGAGTGTGTTCGGGTGTATGACAACCCAAATAAACAGCGTTTGCGATAATAATTGTTGGCTAACCGAATATATCACACAACAGTGTGTGTATCTGTATGTTGATTTCACTCAAATCTATTTTTTGAATATAAATTTGCAAACAAACATTTATTGCTTATCCAGATAACAGATTGCGTAGATAGCGGGCCATAAGCAGAGCAGAGGTGAGGGGAGTGTGCACTGGGAGAGAGGAGAGGAGGCAGTAAGCAGTGGGCAGTCGGTTGGTGAACACTCCTAGGTAGAGACAGATTAGCGTGGCGGCTTGTGATGTGGACTGCACACACCCAGTGTGAGGCAGACAAGGCATCTATCTATCTGTCTAGAATGCGCTTCCTGGTGTGGCAGATGGGGTCGATGAGACAATAGGGAGGGAAGGGCTGTAGAGCCATACTAATTGTAGCTAGGAGGAAATAGCAGATTACAGAAGGTAGAGGGGAGACAGTAGAGGGCAGAGAGAGGAGGGCAGAGAGAGGGATTTCTTACAAGAGAAATAAACTGTGATAAGCATGCAAGGGTGATGCCCCACATTAGAGTGAGATATCCAATAAATTATGCATTTATTTGGCTTGTATAGTTGATATGATTTATATGCACCAAATGGATAATAATTTCTTTGTTATATTTTTTTCACCCACAGTTTTACAATGTTACTGACTTTAATTCCAGAGAGAAAGCAGCTTAAATAAAAAAATGGCCTCATCATGCTTTCCCCATATATTGAGTACCCATATATCTCTCTATTAGAGTACTCCTAACACTATGTAGCATGCCCAACAGCTTCTAGTGCCACCATGCCACCACAAAAGTGCGTGGTTCTTTCCACCCCTTCCACAGCGGTAGAGTTGTAGAGTGTCAAAGTGCAGTCTCAATGCGGTAGCGGTGCGGCGGCAGTACCAGGAATCAGCATGCTGTACTACATTACTTACATTAGATAAGAATTAAGTCTCACACTTCCTATGACAGCCATCTGGCGGCCCACACAGCCGATATCTATTTCTGTACCTGTGGCAAAATTCAATAGAAATTGATGACTCTCAGATAATTCATACTTCCTGATTCTAGATGTAGTTTCTATTTTCTCTCTATATTTCAGCAGATCATCCTCCTACCGAGCCTCTCTCTCCCACCCTTTTCACTTATAAGTGCGTCAACCAATTCCCAATTGGGCACCCGTTCTACATGTCACATGAGCGAAAAAGAAAAAATCCCCTAAAAAAAATATAGAAAAATTGTGCAGAGGCCGCAGTGGGGCGCATACATAGTGAAAAATAGGCCTTGGTGAGACCACACTATCCATAACGTAGAGTATACAGGAAGCGAAGAGCATATACCCAAGGAGATGAAAAGTTGGGAAAGTAATGTACCATAGCACTGCTTATTTCTGGAGTCTCATCTTGGAAGGCCAACTAGCTGTATTTATGAGTTATCGCAAATAATTGAGGGAACAGGATCCTATTGACCTGCCACAGTGTACACTATATAGCCTGACATACTATCAAGCGACATTGACGGATAGTGATCCCAATATAGTATTGATATTATTGTATATCGTTGGGACCACACTAGTGTTAGCAAATTGCCTCACATCTTACACACAACTGCGGAAGACTTGTATATATGATTTTTCTCCCCATTTTTATATCCGATATTTCCATACAACCACATATAAACACTCACTCACCACACACAGAAACACACCCGGTAACATCGACGAACAACCTTCCTTCACATCTCATCCACTTGTATATTCCAGAATGTTGAGATCTACACCGCTTGCACAGATCTCACGAGGTAAAAGGTGGGTATCCCTTTATACCAATGTTACATACAGCTTGATCTACAGATCCACCAGTCTGATCACCCCTACAACAGCTATTAGGAACCTACGCTCAAATTCCAAGGCAGAGAAACCTTTAGAAAACTCACTTGCATACGAAAAGCTGTACGATAACCTATACGACTCCCTCAAGACATCCATACCTCCACCCCTTTCTGAAAGTGGGGATTCCACCTCCCCTCTTAGCTACAGCTACTCGTCACCTCATGACAACGTCTTCAGGGACCCTCATCTCAAGCATAACATACAAATATGGTCATTATTCGAGGCCTGTTTGGCGTCATCAGATCTAGAAAGAGCACGCAAGTTACTGGAGTCCATGTATACAATCAAAGAAAACGGTAAGCCACAGATGTTTTTGGATGGTTGTTGTGAGTATTTGACCACCATCCTCGGAAACAGCCGGAGTGGCACCGGCAGCAATGTGGAAGAATTGGGCACTGTAGAGAAGTGGTTCCTCAACCAATGCGAGTCGTTCCCCCGGTTACGGTATTCCGATAGGGCCTTTGCCATTCTGATCAACGGCATGGTGGATGGAAAGAACCCCCGTTCCATGGCGCTGTTTGACTACTTCATTGGCCAAGGCGCGGGCAACCATATCGCAAGTATTCTACAGCATGTGGATATATTGGAGTTGAACAACCTGAGGCGGATACTGGAGATGAGACCAAATTATTTGGGATATTTGCCCCAAGACTATAAGGAGTTGTTTTCCGCAGAGAGGGAGCTAATCGGAGCTGAACAGGATGATCCCAGCAATGGCGCTGACCACACTGGAGGCGTCGGAGATAAAGGAGATAGTGCGAATGTCGGGGATATGCCGGCCAACGCTCACTTGGATGCCCTCAGTGCTGAGGCTTCTGAGCTTTCTTCTGAACCAAGTGAAAGTGACAGTGGTGATTTTGACTTTGACTATTCTAACCCACAATCACTTGAAAAAGACCTTGATGAACTGAAACCTGTTAGTAGTTTCAACCTCAAGCTGATCAAGAGGTCTCTTTTGGGCCTCTCAGATAGTAAAAGGGGTGAGTTTTTTGATGAGTTCATCAAGAAGGTCAACTCAGAGGAGATCCCATTGGGAGAAGGCATAACGGCAGAAAGTGGGAACGTTGACTTTTTCACGTTCCGCAGCCATTTGAGCCGGGAAGCTCAAGCAGAATTTGACCAGTCGCTAGAACAGTTCAACCATTCACGAGAGAGGCGCCTTGAGATCCGTCTGATCGATGTGGCACGTGACAAATGGAAGCACGAGTATGACCAGATGAAGGCGGTCAACGTGATGAGACCAGACAAAACGCTTAGTGCGTATCTTTGGTACTGGCACACGCAGTTGATCCCACTTCTTAAGCAGGAGATTGAAGAGTACCAGAAAATAGTTGCTGAAAGTGTAAATAAACTCGACATGAGTGCCTTGGAGAAGAGACAGGCCAAGGACCGGGCTGAGTATGGGCCGTATCTGTCACTGATCACTGCAGAGAAGCTATCAACGATTGTGATTTTAGAGCTCATCAAGTTGGGTTCATCTACCAGTATGGATCGTGGAGTTGCCACGTCACGTGCGGTGATCGCCGTGGGGAGGGCTGTGGAGTTGGAGTACAGGTCTGAAAAGCTGCTCAACAGCGAAGTTGACATATATAGATCTTTCCGTAACATGAAGAAGAGTAAAGCCTTCTTGAAACTCGTGAGAGGTGGGTCGAAAAAGAAGCTACACGATATCCTCTCTAGAGCACAGCGCAGTGCAACCGCCAGCCAGGCCAACAACGAGCACGTGATGTTCTGGACACAGGATATCAGGGCCAAAGTAGGGTCTGTGTTGATCTCGTTGCTATTGCAGGTGGCCAAAGTTGATGTAAAAGGAGTCGATCCCAAAACAGGCAAGACTCGGTACGCGCCCGCTCCGGCTTTCTACCACACCTATCAGTATGTATCTGGATCCAAAGTGGGTGTCATCAAGGCGCACGAGCAGTTCATCGATAGATTAGGTAGCGAGAAGCTCACTGCAGCAATTGCGCCTCAGTTCTTGCCGATGCTTACAAAGCCCCGTCCGTGGACCAAATACAACGATGGTGGCTACCACTATAGCCGTAACTCTGTGCTGCGTACCAAAAACTCTCCAGAGCAGGTTGCCTACATCAAGGCTGCCTCCCAGAACGGAGATCTTACGGATGTGTATGAGGGATTAAACGTGCTGGGTAATACGGAGTGGTCGATCAATAGGAGACTATTGGAAACGGTGACCCAGGTGTGGAATACCGGTGAAGCCTTCTTGGATATTCCACGCCATGATGAGGAGCTCAAACTGCCTCCTCAACCTCCGATAAACGCAGAGCCGAACGTGAAGACGGCGTGGAGGGTGGAGGCCAAGAGGCTGGCGAACGAATTTGCCAACGAGAGATCAATACGGTGCGACACCAACTACAAGCTCGAGATTGCAAGGGCGTTTGTAGGGGAGAGGTTCTACTTCCCTCATTCGTTAGATTTCAGGGGAAGAGCGTACCCGCTTTCCCCCCACTTTAATCACTTGGGAAATGACCTTGCAAGGGGTCTCTTGGTGTTTTGGCAGGGGAAACCATTGGGATCAGAGGAAGGGCTTAACTGGCTCAAGATCCATCTCACGAATTTATACGGTTTTGACAAGATTTCGCTCACCGAGAGGGTTGAGTTTTGCAACGAGCATATAGATGATATAATAGACAGTGCGGACAACCCACTTGGAGGAGAAAGGTGGTGGACCAAAGCTGATAAGCCATGGCAGTGCCTTGCAACGTGTATGGAACTTGCAACCGCTCTTCGGATGGATAACCCCTTTGAGTTTGTTTCACATCAGCCGGTTCACCAGGACGGCACATGCAATGGTCTACAACACTATGCAGCCCTTGGTGGAGACTTTGAAGGCGCGCGTCAGGTGAACCTCGTGCCCTCTGAGAGGCCGCAGGATGTGTATAGCCATGTTGCCAAGCTGGTTCAACAGAGAGTCGACAAGGACTGTGAGGAGGACCACCCATTGGCTACAAGGGTGCAAGGCTCCATTACGCGTAAGATTGTCAAGCAAACCGTGATGACCTCTGTTTATGGTGTTACATTTGTAGGAGCTGTTGATCAAATTCACAAGAGACTGGTGGAGGTTGGGTATCCAGATAACGAGGCTAGCGAGTTGTCTAGGTATTTGGCACGTAAAGTGTTTGAGTCCATTAGGGAGTTGTTCCATGGCGCCCATTTGATCCAGGACTGGCTCGCCCTCGCTGCAAAGAATATCACAAAGAGTGTTAGGCTGGATGTTCCTTCGCCAAGCGAGGTTGCTGCTTCAACTCCTGCTTTGTCTGCTTCTTCTTCGTCGACTCGCTCCAAGAAAAATATCGCTTCGTCTGCTCCCCAATTCCTCTCGTCTGTCATTTGGACTTCGCCTATGGGTCTCCCTGTCGTCCAACCCTACAGATCGTTCAATAAAAAGCAGGTTGAAACCAACCTCCAAACAGTTTACATTACCGACCCCTTTGCAGTGAACGAGGTGGACTCTCGCAAGCAGATGAACGGGTTCCCCCCCAACTTTATCCATTCGTTAGATGCCTGTCATATGCTCATGTCTGCTATTGAATGTGGCAAGGCTGGGCTGTCGTTTGCTGCCGTTCACGATTCATACTGGACTCACGCAGTCGACATTCCAAAGATGAACAAAGTGTTGAGGGAGCAGTTCGTAAGGCTCCATGAGGGGAACCTCGTTGCACAGTTGAAGAGGGAGTTTGATAGGCGGTACGAGGGGTTCTTATTGGTTCAGGACATTTCAAGGTCTTCACAGCTCGGTAAAGAGGTTACAGCCTTTAGGGCACAATTGGCTGAAAAACTCGAAAGAAAACCCAATCTTGCGGATGAGGTTGCGCTTGAAAGGCAGAGGTTGGAGTGTTTGAAGAGTAGTGATGAAACAATGAGACAGTTTGGCGAGAACATGATGACTTCGGTTGTTTTGGCAAAGGATCTCGAGGTTGTTGAGCCAAAGTCTCCAAAAGATGCGATCAAGGTGTTGGTTCCATTCAAGTTGGATGATATTCCAGCAAAGGGTGATTTCGATGTGAGGACAATTAAGGATAGTACCTACTTCTTTTCATAGACATCCGGAATACCAAGATGAGAAAAATTGGAAAAATGAGGCTAGGGTTTCAAAGTTGTGGGGTTGACCCAGTCGCGGTGTTGCTGCCATCGCAGTGTCAATTGGTTGATAGGCAGTAGACTTCGTATGCACGCGGTGAAAGTGCTTCCTGGGGTGTTGCAACCACTTGGCATTCCCGTTGTACACTCAACTTGTCTCTCCACTTGGCGGACGCTCTGCAGTTTTGCTGCCATATTTTCATCAATTTTCATTAGTGATGATGCGCATTAGGTTTTTTTATTTTACGCCACCAGGTGTTACGGTAAATCTTGTATATAAATTTATTTGCATGGCTTATTTGGCCCACTCATGGTTAATTAAAAAAATATAAAAGTTTTCATATATATTTTGTGTTAAATATAATAAATATTATTACTTGTGCCCCAATACGATTCAAATTCTCTATCTACCGCATCTCAAACCCGATCATACTTTTGGGGCAACTACCTGACCCCAGTTGCGAAGAACAATCACCACTACGACCGAATTATCTTGCCCTGCTCCACCATCGATTCAATCAATGGCACCAGTGGCTGCAACTCCTTCTGCTCAATAAGATCAAATTCCTGCACAAAAGAAATAAAGTGCGCAAAAAACGAATTCCAATGCGCTTCCAATGACAAGTGAACAATCTTATCAAAGTGGTTATGATAGATATGAGCGAAAACCCTAAACATTTGCCTACAGATGTTCTTCACATCCTTGATGAAAGATGGAGGAAACGAAGTGCCACCCCTCGTTGGGAAATGGGCTTGGTCAGAAAGCTTGCTGTTGATCCATGTGAGCGCATAATCTATGTACTGAGCTGCAGGTAACGACGTGGTGCGGTTGTTTGAAGATACCCACAAATACTCTGTCTTGGGATCGGCAGTCATCGTTGGGTATTTGTCGGGGGTCACATATTCAGATATGATACCGTAGAACTTGTTTAGGTGTTGAAAAGTTTCAAAAACGGTAAGCGCCAACCATTCGTTTTGATCAACGTACTTGGGCAGCTGCACTATCGTACGGAACGACCCTTTCACAAGCGCCGTTTTGACAAACGGTTCACACAAGAAGAGGGGGAGTGGTGCATTCCCACTAGCAGCCCCTCCAGCTGCTTGTCCCGTTGATCCATATGCATGTCCATTAAATACATGGCCATTAGTTCCTTGTCCCTGTGTTTGTATTTGTCCTAGTCCTTGTCCTTGTCCTTGTCCTTGTCTTGTTTGCACATGCATGGTCTGCATGGATAAATCTACCTCACTACCATATGCGCTAGCGCCACCACTTGCATTTCCAGCAGGAGTGCCTAATTGGAACTGCATCTGTTGGTATTGTTGGTTACCTAGATTGGTTGCACTACCATTGTTTTGCATGTAATTTACGCCGTTTGTAGCTATGGTGGTTGCCATTTTGGTATTCAAATGCTGATTGCTACTGTCGTTATTAGCATAAATCGAGTTGCTGGTTGTTTGTTGTGTGGCTTGCGACTTCACGCTCTGTTTACTAGGCGACTGGGTTCGCCTCAGTGATAATGCTGACCCTGTATGGTTAGAGTTGGAGTAAAGAGGCGTGGCTGCCGAACCCGCATAGTTTCCCTGTTGATTATTCTGAGAGTCCGCATTCTTCTTTTTTGAAGAGCGTGTAAATCCCCTAATTGTGTTAGTGTTATCAGTACCTTTGCAATACCGATGCTAAATACACATATGCTAAAAAACGTGTATACTAAACACAGAGAGACCTATATAGTGCAGTTATGACGACCTCTCCACTTGCTCCATGTGGAGGTTATTGGTAGTGGAGATGAAATCCGCACAGATTGAACATTCCCTCATTATAACTTACCTAATAGTATTGAGAAAGGACATTCTTGAATATTATATGTACACTAACAGGGGGGCCTATTTGATTATAACGTGTGTGTCTGTGGTTGCTGCTTAATACTGTAGCGTGTACAATCCACCTATCCAAAAATCAAAAAAATCAAAACTGGTGAGCTGGACTAGACGGCTTATGTATTATCTGTGATCTGTCTCTGATCTGTGATCTGCTGTGTGGGGCCAGATCTGAGATATGCGGAAGGTGTGCTAATATATATATATACAAAAAACAGTGATATCAAACTTCTACTCTATAGCTTTATGTATTTTATCTAATATGTTATTTTCGTGCGGCTGTTTGGTGTCCTTCGTTTGTTTTGTTGTGTTTGTCGTTGGTTATCGAGGCCATTTCACACGCTCTTGGCGCACTTTCCCGCTGCGGTTTCATAAACACACAATAAAGGGACTAGCACCGCATTTTTTTACAGGAGTAGACACGGTACGGTACACGACCACATCTTTTAGAATTCTCACTTGCATGCACAAATCAGTATAGATGACACATTAGCCGTGGCAGATCTCAGAAGGAAAGAGCTCTCTGGAGGAATGGCGACTGTAAGTGTGGGAAATCTACGCAGTGGGCTAATACCATACAATGCTGTCCTTACTATGGGATCTCTAGGGTTGAGGAGGTTAGGTGCGAAGGGCAACCGGGCAGAAAAGCAAAAAATCACAATGGAGTCATGGAATAGAGTGTGCCGCTGCAATTTCCAATAATAATATCACTAAAAATGTGTTGTAAAAGTAAATACTCCATAACATCTGCTCTTGCTTTCGATGGTTATTCGCTCCCAGGGAGACAGACACCCTGAGCTCGTAGCACTCCATGATATGCAGCTGCCCATAGTAAGCGGGTGCATTACTTCTAGCGCAATGAGTGTTGTGCAATGCGCACACGGGTGGAATGTACGCGTCTGCCAACGATCAACGGTCACTTTTCCGTTATGCAAACACCATTCCTACCACCACGTTATATATTATGGTAGGCACTATGATAGAGTGATAAGTGTTAGATATTCCAGAGACCGGGTGTCATTGTATGGCAGACATCAAACGGCAAAATCATTAGAAGAGAAGACAACTCGAGAGCTTTTCTTGCCCTTTAGGGATCGTGTATTTTCCCCATTCCCACTCTGATTCCATCCTCCATCTATCCCACTATGTCTTTACATGTGCCATCTCTCTACATAGAGGGATTGGTCCCAATTCACACTCAGCAGACACACAATCGTTCAACAACAGCATCACACACACAGATATCTCCATCCAGCCTTTCACAGCACACTGTGACGGTATGTGGAGCTCGAGAATACCTTATCGTATCTAATAACCAAGTCATTTGGAAGAAGGGCGCAGTGGTCGTGCGTAGACTGAAATATGAGCAAGAGGTACTCAAGGCATGTTTTACGAGATTCAGTGAAACATCTACCCCCAATAAGCGAGCATTAGTGGTGTTGCTAAGGGAATCATGTCATGTCTATTATGATGATGGTGGGAGTCATGTGGTCCCCTTCCCCTTTAAAGTTCATGGCGTGTTCCCCTGCGAAGGAGGACTGATCATAGAGAGAGATTCAGGTGCCGAGCTGCGGCATTCACCAGTGTTCTCTCGTGATGAGGATGAGATGCCGCATTTTCTTACCCTCTTTGACCCAATGGGTGATTTTGGCGCTGTTGTTTCATCATCAACGTCATTCATCTCCAATAACGAGTTGTTATTGTGCCTAGGAGACGTCAGTGGTAGTGGTCTACTGGCTGCTACGTATAATGGTGTAGACCACATGTTATCTCTATATCATGTAAAATATTTAAGTAGACAGAGAAGGAGTGAGCAAAATAGTGGTGGGCAAATCCTCTCAAAGTCTTATAGGAACAGAGCAGCTTCATATGATAGACGTGGTAGTGGCACCGCCACACCTGCAGCTGCCCCACACCCCACATCTGCAGCTGCACCAGCCATGGATCTCACATCCTCAACAGCCATTAACCCACACTCAGCTGGTATCCCACACCACTCACTATACAACGTCGAGGACACCTCGATTGATTCAACATTTAATAATTCAGTCAATTATGGTAAAACCCGTGCTGCTTCAGATATCTTGTCTATTGATAGAATGGCAGCTTCCGGAGGTGATGCTCGCTCTACCACAAGGAATAGCAGCAACTGGAGTGCGCATACCAATAATAGGGCTCCCAGCCACAACAGATCGGCCAGCAACAGAGTGCCTAGCCACAACTACCCCATTGGGGGGGATATTCCTATGTCTGGTGAAGCCACGACATCTTCTGCAACTTCTGTACCTTCTGGTATCACACGACTAAGAAAGGATTTGATCCTCACACGTCTAGACACCATGGAAGTTCCCAAAACCCCCAAAATATTTACCCTCATTTTCAAGGAGTATGAGGGCATTTGTATATTCAATGCCGATATGGGTGACTGTGTTGTGTATATATTTGAGAAAACTGGTGGAAGCGGAGGTAGAAGTGGAGGTAGCAGCGGGTATCCCACTTTCAAGCGTGTGTTCTCGCTGAAAAACGTTAAAGACTGTGCTCCCCTTTCCCAGGACAATTCACAGTTGGGTAATTCGCTGATCATATTACAAGACGATCTGATCTTCCTAGTTAACCCGTTTCTGTCTCTTCGTAGTGCTTCAGTAGGCCTTTCCTCTGCCTTGGAAAATATGCACCCTGGCCAGGTCATTGACTCTCTCAATGGGGGATTTAACGACAGGATCTCGGCCTGTTGTAGGAACAGTAACTTGATCTTTCACTTTGGCATTACCCTTTTGATTAACCCCAGAACATCACTAGTAGCAAAATGTCTTGAAGCGTTGAGGTTCCTTGGTGGTGACATTGTGTGTGAATATACCCGATTAGTATGGAGTTCTGCACTCGGCATTACCAAGAACGAATGGGAGGCATTTGTCGTGACTCTATTGAGCCTGCTGGTCCCCCAGAATGCAGTTTTCGATCGGGAGATTATCGGATTAAATGAGGTCACCAAATTGCTACCACTAGTAGAGGTGGTGGCCAATTGCAATGGCGGGGTTTTGTTGGGAAACTGCTCTAGGGAAATACACAGAGAGGAGCCAGATACTTTTTCTTCTTCCCGTGATGACTTGGCTACAGCCTCGTATTCATTATACGAGATGGCACCCTCCATCACATTGGCCCTCCATGTGATCAGAGAAGACCTCAAGTTGAACGTGTTAGAGGAGGCTAACATTGACCTGCTGGGGGGCTTACTCGCCCAATTGACTTCATGGATGGGCTGGAGCAATGAGTGGATCAACTTTTATAGTAGTAGTAGGGATAGTAGTAGTGATATTAGTAGTGACATAGATCGTTTGACTCGATTCCCAACACCCCAACCAGTTGGCAACCCTCCCAATCTCCTAAAATCCTTATCGTCTCTCTTTTCCAACTCTAATTATATATTGCCTTATGTCCCCCTCTCGGAGATATGCAACGAGCCGGCGGAAGAAGCCGACTTTGCGGTTACACCCTTGACCAACCATATAATCCAACTCTTCGAGGGGATTGTATCCCGTGACGCTGATGAAGTTGTGTCTATGATGGCACAGTTCAACTTCACTAGAAAATCGATGAGCACTCTCCCCATTGGAGTGTTATTCCCATTGAAGGATGCTTTAGTGGTGGGCCAAGGTACTCCAGATGGAGGCGAGTGGGGGGAGAAGGAGCTCCAACTGGTGGGCCGGCGAGACCTACTCAAGTGGGAGAATGGAGTTAGAGGCCATGGAGCAGAGTCCGGTGAGCATTACTCGGAGATTGCTGGGGATACTGGCAGCATTGGGAATTCTACTTCCACATTCGGTGACATAACTAGACAGATTTTCTGTGGCGATCGGAGATTTTACGAGATTACCAGACTTTTGCAAACCAGTAGAACTCAACAAGCCTCATTGAACTTGCCTCCAGACTTCTCTGAGCATTTAATTGTGGAGGAGAAAAGAAATGCATGTATTATACAGGCCCTGAAAACCCTTTCGATTCCATTGGGACGCGGCGCGCTTTTTGTGTCCTCTGCCAAACCTCTTTTAACAGAACGGTTCCCAATTGCCAAAGTCAATTTGGATACGAAGATCCTTGACGATGGGACAACCGTTTCTTTTGATAAAGAATGGATTAAGTCGAGTATCAGGGAATGGGGTCTTTTCCATAATGGAGCATCTGCAGGGTTGTCTGTTCAGAGTTTCAATTTTGCGGGTGCACGGTATAATGGGTCTTCCTCACCTGCAAGTCTAGGCGATACAAATCCCATTTATGCAGGGGCTGTACATGGGCCCAATAACGTGAGAGTTGCTGAGACATCCCCCTCCTCCTCTTCATGGGTTGCCTTTAACAAACCTGCAACGCTTAACGCCCAACATGCTGGTTTCCTGCTGGGATTAGGTTTAAACGGGCATTTGTCGTCCCTTGAAGAATGGCACATATATAATTATTTGGGGCCCAAGCACGACCTCACCTCAATTGGCCTCCTTTTGGGAATGGCGGCATCCCTGAGACGCACCATGGACATAAAGCTCACCAAAGTGCTTTCTGTACATGTTGTAGCCTTATTGCCGCAGGGTGCCTCAGATCTCAATGTTAGCATGCAGGTGCAAAGTGCGGGGTTAGTTGGAATAGGGTTGCTCTACCTGGAAACCGGTCATCGGCGTATGAGTGAGGTGTTGTTGGGTGAGATCACCATGAACGATAGTGAGGGATATAGACTGAGCGCTGGAATTGCATTGGGGTTTATTAATCTGAGAAACAATAATTCTGGCGAAATCTCCCATATCACTGATACGTTAATCTCATTGGCTACTCTCATTAAGGATATCCAAACGCCGATGGAGTACGACAAGTCATGTGGCGGTGCGATCATGGCACTTACATGCATGTATATGAAGAGCCATAACAAAGATATTGCTGGCAAACTGGCAGTTCCACAGACAGCTCAGTTAATGGATTATGTGCGGCCAGATTTCTTGATGCTGAGATGTGTCGCGTACAACCTCATAATGTGGGATCACATAAGTGATTCTACAGAGTGGGTGATCAGCCAGGTCCCCAGCTGTTTGGTAAGTGGGGATAAAACTGCTTCTGATTGGTTACCATCATTAACTTTGAACTCAGATTACTTACCCACTGTGTATATTATCGGAGGTGCGTGCATATCGATGGCACTAAGACATGCATCTTCCAACTCTACTATTGTGAGAGATACATTGCTATATTACCTCGATATAATGATGAAATTGGCCTCATTGCCTGCATCCACGTATGATGAAAGAGTTGCGAGAAATGGATATGCTAGTGTAAGAGATATACTTAGTATTGCCGTTGCAATAGTGGTGGCAGCAAGCGGTGACCTTGAAGTTATGCGGAGGTTGAGGTTTATCCAAATGGGGGTGATGCAGACACCTGCATCAAGAGGGGTAGCGACAGCTGCAACGCCGCATGCGGCTCTTGCCTCTCACTTAGATTTTGGCAACTTCATGGCTATTAACATGGCACTCGGCTTTCTCTTCATGGGAGGAGGCCAGAAGGCGTTCCGTAGTGATAACTTTGCGATTGCTTCATTGTTAACGAGTATTTACCCGGTGTTTCCTAATAGTGGGACCCCTAACAACCATGACTCACGTGATAACAGTAGTGGTGACTCTTCTGGCGAAGTGCATTTACAGGCATTACGCCATTTCTGGGCATTGGCAATAGAATCCCGGTGTCTAATAATAAGGGATGTTGACACTCTACAACCGTTATCGGTGGAGGTGGAGGTAGACACGATAAGTCGCTCTGTGCGGACGGGGAATCTCACTGCTACTGACCAAGTCACTACTCAGGTGCATAAATCGCCCTGTTTGTTACCACCAATTGATGATATTGTAAGAATATCAATAATCGATAAAGAGTATTATCCTCTAACAGTTAATCTCAGAGATCCTGCTGTTTCTACCTCAGTATCATCATTCAGAAAATCTCTCACTTTACACACCTACAAGAGACAGCTTTACCAAGATCTCAAGGAGCCGTTTGATAGAATTGTGAGGGGAACTGGGGAGGGCAACTGGAGAAGGTCCACTTCGCCCATTGGGGAAAACCATAGTGAAGAACGTGGTGATGTGTCTAAGATCCTCTGCCTGAGTGATCTCTCACTCTTTGCCGGGCTAACCAGCTATGAAAAGGAAATTCTAATGAGCTCCACCTCTCTTAACGACGAACCAAGTGTTGTAGACATTAAATTGGAACTTGAGCATATGGTTAAAACATTGAGATCCCCCCAGGACCTATGGAACTTGAAGCTGGTGTTTAGTTATGCCGATAAGAGGATAAGGGAAGGCGGGTTTTTAAGTGCGAAATTTATCGAGGAACTCAAGAGGAGTTTATGGCAACAAACCGAGAGGATGAAGTTGGTTGGTAAGGAATAGCTCATAATCAGGTAGCTGAATACAATATACTTCTTGCGCCAGGTGTCAAATGGTGTACTTTTCATTATCAACTATGTATAGGTAAGCCAAACTATATATGTATGTCCATTGCTCTATAGTGTATACCCTGTATGTATATTTATATCCCTATGACTCTTCCACAACGCCCCCAATTGGCTCGCCAAGTTTGATGAGTTGACCCTCTGTTAGATTGATTTTGAAATCAGAAGGCGCTTCAAATGCAAGAACAACTGTTGAGCCAAGCCTAAATCCTCCAACCTCTTGGCCTTTGAATAAAGGCTGTCCACCCAAATATTTACTTGCATTACTATAGGTGGCCTCATAGCATGTATTCTTAATGACTCGTTTGGAACTAAGAGATGTCTCACTTTTTTTTGTATTTGATTCCTCAGCAACATCTGAATTGGCGTCCTTCCTGTACACACCATGCTCATACTTTACATTTGTAGCGAGGTCTTTATCAAAATTGACCTTAATACTACCAACGTTGAGTGCGCCAACCGGGGTCATGCTGAAAAAACCATACTTCCAGTAACCCAAAAGAGCAACTCTCTCGTTCAGAATGAACAGTCCGTTTAAAGTGCGTTGAAAATATGGCGCAACGGGGTAGAGTTCACCCACAAAATGTCTACGCAGCGTGGATACCCAATTTGTTGGAGAATGGAATCTATGATAATCACCTGGCGACAAGTAGATAACGACAAAGAAGAGTTCTTTGGGTTTCTTTTGAGTAGAGACAGACACTTCCATCTTGCTTGCTACTAAGTTGTCTTTGGATGTACTAGGCTTGGCTAGCGCAGCATCACCTTTATTGGTATAACTCAAATTGTTCAAGTGGTGGGTGTGAGGAGACTCACCACCGATGATGTCGTCTAAAGTGTATTTTATTCCGTTCAATTCGGCAAATTCCTGGTGACGTTGATACACGGATTCAGGGTCATGATGTTCGAAGGGGACCGAATGAGGAGGCGCAGCTAGTTTAAAGGGCTTATGCATGTGATCCAGGCCAGCGGAGCTACAAGTGGCAAGCGATGCAGTAGCAGATGCATCACTCGCATCTGTGCTGCCGGAGGAACTGCTGTTTGCATCTTTGGATAAACTAGCGGAAGAACTTGAGGGAGTGACTCCGGTGCTACTGACGCTGGCCAATTCGTTGGGATTGGTGTTGCTATTCCTCCCTAGCAATGCCTCCAACGAATACGTCATACCCTTAACCTGTTCAATCTCACCATTCTCAATGACTCCAAACTTCAACACCCGCCCGTCGCACGGGCTCACGAGTTCCACATCAGAAATTGGACGTGTCTCTGTTCTGATGGATCTGTAGAAAAACTCACCAAGATTTGGATATGTGGTGAGATCAGGCTGTTCCATTTCATCGAGGTTCACACCGAAAAGGTATGAGTAAAACTTGTAACTAGGACTCCTCATCCAAATGGGAAGGTTGATGCTGTTCATCTGACCCCATAGACGGGACACCGCATTCAAAGGGAGTGTACTATAAGCATACAGCTTCCATGAGGTTGGTCTCACAGTGTAGTTGTCTTCATCTTCGTCTTTGCTTTTATCCTTATGAATATCCACTTTATTGTTTTGGTTGATTTTAGAAACTACCCCATAGAGGATAATGCTTATCGAAGTGAGGGTGAACCAGGTGTAGGGTGTGATACGCCTCCTTTTCGCGTTGGCTTTAGAGTTGCCAGAACTACTAGTATTACCAGAACCTTCACTGTATTTAGACGCCGGTCTGTACTTGGCTCCCTTCGTTGAAAAGAGTCTAAATGAGGGGCTAGGTTTTCTTCTAAATATTTTGCCAGATATTCCAGAGGAAGAGAAGGCTCTTGAGAAGGCTGTGGAAGAACCTGCTGAGAAGGAACCTGTTGGTCCCCTCCCATAGTTGTTGTATCCATTTAGCCCATCTTGTTTCGACAACCTTGACATTCCCCTTATTGGGTTCCGTCCCTTAGGAAGTCTAGGGAAACCTCTCCTGCTGGTGAGCTTGCCGAGTCCCGTGAATGCGACAGAGGCTGTAAATCCACCAAAGACTTTGAGCCCATTGAATCCCCTTGATATGCTGTTGGACATTGATCTGCTCCAGTATACTGTTGAAGCAGAGGACGGTGTTGACCAGCTGTAGTAAAGAAGGTTGCGCTTTGGTCGTGGGACACGCGGAAATTGATAGTAGTAAAAAGGTGATGCAGAGGCAGCGCGTGCTGACCAAAAAAGAGACCTGGCCATGCTGCGTGCACCATTTTTGTTCATCTTTTTCTTGTTGATGAGTGTTGCAGTTTGGGTCGCCCTTGTCAACGGCTTTGATATATTTGAAGACATACTCTGTATCCACTGATATAATGATAAGGGACACAAGTTCTATGAAGGATGATTGTAAAACACAGTGAGTTTTTATCAAATTGAATTTACTGCTGCATATATGTTTATATATTGTATATTTACGCACAATTGTTGCAACAATAGGAAAGTAGCAATAAGCGATTATATGGGCAAATGTAAGTGCGTATTGAACGTTAGTGGTGAGGTGTTACTTAGCACATGCCCATGAGGTATATTTGGGCAGGAAGTTGTAGTGATTTGCAGATATGTATGTTAAAATGCGTGTGCAAAAGGGATTTATGGTTGCTGATTTGTTGAGAAAGCGGTTTGATTATATGGTTTGTGTTTGCATGGGTATTGAGTTGTCTTAGGTTTCCAGTGTCTTGTTGCCTTGTTGTGTTTGCCTTGTTGCGTTCACCTTTACTTGTACACTTTTCCTTGTTTTTGTCTCCATGTGATCTGCCATACTTTGTCGCTTGTTGAGCGCATGTGCAAATATATGCTAAGACGACGGGATGAGCACTAATAGGATGGGCTTGTTCTCTGCTGAGGCACTTTGGGCAGGCGCAGGCGCAGCCTGTTAGTATAGCGTAGAGTGAGTCGTACGCGCTATCATAGTGTATGTAAGGTCGGCAGTCTGCGCGTTCAAACTTGCGATGTTGGTGCATGCCGGCGAAATACTCTCGTAAACATTTGAGTTTGCCGATAGACTCAGCGTGTCAACAGCCTGCACGCGACCGGCTGACAGAAGAGTCTACACTACCTATCACATGCTGGATATCGCATAGTAACATCGATTGCAATATGTTGGGTGACGACAAAGCCACACAGCCAATCAAAACTCGTGTGAGCGCGGTGGATATCCTCGCGTGAGACAAAACAATATCCTGCAGACTCACACGAGTTCTCCCAACTGTATTATAGTGAAGAGGGCAATGGTGAATAATAGAGGCTGGGTTTGGTGAAGATGACAGGTTCTAAAGAGCGTCTATACAGCAAGCACATGACAAAGATATTTATTGGGACGATAAAATGGATCATATACTCAGAGGTAATTTGTACATAACCATATGATTAGATATTCAGTATGTCGTTACAAGCAGAATCATTTCAAATAGCAAAAGGCTTCTGTTGCATCAGCGTGTCCTCGCACTATATTATACTATGATATAGTAAGTGTCTAACAGCACTGCGTGTATATAGAAGAAGTGTCTATCGTCTCGTAGAGCAGTGCTAGGTAAATGTAGGTATCGAATGTTAGGGTCGCCTCCATTGCTATGCTTGCTAACAGCGGAGTGCCAGCGGCACTTGTCAGTAGCGCAGTAGTAGGAGTGTAATGGTGGTAATGTACTACTAGTATGGCACTGGCAGATTAGCGGCCAAGCATTCATCTAGCACTCACCTAGCACTCGCACACTCTAGTTCCGCATGGAGACACACCCTCTGCGATCGCTACCACCCCCCCAGCTGTTCCCCATATTACCCAAATAGGACACACACTGCCGATAAGCTGATAAAGCAAGAGAGCAACTCACATAGGAGTGATAGCTAGATATGTGTGCACATTGACCAAGTTGACTATCACAATTTATTAACCCATGAAGCACATTTATTAGAAATATTATTAACGTTATATGTCGATTCACCCATTTTTCATGTTGCACTTTCAAAACTTAACAATCACAACACACCCTAAGTGAAGCATAGAAGCACTCAAACTCAACCTCATCGAGGAACACCCAATAAAACCAGCTAGCCGCAATAACAACATACCTCCAAAAATAACCCAAAAGAAGTTATATCTATAGAGTCTGGCCTACAGAAAAGTACACCAATGTTATTTCTCCTTGTTCTGACCCTCATAGTTGGGGGCTCATGCGAACTAATCACACCCATCCACCAAAATGGTTTCTGTGCCCTAAGAGGGAATGTGAGTATAATATACAGTGTGTATGAAAATAATTATATATTAACTAACCAATAGTGCGGAAAACGCTCCCTATTTGGCGCTGATCTCCCTTGTCCTGACAACACACAAGCTAATGCACCCTCTCTGCCGGAAAAGGAGTTACTGGTTGAAGTGTGTGGCCCAGGTTGGAGTGACGTAAACACAGTATGTTGTAACTATGACCAGTTGGTCAATCTCAAAACGAACTTGCTTAAAGCTGATCCCCTCATCTCTTCTTGTCCTGCTTGCAGAGATAACTTTGTGCAGCTATTTTGCAGATTCACATGCAGCGACAGTCAATCGCAGTTTGTCAATGTTACTTCAACAATGACGTCACCACAGAGTGGCAAGGATATTGTCACTGAATTAGATCAGTACGTAGACGATGGGTTTGCCCAGGCCTTGTACGACTCTTGTAAGAACATCAAGTTCTCAGCGTCCAACGGTTTCGCCATGGACCTCATTGGGGGCGGCGCAAAGACGCCGCGGGAGTTTTTAAAGTTCTTGGGCGATGAAAAGCCAATGCTGGGTGGCTCGCCATTTCAAATCAACTTCAAATATAAAGAGGATGTTCCAAAAGGCCAATTGGTCTCTGCTTGGGGTCCTCGGTCAGCTTCCAAATTGGAGTCCCTCGGTAGTGCACACCCATTGGAAATGGATAGGAATGACGATTTCACTTCGAAATGGGGAAATACCGTAGCTAACTCAAATATCTCGTTTGGAATAGTTCCTCAAAATGGGCCACATAGAAAATGTGATGACCCTGATTTTAAATGTGCCTGTTCTGATTGTCCATCCTCCTGTCCTATTTTGCCCTCTAGAGAGCCAATTACACAGTGTAAAGTTGGTATCATGCCATGTTTAAGTTTATGGATCATTGGCTCCTATGGAGTCTTGATGATTGGCTTTATTGTAGTATATTCTCTATATTTAAATCTAAACGGGAAAAGTAGATCAGTTCGACTATCAGATACCGATAGAGTAGGTAGCGATTACTATGGGGATGACGATAGTGACCAAGAGATTGCGTTATTGGGTAATGACTCCAATGGTATCTATAACCAAGTTAGAAATCTGATAAATAATGCCAGTGGTGCTCTCCCGCAAAATCATTATAATGCTGATGTTGGAGACTCCACATACTGGTTAAATGACTTGATACAGAAATATTTTACCACTCTCGGAATATTTTGTGCCACTTACCCAATTTGCGTAATTGGCATTGCTGGTGTTGTAGTCACATGCCTCTCTTTATGTATAGTATATACGGAATTAGAGCAGAAACCTGTCAATCTTTGGGTTTCCTCACAAGCGGAGGCCTTCAAGCAAAAACAGATGTTTGATAGCAACTTTGGACCATTTTACCGTACCCAACAGATTTTTATAGCCAATGACACTGGGCCAGTGTTGAGTTACGATACTATCAAATGGTGGTTTGAGGTGGAAGACACCATACTGAACATCCAGGTAGGCGAAGAGGGCTCTCCCATAACACTTCAAGACCTTTGTTTTAATCCTACTGGACCTTGTGTTGTAGAATCGTTCACACAATACTATGGTGGCGATATTTCCAATCTACCTGAATCAAACTGGGAATCTTCTTTAATTGGGTGCACCGAGACACCTGTAAATTGTTTGCCTACATTTCAACAACCACTCAAGAAAGAATTGCTGTTTGGAGGTGAATCAGATCACAATGCCTCTCATAATGTGTTGTCGTCCAAAGCAATAGTAGTTACTCTTTTGCTGAACAACTCCAATGATGAACAGAGTGACCAGATAAAGAATTCCCTTCTATGGGAGACGGCATTTGAAGAACTACTTCTTCAAATCCAACACGATGCTGCCTCCAGAGGCCTGAGGGTTTCATTCAGTACGGAAATGTCACTGGAGAAGGAACTAAACAAGTCTACCAACAAAGATGCGACAATCGTTGTAATTTCTTATATTGTCATGTTTGCCTACGCCTCCTTCGCGCTTGGTGGCATCTCACTAGATTTCACTAGTTGCCGTAGTTTCCTCAAGAGTGCATCACAGACTCGTTTCAAGCTTGGGCTCTTGGGTATTACGATCGTTTTGCTGTCTGTCACATCATCTGCAGGCTTTTTTGCTCTGCTTGGTATCAAGAGCACTCTCATTATAGCAGAGGTGATTCCCTTTTTGGTGCTAGCAATAGGAGTAGATAACATCTTCCTGATATACCATGAAGTAAACGTAACAACACGTAAGGGTAATCCTAGGGGATACACTGGAAGAGTCCCTGTTGGTTACACAGATGGAAACCCATTATACAATTCACCAGGGATACCGTTCCAAATAGGAAATGCCCTTGGAAGGATAGGTCCGAGTATACTGCTGTCATCCACCAGTCAATTTATATGCTTTACTATTGCTGCTTGTGTTAGCATGCCAGCAGTAAGGAATTTTGCATTATATTCTGCAGGGTCGGTTTTATTGAATGCGTTATTACAAACCACTGTATTTGTCTCTATACTCTCGCTTGATCGAGGTGACATTCCTTATATCCTCGACACCCCCGATGAGGCTAATAACTCCGCTAACTCAGAACTTAACCCTGTAAGTACTCCCAACCTAGCTAAGCCTAATGATTCCACTCAGGGCACTTCCTTAATGTTGAAGTACTCCCTTACAATCCTTAAACACCGCCCGAAGGTAGTCGCCCTTTTTGTAGGATGGTTCCTTCTATCACTCACATTCATCCCAGCCATACAGTTTGGCCTCGATCAACGTCTAGCAGTCCCTGATGGCTCATATCTCATTGACTATTTTAATGACATATACAACTATCTTGGTGTAGGTCCTCCAGTTTATTTCGTAGTTAAAGATATCGACGTAACCACGAGAGAAGCCCAGCAAATGCTATGTGGCAGGTTCTCCACCTGTAACGAGTTCTCCTTGGTTAATGTTCTGGAACAGGAGAGGAAGCGTCCCCTAGTTTCCACATTGGGAGAGCCTGCTGCCAGTTGGGTAGACGACTTCTTATTGTGGCTGAACCCTCAGCTCAGTGATTGTTGTAGGGTTAGAAAGAGCAACCCTGATATGGTGTGCCCACCCTATTTGCCATCTAGACAATGCGACGTGTGCTATGCCAATCATGAGCCTCAATGGGATGTTAGCATGGCTGGCTTCCCAGAAGGTGATGAATTTATGAGGTACTTTCACATTTGGATTGAGAGTCCAAGCGACCCGTGCCCACTGGGAGGAAAGGCTCCTTATAGCAGTTCTATCTCGAAGGGAGGGCCACACCACTATGACGCTCCTATTTATGCCTCTGTGTTTAGAACGTCTCATACTCCACTCAAGTCTCAAGAGGACTTCATTGCCGCTTATTCTGAATCGTTAAGGATTTCAGCCTCTGTTGAGCAGCTTTCTGGAATCGGCGAGGCTGGTGGTGAAGTATTTGCGTATTCTCCCTTTTATATCTTTTTCGTACAGTATGAAACAATAGTCAAACTCACTTTCACCCTGATTCTGACTGCACTGGGTGTAATTTTAGGAGTTGCCTCCTTACTATTGGGTTCTATAAGAGTGGCTTTTCTTTTGATTGGCACAGTGCTAATGATTCTGGTAGATATCGGGGCCATAATGGCCATATGGGACATATCTCTAAACGCGGTTAGCCTGGTGAATCTCGTTATTTGTGTAGGTTTAAGCTTGGAGTTCTGTGTCCATATAGCCAGAGGGTATACTGTACAGGATAGGCAAGAAGGTGAACCATATGGAAATAGTCTTCCCTCCTCTTACGGGGTTAACCGATCTTTTATCGCCCTCAACTCCATTGGTGGGTCAGTCTTTGGTGGTATTACGTTGACGAAATTTATTGGTGTCTGTGTGCTGGCATTTACAAAATCTAAAATCTTTGATGTGTATTACTTTAGAATGTGGTTGAGCTTGGTGGTGATTGCATCACTGCATAGTTTGATGTTCTTGCCAGTTATTTTATCGTACTCAGGTGGTGAGGGTTACACCTTTTCCAGAAAATATTTTGGGCCCAGGTTGTGACTTTTACTATTATTCGTGATCAATAGATTAATTGATAATATAGTTAACTATATACACATATATACACGGTCAAAATATGCGTCAGTGACTTTTGGGAATCAACCCTTTTGATGTCAAATCATCAACGAGTGACTTTGCGAGGCCATCTTTGAGCAATTTGTTGAACTTGGCTAGGCCAATATGTCTGTTCCTATACTTTACGCTATCCTTATACCTCTTGACCACCTTTAAATCTTGGGCAGATGTTGTATACAACATGTTTTGAGTCCTTGCTTTTCTATCTTTTTCATTCAGTTTGCATAATCCCAGTAGGCCACAGGCATCTTTATAGGGTTGTGGCTTATTGGAGATACTTGCCAAGTCGGCAAAACTGGTATTCGTATTCGCATTCGTATCACTATCAGCACCACTGGATATTGGCACCTCAAAGACCAAATCACTGAACAGCCTATGCATGATCTCATGCTCTTTGTCCGTTAAAGGATCATCAAGTCGTAGAGGCTGTTGCTGGTTGGTCTTATCTATTAATGCCCTTGCCTTCGCCCGATGAAGCCAATAGGCAGGAACATAGAGCTCACTTCGAGTTTCTTTTTTCATCCTGTAGAAAATGACTCTCAAAACTTCTCTCCAATATGTGTAGTAGCCTCTTTTCACCACTGCCTTGATTAGAAGCATGAAGGACCTATGACTCGGCCTGATATCATACTGGATACGTAGGGTATTAACAATGGCAAGGGCTAAATCGGGCCTTTCCCAGTTTGCACATTCCGCAAGAAAAGTGTTCAGCGTGGAAGTGCTGATCGTTGTGTTCCGCCTGTTTTCATTACTGGAGCTACCACTTCCAGTTTGGGGAATCTCTAGATTATTTCTCGAGTGGGCGATATGTGGAAGGCCTCCTAGTTGTGAACAAGCAACGTTCTCCCTTGAAGCCATAGTCATAAACTTAAAGGCCCCATCAAAGTCTCTAAAGTGTAAATATTGTTTGATTATGGTGTTTACACTATTAATATCATACTCGTCATTATACATCATTTCTGTAAGCTTTCCTGGAGATACATCTCTGTTTTGCCTTATATGCTTATCCAGCATCAGCTTTGTCAGTTGTGCTGTTTTGGGGATACCAATATTGGTCATATATTCCATTATTACTTTACCCGGTATTTCTCCCTCTACTATTGAATAAACTATATACCAAGTTGCTACATTAGCCGGTACTTTTTCTGCCTTCATAAAAGAAAGGTATCTTTGGAGCGTCAGCAGAGAGGGCTTTTTTGCGGATGCTTTTTTTGTGGATGCCTTTTTTGTCTGATCACCACTCGACTGAGGAGTATTTCTTGATTGTGGAGCATTATCTGACTGGGAGGCTTTCTGATTAGAACAATCTGCTCTCCCCTGGTTCAACTGATACATTAAAATGTTGTAAGTATCAGTATTGGGTAAAATACCGACTCCTCTCATCTGTTCAACCAATGCCTTAGCCATCAAAATATCGTTTCTATACGCAAAGAATTGGATAGCATTGTTGTATGACGTGATACTCCTTAAACCCTCACTTGCCGCATTATTTACATGGAATAACTGTCTCAATATCTTGGAGACAATGCCCATAGGTTTGCTCTCATGGAAATAGTCTCGTTTACATAATTTCTCAACGTAGCTCTCAAAAGACGCGGGGGTGAACCGTTCGGGCATTGGAGGTACTCCTTTGGAAGCCTTGAGAGGAGGCGCAAATATCCTTTTGAGGGACACTAATGAGGCATCCAACGAAAACATTGGAGGGGTTATATCCAAGAGGAGATGCAGAACACTACGAAATAGGGGTTCAGCCATGCTTGGAGAAACAACGCTGGGTAATGATGAAGATCCCGACTTGATGAGCTGAATTTCATCATAGTTGGGTATACTTAATCTATTATAATCATTCAGAGTTTGGAGAGGGGGGGATGTAGATTTTGCTATGTACTCCTGGCTGTGTTTAATCTGATATCTACTATTTAGATCACTGTGTACGGCTTTATTTACAGGATTGGCGGATACTGTAGTTCGTACTCCCCGCACAGTTTCAGGTGAATGGGGTGACTTCTCTTTTCTGCTCTTAAGACATCCGGTACTTTCGCTGTTCCTGAAATCGCTATGTCCATCCACGATTGATATATTTGAGCGGGCATCAGCGGCGCTAATTGGGTGTATGAGCATCCGTGTATTTCCAGCAGTGGAAGAAGTCTCAGAGGCCATCTGTTTTAACGGGGTATGCACTATGAAACGTTTCCCATCAGGGATACCTTCAGAGCCCGTAGCATCTGTAGAGATATTGTTTGACTGGCGTATGTGAGCCGCGAACTGCATATACGATATTGGTTGGTTTTGCCCTAAGTAGGCAGGCACCAAGAGGACATCGAGGAATCGCCGCCCTCTGTGACTGAATCTCCCTCTCCCTCTATAACTCATTGCATCGCTTTTACTGTGACGGATGTATGGTATGAGTAGTTGATGTGGGTGACAACAGCTGACACATGCTAACTGGTGAAGTGATAATCTGTATACAGCACTTTCTGTGAAGCAGTCTGTCAAACAGCTGGTGAGACGATTGGTGAAATCACGTGAGCAGTAGATGTAAAATGTCTATCCAAGCTGTGCTGGTGTTGTAATGGATGCCTGGGTGCGTATTTATGCGGCAGCCTCCGAAGCTTCAAGCTCAAATCTGTTTGTATTTTGGGTTGGGCAGGGTATGTGTTACTCCTTCGCTCTTCTGCAGGCAAATAATGTGCTTGAACTATAATCTATACTGGTTCTTCTTCTGTCTTGCATTCACTGGGAATGACTATTACAGGTATAGCAGCTTATCTGGGCGTGTGCTCACTGAAAAGTTTCAAGTAGTGTATTACACGACTGAATTGGTAGCTGAAAAAACACTTCTAGATTGACGGATAAAGTGTATGAGTGAATATTATAAAGTTATTAATGTTAAAATAGTTAATGTCGGAAGAGTGCGAAGTGGGCATGATTCTCTTCTCCGGTCATGATGTCCGTAAAGGTTATCTGTTTCTCTCTGCGCAGAAACATCAGTTTGGAGATATTAACAAAGCAACAGCGAATGACGGCGCAACAATCATACTCCAAAATCAAAGATAGTAACGGAAATATAGTATCTGATGAATTGATTCCATGTATTTGGTGAATCGCCCGCTGTGTTGAAGCACCCAGGTTTAAAAAGCGTTACGCGATGAAATGGTAGTATAACGGTTAAGAGAGTTTCATGTTTGTGTGGTGATGTAATCTTTGCGTAATCCACTTACTAGTGACACATGCTCAAAGACAGAAGAAATTTATCACTCAGTTGTTCATTCACACGCATGAAGCAATACAAGTGTAGAGCTTGGATGTGTAAATATTTACCGTTGAAGTTTATATTTCAATACATATACTGATATTCATATATACAATCATGTCAAGAGAAGGGTTTGTCCCACCCAGCACAGCGAACCTTGGAGCAGCGGCTTCTGGTGTGTCAGCCATCAAGGGATTTGGTGTCAAATATGTGTGCGCTTCATGTGCCGTCAACTTTTCTCTCAACAAGAATGATCCAATCAGATGCAAGGAGTGTGGTCACAGAGTGTTGTATAAAGCAAGAACAAAGAGAATGGGTGAGTATATATAGGATGATTATGGGCTATGGCAAGAGAGATTGCTAGAGAGGTTACTAGAGAGTTTACTAGAGTGATGTACTCCGTAATGCACATCCATCAGAAGGGATCCCATTTGAGATTAAGTGGTTCCCAGCTTCCGGTGATGGATTTCGGTCACCATTGTGAGGTGTTTTATCTGGTGTGCACTGTCGTTAGACTGCTTTTTGTTGGAGCAGTTTGATCCAAGCCATGTGGTGCACTCCTGTACTGATCCAGCAATATCATTGCTTCTTTAGGGCGACCTCAATGTGGTAACCCATTACGGCGGTCGTGGAGTGTGGCTGCCTTAGCCTTTTTGCCATCATGCAATGTCATGAGACCAAACTAACAAACGATTTAGTTCAATTTGAAGCCAGGTGATTGGAAAAGGTGATTGGAAAAGGTGAAGAATCTCCACCACGGTTATTTTGTATGGCTTTATCGGATGGAGCCCTTGAGACTCTGCGAGGCCTTGATTGTGTTGTTTGATATTTGTTCACTATGTCACTGTATTTTATAAGGATTAGGGAAAAACGCTATAATAAATGATTAAAATAATAAGCATAGTTATGTACACGAATGGAGATAGAACATCGTGATATTCATCGTGATATTCAGTGCTTTTTCAATGTGGTGTTTGATGAGGTTGGTCTTCCGTCTGATATTCCAATCCTGATATTCACCATATCTTATTTACTTATTGATAGGGATCCTCGTAGAGCAGTAAATGTACAACGATATTTGCTAAGGTGCTTGCTGCAAATCTCATGGTGGGAATGACTGGCTTATCGGAGAATATTCTTCTTGTAGAGATAGGAAGATTTGTGGTTTAGCAACTGCCATATTGTCTTGTCCTGCAACCCAGTCCTGCATCACGGTCTGCATCGTAGCCCTCCCTTGCATATACAATTAGTCTTAAAAAAATGTGTCCTCCAATCATTGTGAATCCGACATTCCGCTAATGAGTTCCTGCGTCATAACCAACAGGAAATCATCAAATATCATCCATGTTAATCTGAAGTTTATCTCCAACTGCACCGTAGTGTTGAATAGGATATTGTCCTCTGACTTCATATTCAATAGACAAAATAGACAGACAAGAACAAGATAGAGACAAGAACAAGAGTCCTCTGAATTGAATATATCGATTAACTACATCTCACACAGCATGCCGAATATCTCGCATCTGATCCGGTAACTCTATTGAGAAGAAGAAGCTCACGACTTTTTTCTGATATATTACTATAAACTTATACCGGTATTATATCCCAGATGCTTCACTAGCTGCTAACGATCGCGGTGGTCTCTAGTGCATAAGCCTCTCTATGCGGCTTCTTATAATGAGGCTGCTTCCTACAAGCACCTCCTATAAAAGCCTTATGTACTATGCTTTAAGTGCCGCCTCTCCAATCTCGACACAAACGCATTGTCTGCTGGCGCCTCGAGGGCTATCGATATTTTTATTTACTATAGACTAGCTAGTACTTCCCACTTCCTACAGTGGGCTTGCGTTCAGGGATTAATAATAAGCCCACCTCCACGCTCACCCTGGCAGCGGATTGAGATGATTACACATATACATGATGACCTGTGAACCGGGTAACATATCTGTCCATCCAATTACGTCATTGTCGAAAATTCCCCTTCAGTGCGTATAACAGGGGGTTGAAATCAATCACCTATTAACAATATATTTGTACCGGTTCTGCTTAGCTTTTATGTATTTTGTGTCTTTAATAATTTTTGTGTCCCCTCTCTCAACTTTATTTGCAACTGCCTCGCACAACCGCGCACCACTGCCTGCACAACTGTCTGCTCAATTGCTTACACACGCATAGAGCAACTCACAGAAAGGTGATTTTCCACTGGAGTTTAACATACATCGGTTTGGCAACTGTTCAACACTTGATCCACTGGTGTCAATACATTGTACTGCTACCATATATATTTTACTCAACTGTGTGTTGGTGTAGACTTGTTACAGGTGGTCTTGCTCATTCAGCATACGCGTCGAACTGCGTACGCGAGTCTTATTACTATATTGGGCGCTACTTTGATTTCCTCTTTGGCTACTTGTTTGGCCACTGGTTTGGCTGTCAGCTGGGGTACTAGTTTGATTCCATCCCATATATCTATTTTGTGCAACCACACACACATTAGACGCGCTTGTGCAATTATACAGCTATTGTGATTATCACTTGTAAGTAATCACAAATAGTGTGACGTTAATCACAATTATTCATCACACACAACGACAAGTCATGACGTCACTAGAACAGCCTAATCTACCATCAATCTCGTCGGTGTCAACCTCGGCATCTGATTCGAGGCCAAGGCGAGCAATTGACCTTGAACCTAACCCATTTGAGCAATCATTTGCATCTAACAAGGAGGATACGAGCAGCACTGCACAAGGTTCCGGGACAACGCCTAAATCTACAACAGGAGTTAACATTGGTGTTGGAGTGGGCTCTAGTCTGAACGTTAGTGGGGTTACTGCAGGACAGTCTAATGCAGCTGCAGGTATTCAGACAAATGCCGGAGGTGCAGAGCCACTAAGGCCAAACAACAACACAAGGTTTACAGGACAAGGCTCACCTCCAATTCTTACGCCTGGTGGCAGAAGAACTGCAAACAACTTATTGCCCCCTCTTCCTGGCTTGTCTCCTGGTGCCTCTTCGCTGCCAGGTACCCCTGGGATGATGTGGAGCAGCTTTATGAACGGCGGTGGTGTACCTTCTGGCTATGGCAACACACACTTCAACTTCAACATTGCACCCCCAAATGGCAACAATAATACGTCCAGCACGCCGAACGTGTCATCCAGCAATGGCAACGGGACAAATACCACAAACAGCAATGGCAGCAGCAGCAACAACAACAATAGCAATAACAATATCAGTAACAATGGCAACAATGGCACCAATATGCCGCAGTTTCTTATGAACTCACGTAGGTCAGGACTGACCCCGAATGAGTCGGGAATGCGTACAGGTCTTACTCCCAGTGGTTTGCCTAATGTTATGTCCGGAAACGGCACTTCTTCCCCATTTGGCCTGCCAATGCTCGGAGCACCTAGCAATCTTTCTACAGGCGCGCTAACTCCGAACGCACTTTCGTTTTTGGGAATGTCTGGCCTGTCTTCGGCCACGGTTCCTGTAATTCCTAAGGAAGCTGGGCCTAATCAGATAGGTATTTTGCCTCCACAGTCACTTGTTCAGCAAACTATCGAGAAGTCCATTGCTGATAGCGGTGCTTCCAGCAGTGCTCCAAACGGTACCTCCAATGGTGCCACATTAAACCCAGAAGGAGAGACTAACCCACAAAAGGGAAAGAGAAAGCACAGGGCGGCGATTGAGAATAATTCCAACGGCACCGCCACTAGTACAACACAGCGGCCATTAGTCTCCCAGCAGCAACACCAACAACAACAGCCCTCACAGCAACAAGCACAGCAGCAGCAGCAGCAGCAGCCAAACTTTCTGTCCCACCAGCCATTGCATCAGCAGTATGCTAATCATCAGCAGAATGCTCTTGATGCAGTCTCTTCCGATGAAGAGTCGTCAAAGAAGCCAAAACGGGAAGCACTCACTGAGGAGGAGAAGCGCAAGAATTTCCTAGAGAGGAACCGTGTTGCCGCTTCAAAGTGTAGACAAAGGAAGAAGCAGCTTATGAACAAGATGCAAGACGAGCTCAACTTCTACTCCTCGCAGTATGATGCATTGACACTGCAGGCCAACACGCTACGGGAGCAGGTGCTTACATTGCGCACCATCCTGTATGCGCACCGTGACTGTGGGGGTCTCATGGAGCATGTGGGAGGCTACGAAAACCTAATGACTATTTTGAACGCAACCAATTATGCAAGCCAATTGCAACAGGCTGGCGGGGCCGGAGGCGGTATTGAAGGACAGGGCGGGGCAAACAGTGTAGCGCAGCACCAGCACAATATGGCGCAGCAACAGATGGCGCAGCAGCAACAACAACAACAACAACAGCAGCAGCAGCAGATAGCGCAGATGAATATGGTGCATAGTCTGGGCGCGCAAGGTCTTGCACAGAATATTAACCAAACTGGGAATCAAGCCCTTGGCGTGGGACTGCCCATGCAGGTACCCAATGGAGTAGTAGATATGCAGACGCAAAAGATGAGCGTTTCTCCCCCTAATAATGTACAGCCACCCACGATGCCTCAGCAGTTGCTTTCTACTAACCCTGCTGTTGCGGCTGCTGCTGTAGTTGCTGCAACTACAAACAACATGATAGCAAGACAACAGCAACAGCAACAGTCGGAATATTAGGTGGTTGTTCAATGGAAAAGGCCAAAGCTATTTGAGAAACAAGGTTTGTATCTGTGGGGAAGTCAACCCAGTCTCATGTACTGCGCATGCACCAGAGCAGTACATATCGAACGCTGCATATTGGACTAGTTATAAACTTCATGTTTCACACATTTCTTTTGCCTTTGTATTCCTTCGTCATCGTTTACACTATCCTAGCATTAAACTAGTGCGCTACTCATGCTGTTTATCGTGTAGACAGTTATTTCATATTCAAGTATATTTTAAGTTAGTATCGTTTTTGTTGTGTCAACACCAGGTTTTGCGATAGAGGGTTTTTTTCTTGTGTTTTCAAATTATACC
This sequence comes from Kuraishia ogatae, assembly GCA_003706285.3. Classification (NCBI taxonomy): domain Eukaryota; kingdom Fungi; phylum Ascomycota; class Pichiomycetes; order Pichiales; family Pichiaceae; genus Kuraishia; species Kuraishia ogatae. The sequence continues at coordinate 229,017 of PPKV03000011.1, read as the reverse complement.
GGTTTTTTTTCTCATGACAAGCTCGTCTTGTCTTGTTTGAAATATTTTTCTCTTGTTTGCCCCTTTAACGCCACTCTTAGAAATATGCGTATATACATAGGGCTCAGCGGCAGCGATACGCACTCATATGCGTGTACTCTGCTGATGACTGTATTTTAGGTTAAATGGTACTCAATTAGGCTGTATATGTTGCCAATACACTTAGATCTGAATCCAGTTCTAGCGTGGTTTAAGCGTGGTATAAGCGTGGTTTTCTCTTGCGCTAAGCACACATGCAGTGTCTTTGTTTAAAGTATTGAACAAGTACACTTTGTGCAGGCGCATCTCACTACACAATAAACTATGCCTGGCATACCGTGCCAAGGAGGTATTCCTTCGGTTTTAGTGATACATGGACATATCCCATATGTGTGATAAATCGTGTTCAATTTATGCCCCACATTTTTTGAATAAATGTTATCTCTTTGCCAGTCTCCAAGCCTTGATACCAACTTTAATCGACCACTTTTGCTGCACCCACCAAATGTCGTGCATTTAATGTACCCCATACGGAGGCATGCCCGATCCTGGTGCCTTCCTTACTTCGACACCCCGCATCGGGAGTACACTCCCGTTATCCTCCTCATCGATGTACGGCTGGAAAACACACCGCCAATCAAACAGGCTATAACTATGTTCCCTGAAATGTTATGTTATTTTGGTTATAAAGCCTCTTAAACTCACTTACTATGTCAGTTGACTACATAAAGAAGGCAGGAAAGTTCTTGTGCATTGGGCGTAACTACTTCGCCCATATCAAAGAGCTCAACAATGCTAAACCTTCGCAGCCATTTTTCTTTCTGAAGCCTTCCTCGTCTGTGCTGCTTCCAAACCAGGGCCCTGTGTTGGTTCCAAGGGGTGTAGTTGTACACCATGAAGTGGAATTGGCTTTCGTCGTCGGCAAGGAGCTCAAGAACCTCAACCCTGACACCTTCACCGAGCAGAATGCCTTGGATGCCATTTCGGGGTGGGCATTAGCCATTGACATGACTGCAAGGAATGTCCAAGACGAGGCCAAGAAGAAGGGACTTCCTTGGTCAATTGGAAAGGGTTTTGATACTTTCCTGCCAGTATCTGCATTTATCAAGAAAGAGCGCATTCTGGACCCCTACAATGTGGGATTGAAGCTTTCGATCAACGGCCAGGTCAAGCAAGATGGTAAAACTGATCTGATGATCTTTCCCATTCACAAGATCCTCTCAACCATGTCAAGCATTATGACTTTGCAGCCTGGTGACGTCATTCTAACCGGTACTCCTAGTGGTGTTGGAGCCATTCATCCTGGTGACCACATTGTTGCAACCATCACTTCCGGGGGGGAATTGTTGGAGGAAGGCACAATCGATGTGTTGGTAGAAGAGAAACCCGGCCCATACGTTTATAGGGAAACTTAAGGATTTGCTCTGCTCAGTTTAATATTTTTAATATCATAGTGTATCTTTGCCAAAAATATAATATTGATTTAGTCCGATATGCTATATACAGTGTCAATATATTCCCTCCATTGGAGGAGAGTATTGCCTGAGAGCTACTCCTCCCTCCCTTAACACCTTAGCACTTTGCTCATCCATGCTATAACTTCTAGAGTACACAACCTCATGGATTCCCGTCTGGACAATCTTAATGGAACACGTCAAACATGGGCAAGTGTTACAGTACAATGAAGCATTGGGCCCAACACGGTCTCTTCCAGCTTCAAGCAGGGCATTTTCTTCCGCATGAAGACATAGGCATATAGATAGATCAGAAAGTCCAGAATTACACCTTGTACATCCACCTTCATTGCAGTTAACCAGATTCCTAGGGGTTCCGTTATACCCAGTTGCTACAACCCGTTTATCCCTGATGATGACGCATCCCACTCGCCTCTTCATACAGTTTGAACGGAGGGCTGCGAGGTCTGCAAGTCGCATGAAATAAGCATCCCAACTTGGACGGAGACGTGTCAGATCAAGCAGATTGAGGTCGTCCAGTTGGCTATGGAGGCTGGAAATGGACTCTTTCGTATTGAGAATCCGAACATTACTCCGATGGATGAGATTACGAGTGCTGAGATGAGTCGAGGTAGAATTGTAAGTGGAGTCATCAGATAAACTCACAAAATGAGTGAGAGAAGGTGAAATTGACTCCGATAGGCCCATATCGACAACCTTACCATTTAAACCGTTGGGTTCTTCGGCAAGTGTCTCCCTGTTTCTCTTGCTCTTGGTGTATCTGTCATACCTCAAAGTCAATGGAGCATCAACCGATACATGGAGGAAGAAGGGCCTCTTTTCAAGTACTTCCAGTAACGTGGGACTGGTTATTTCGGTCATAACGTAATTTTCTCTCCAGTGCTTGGTCACAAAGTCAGTCAGATCAAGTTCTGTATCAAATTTCATGCTGGCTGAATGTTTGGAAGAAGACTGAGTTACTAGCTGTGTATCATTCCGGTGCTCTGACATATATCTTTCCGAAAAACCTATATAGAGGAACCCTTTTCCTTGCAAATACTGAACCACCTCTGATTTTCCAGAACAGAGAGATCCTGATATTCCAATTAACATCTTGAAGGCCTCTAACTACGTGCCAAGAGAGACTATGCTGCTGCAAAGAGAATATGCTAATGCACACTGTGAATGAATGTTCTGTGAGTGAGCAATGTCTATTTCCGTTGTCTATTTCCGATGTCTACTTCACCAATAAAAAAAAAATTGTCTGGTGATAAAATGAGTCCACTCCCTTCTTGTCAGCTTCGTACTACTAGGGCATCCTCCAGTTGTCATGACAGCTCTAAATGCCAAATCGAAGGTTATACTTTTCATGCTTGACGCGTCTGCCTGCATGCGCGTGCTCCTTAGGCCTATAGTTGTGCCTTAGTGTAGAGCGCACACCCCACAAACAGTTGATTATTGCGTGTGTGTGTGTGGAGACCTGTATGTAAACAGAGTTGGATATTTTGTCGTTTACATTATTGTACAAGATAAGTAAAGCTGTGCGTTCGTTGAGGCATTACGCTGGGAGCATATAGAGCCAGACTACCAGCCCTAATAATTTTGCATCATATATATCAACAGATTAACTCCGGCGGCTGGATATTTTTGTTTGTCGAATTGTTTCCTAACACTGAACGATCATCAATTGGTATACAACCTTCGGCGCGCCGTACCACAACTCATACAGCTGATTATCACACTAGTGCAGCAGGTACATAATCAAGACACTAAATAAGGGCCTGAAAGAGGTTAGCGCGAAAAGTGTCTCTTGGCCAACATTGCATTGCATTAATGCTCTTTTTTTTCGAAAGTGGATATTATTTTCGAAATCGGCTATTAGACAGGCTTACTCTGCATGCATAGTATTATCTCCACCAACACTTATATTATTGCCCGATGCTGAAAGATATAAACATCGGCCGATCGGTATTGGATACCACACCAGAATCACTTCAATGGTCAGACGATGGTCAATTGGCTATAATAGCACAGCCAAATATAGTGATTCTTCAACCCTCAATCAAGGCGAGCACTGGTGATGATGCAGGGCGTTTGAAAGACCTCTCCAGCCTATTTGACGTTGAGAAGGTTACATGTCTCGATAGGCTGCCCAACCATTTATCGTCCATAACAGCCATAGATGAGAACATCATGGTTACTCAAACAGCAGACCACCATATACCCGTGAAGGTTATTTGGTCCCCGAGTGGGTTTTCCAAAAATGGTAAATGTTTTCTCGCCGTTTTGACCAACTCCATGCACTTATTTATATTAGAAAAGTATCGTAGCGGTGTTGCCGAATGGGAAGTTTGTCTTGATCTGACTAGAGAAATCATAAAGACGGATGGCGTCGATATCCGATACTTTATCCGTAGCGACCAATTGGAGCGATTACGTATATTTGCCTTCGATTGGAGTGGGGCCGTCCCAGTAGAGGAGGCTTCTCACAGTCGATCTCTTTTCTTTGCTTTCGCAACTGGCGATAATACTGTTCACATTGATGAAGTAAACGGCTCCCACAGATTTGGTTCAAAAACCTTCTCTATTGCCCTTGAGGCAGCGTCTATTAGAGAATTGACTTGGTCCCCATGGGTGGAGTTAGGTAATTCAACGTATATATCTTACCTACTTATAGTTTGTACTGACAACCAGTGCTTTCTGAAGAGGCTAAGCTATCAAAACACAGGAGAAATTACCCTCGACGAAAGTCAAATTAAGATAAGCTCGATCTCAAGAAAACTAGTGGGATTGGCTGATTGGTTCCCTCGCCCCATTGCTTTGGATGGTGTCCAGAAGCTCCTTCTAAGTGTTGTATCTACTAATTCCCTTTCCTGTTTTATAGTTGACCCACATGACAACTCCTTTGACCATTTGCAGCATTCCCTGGGTACTCCGTACTCTGCTTCTAGTATTGTTTTCTATCCAGGGCCTTACTCGACTGAAGGAAAATTGATCAATTTACTCATATGTAGTAGGCAAGGATTATTATTGAAGTTTCAGGTAGATGTTGAAACTTCCTCCCTCTCTATTGAGTTCTGTCTTGATTATCAATCTCTGTCTGAGGAGGCACCGTTTGAAGCCAAGAAACTCATCAATCATCAACCTTCACCATTTTCTGATTCGTCTCTTGAGTGTATGGTGAAGAAACTACGAGCTCTTAAGTACACTAACTCCCCAGTAATCATCCCATCACTCTCTGTCAATCCTTCGATGCGACTATTGGCATTTATTCATACCAGAGAAAAGAGTGGATTAGCAGACACAGAGATCTTGGCTAACGGGTCTTTTTCGCTAAGTGTTGTTCCATTGATTTCGCTTCATAAGTCTAACCAAGAGGCAATGAACCATTTGCTTGACTCACTATGTCATCATCCAGGTTCTGGAATTGCTTGGGAAGAATCCTCCTCATCATCATTGGTGCAAGAATTCCAGGTGTTTAAGAATAGATCCCCCTCCATAGCTGATAGCTGCCTCACCAGGTTTAATGAGTTGTGGGGTCACTCAGGTGATTTAAGTTCTAAAGAGCAGCTATTGGATGTTTATAATATGTTATCATCTCAACCAGTCGTACCCTTGGCTCTATCTCTGAGATCGGTATATAGCGACGAAAATATGAAACGCCTTTCCCTTTGGATAGCACTTTCTACTCATTGTCTTAATGGAGTAGAGTGCGGCTCACTTAGCATTGGGGAGACCGTAGTCATTGCAAAGGAAAGGATCCGTCTTTTTTTGGCGCTAGTTATTGTAGCATACGTAGAAAAGGGATATACGCCTTTGATTGGTGATGATAGCTTTATATATTACAGCATGATTTCTATTCTACGGTCAGCAGGAATAGATACTCAGGCAACTCAGAACTTTAAAACGGGTTCTGCTAAAACTGAAATCCATTCGAAAGCAATGGGGTTCTCTCAAACATTTGATTTAGGTGGAGAATTTGATCAAAAGGGAATAACTTCTACTGATGGGTACATCTGGGGTAAGTAATACTCAAGTCCACATTGCTTTGTTCAAGTTACTAACGACTATACAGCCCGCTGTGATTTGACTCTTTTGCCATTATTTGACACAAACATAAAAACGTGTCAAGGATGTGGCTCTAAAGTTGTTCACCCTCCAGGATTGGAAGAGGAGAGCAGCGTGTCTCTGAAAAGCTCACTGCTATCTCAACTAAGAATATGTATATTTTGCGGCGACAGATATGCTTGGTGAATTTCAGATCAAAAGTCAATTGATTCTTCTTCCATTTATTTGTTACGGTATTGGCGCATATGGCATTTGAATTATCCAAGAGCTTAACTAACTTTCAGGCGCTCGCTTTTAGAATGAAACTTTAATCTCTTTGCATGATTAGCTCCAATCCCTATTTTGGTCCAGCATCTCCGTTCTGGAGCTAAATGCCACTTCCCTTACCTCACTACGAGACACCGGAAAGGTTTAATAAAATTTCATGTAATCTACAGGATACATCCCACTTAGTCGTATATCGCTACATATATATATATATATTATCATCTGCCCCCAATAGAACGTTCCTCGGCATATGGGGTTACCGTCGCGTGCCGTAACCATCTCATCGCACAATTGCACAGCCTGTATGCACATGCATGGGACCTGAAATTCTGAGTATTCCTGGCCACTCCTAAAGAGATAATGGAATATAATAGTGGTGATGCCACCTACAATCGAGTATTGGATTATCATTTTGAACTACTCGGAAGATGGCATCTCCGTTATTTGTATCCAAGCCGCCTCCTGGGTTTAGTGTTCTCTCCATTCTAAGAGGAATACAGCTAGCGATTGTGGGGTCTTATCGGTCTCTGGAGAACCCACGGTTGTGGAACTCAAAGTATTACTCACAGGCGTTACAGGCTCTCAAGATTTCGCTCATAATCCAGGTGGTACTGTACATCCCATTGATAATCTCACGTCTCTTCTTAGGGTTCCTCTCTCTTATCTTGATCAGCAAAGAGACAGCACATTCCTTCCACGATGGGCTCTCCTACACGCAGCACCATTTGTTGAACGTTGCCCCATTTGCATTCATGGCAGTGAAGTTTTTCCGGCCAGAACTGGATGAGATGTTCATTACTTCATTGATGTTTGCAGACGAGGTTTATAACCAGAAGCATCCGTCGATGAAAAGAAACGGCTACTATGAGTCCCTGCAGAGCCTCCAACTAAAACCACCGGGAAGGGCATCCAAAATTGTAGCTCTTATCAAGAAGGTAAAGCTACCCAGCACCCTTACTGAGAGGAATCTAGGTGAGTTCTCCTCTTACTTGTATGGTTATTTCTACAACACCTCTCTCACTGTTGGTATTTATGTATTATCCAAGTTGCCGGAGGTGGGCAGATTAGCATTTCCAATTGCTGCCTTCTTGCGGTTTAACGATATTTTGGGGACTCCCATTGCCATTGGATTATCTATTGTGTTACTAATGGTTCCGGAACATTATGGTGTTATGTTGTTGAGTTCCTTCTTTGGCAGCAGAGCAGTAATGCGTGAACTTCTTCTCCCTTACTTCAGAAGAGTCCCATTTCAAAGCGAGAAAAGAGCTCAATGGTTCAGAGCAAGAGAAGGTGTGTTGTACGGATTTGGTGTGTGTTTCTATTTTTTGCTGAGAGTTCCATTTGTGGGGGTGCTAATTTATGGGTTTGCGGAGGCTTCTACTGCCTATCTCTTGACTAAGATAACAGAGCCTCCTCCCATGTGTGTACAGGGTTCAGAGAATGAGCTTGAAAAATGGCTGGATTCTGAGATTAAATGGCATGGTGAGGAGCACCTCGATATTGGAATTGAGGGCAACCCATCACTTCCAGGATCATTCCACGAGAAGGCACAATGACACCAAGGGATTATGGAAATACATCTGGATACAGGCACATATAGAAATACAATTAGATACCAATTCTCTGTCGACGGGAGGCATAACCATTTGAAGAATAATAAACTCATATTCCAGCAATGCAATCTTGCGAAGTAAGTATCTCCGCCTCGCACAGGCTCATACAGTGGCCAATATACATGTTTGCCTTTTTCAAATATCCTACATCATACTTTATAGTCCATGTAGAAAGTCACATCAGCCAAAGTCATCTAACTATAAGCTTACCGCTTTGGGAACTTTATGCATGATGCGATGCACGCGTAGCAAAATGCGTAATGCGGGCACGCGCATCAGTTGTAGTACGGGAATCAGAGAGAAGGTAGATTGAAAAGTTGTCCAAATGTAGAAACAGGGGCCCCTGTAACGCAACAATATTCAAACTGTTGAAAAAGACGATTTTATATTCTTTTGAATGGTCTGCTTGATAATTACTCCCGCGCAGCAGTAAAGATGAATCAGCAGAGATAACCTGCATAACCATAACAGATAATCATTAAGAGAGCGGGATCTCTCACCTATAGCATCGTATACACACTGACTTGCAGTAATCCTGACGGTATGGAAGTACAAATTCATAAGGTACGACGGCGTGAGCGGCGTGAGCCTCCTAACCAGCGCGGGCCGACCGAGCCTCCTAACCAGAGTGGAACGACCCCTCTGGTGGTTTCACCACAAGCATTCAGCCATCCATATACACCATACCCCATCCAGATTCAGCTAATGGAGAATATATTCAAGGTCATAGATGGTGGCTACAAGGTTGGTCTCTTTGAAAGTCCCACGGGAACGGGAAAGACCCTTTCTCTGATATGTGCAACAATGACCTGGCTGAGAGAAGCCAAAAGAGGAGCACGAGCAAGTGGACAGGGAACATCAAACGGTTCTGCTGAATCTTGTGCTGAATCTGGCGTCGGAGCCTCTAGCCCCGGCAGAGCTCTTGAAATAGATGATGATGAACCTGAGTGGGTGAAAGTCGCATACGAAAGAACGGTTCTTTCCCGAGAGTATCAGAAGGCCAAGGATTACGAGTTGCATCTCGATGAAGTTCAACAACATTTGGGCAATTTTATATATGATATGGATGAAAAGGAAAATAACAGAATGGATCATTTCAAAAAGAAGAATAAGCACACGAATCAACAGCCATACGCTTTGGGCAAAGAGAATGGATCCTCCGGCGATGAATTTCTTCCAACCGATTATACTGAAGAAGTGTCTACGACAGCAGCCTCTTCCAAATACACACAATTAACCTCTGAAGTAAAGAGCCTACTGGCTCAGTTGGAGAGTCAAGATGTTGGCGGTGGGAAAGGCTCACAATTTCAGCTGGAAACACTCAGTAATTTCCCTAACAAAATAATATTTGCTTCCCGTACTCATTCTCAATTAAAGCAGTTTTCCGGCCAACTAAGACTCACCTCTTTTCCGTCGTCTTTGGATGACGTTCCAGAAAGAACAAAACATCTACCTCTTGGGTCCCGAAAACAGTTGTGTATTCATCCAAAGGTATCACGGCTAAATGATTCGTCAGCGGTGAACGATGCCTGTCTTGACCTTCAAAAAGTAAAAGATTCCAATGAAAAAGGAAGCAAAAGCGCTGATGATGCTGCAAAAGGCTGTCCGTTTTTACCCAAGCTTGGCACTAACTCTGAAGCTATGAAGTCATTCAGAGATATGTCGTTTGCAGAGGTACACGATATCGAAGAATTGCATAGAATAGGACAACACTTGGGAGTATGCCCCTATTATAGTGTTCGTAGTGGTGTTGGAATGGCAGAAGTGATCACATTGCCATACCAGATGTTGCTACAGAAGAGTACACGTGATGCTTTGAACATATCTTTAAAAGACAGCATAATCGTTATAGATGAAGCGCATAACCTTATGGATACCATTAGTAACATTCACTCCGCTTCCATATCGTTACAGGAGCTCCTTAGGCTGAGGTCAGGTGTGCAACTTTACCTAAAGAAGTTCTCCACCAGACTCAATGGCGGTAACAGAATTAACCTGCTGAAACTGGTCAAACTGGTTCAACACCTTGCATTTTTTCTTAGATCCAAATTGCAGTCCCCTAAAAAGGTGGCCAATGGCACCGAGGTGAGACTCCTTGATATATTTGAAGGCACAACTGGTGACACTTTGAACGTCAGATCACTAGATGCGTATATGAATAAATCCAAAATTGCTTACAAGATAGACAACTATCTGGAGAAGGCGCTCCCCGCTGCCGGTCACTCTTCTACGCCTTTGATGTTCAAGGTAAAGTCCTTCCTAGACTGTCTGGCTAATCCATCAGGCAGTGGAAAATTCTTCTTGGAAGTGACCGATGCCTCTTCGATCACAATTAAGTACTTATTACTTGATCCCACAGAAGCCATTCGTGATGTGGTTGATGAGTCTCGGTGTGTGATACTGGCTGGTGGTACCATGCATCCTATGGATGAATTTACCAAGTTTTTATTTCCTCAAGTCAGTGACGATAAGATCATCCAATTCAGCTGTAACCATATCATTCCTTCCAGTAACCTACAAGTGTTTCCTATATCGAAAGCGCTTTCAGGGCTTCCATTTGAGTTTTCATTCGAGAAAAGGGATGATCCTCGTTTGGTAAAAGAGCTGGGAATCTGTCTGATATCACTGTTCAAGGTGATCCCAAAGGGGTGTGTCGTGTTTTTCCCCTCTTACAAGTATTTGGAAGATGTTTATAAGATTTGGGAGCAAGAAGGGATCATTGATCGAATGGAGGCCACCAAAAAGATCTTCAGAGAACCTCGAGGGTCCCAGATTGACACTGTATTATCTGACTATACCAAAGAGATATCTGCAGGAAGAGGAGACGAAGGACATGGGGGGGCTGTGCTGCTATCTGTGGTTGGAGGTAAAATGTCAGAAGGTATAAATTTTTCTGACGATTTAGCGCGTGGCGTCGTTATCGTTGGATTACCTTTCCCAAATATCTTTTCAACAGAACTAGTGGCCAAAAGGAAGTATATAGAGCAAAGAACCCTTGAGTCGGGTGGAACAAAACAGGAAGCATTGTCTGCTGCTAGGGATTTCTATGAAAATATATGTATGAAGGCTGTTAACCAATCAGTTGGGCGAGCCATTAGACATATAGGAGACTATGCAGCTATTTATTTACTGGATTCAAGATATGATACCGACCGCATTCAGGATAAGTTGAGCGGGTGGATAAAAGACAGATTGGATAATAAGGGGAAACAATCTTTCGATACGATAGTAGCTGACACCGAACGATTCTTTTCCTGCAAGTAGGGGGAAAGGTCAACAAGTCTACAGATGTAATCGTCATTTGCATAGTTGTGAAAAGTGAACATCGCATCATTTTCATAATGTTTGATTTGCTATGTAGGATCAAGGTGGAGCAGTTGTGTTGCTATGCGGCTGAAGCTCTCTTGCAGTGATATAAGCATACTTTGAAAAGCATAGTTTAATAAGCATATTTGATATAAGCATATTTGATATAAGCATATTTGATATAAGCATGTTTGATATGAGCACATTTGATATAAGCATATGTTGGCTCAATATGCGCATTAAACGTTAGGAGGACCGTTATCGTAAAAGCGTAAGTTTTTCCTACACAAATGGAGTATGCTAAATAGATACATGAATATTATAACATGGGTTTTCGTTGTGTACTTTCAATAGGTTGAGGAATATTTTCAAGTGTTATATTTTTCTGAAAATAAGTCCATATCTTTGCATTTGAAGTAACGCGGAAATACAACCAATCAACCATTATATTGCCAGCAAAATATACATAATATTGCACATACATAGAGATAAATCAGTTGATATAAATAATCAAATCTATACAAAATCTATACAATTTATTCGACAACGAAATGCCCTTGTATTCCCTTTTTCTCCCTCAGCACGATTATATACAATGTATGTAGATTAAGTATACTTATTGATGGCTGTAGCAGTGCGCCAACAGTGCGCCAATCGTGCAGCAACCTCCCTCTTATTCCTTCCCTCTTAATACAGCCGGGTAAGCTCATCTGCTCGTCTTGTTGACGCCAAAAACCTGTTAAAGAAGTAGACAACGGTGTGATGCAAGCAGATCAGAAGAGAGATGGAAAACCAATGCTCAACCCATAGACAAGACAAAATATTTGATATTTGTTTCGAATTGAATATACTGGGGTGTATAATTGGAAAGATTATTTGTTATTCCATTATATAAGGTGGATGATCGACATAGAAATAGGGACAGACACATACAGGTTACTCTATTGTGTAAGCGTATCCATAGATTTGGCCCCTGTATTATCCACTGATAGATCCATATCTGAGGCGCGGAGTTGGTTACCCATCACATATTCCTGTTGAGGCGTTCAAATACATTGTCAGCCGATTTTACACGCATTCATTGTACGGTGATCAACTGCATAAAGTTACTCCACATCGGTCGTTGTACATAGCAGTATAACGAAATCAGATCGCCTGTCTTTACAATTGACCTCACACGTGTAATAATTTTAATTGTCAATTCACGGTCACGATGCCCTCACTGGAAGGACGTGACCTCCTCAAGGAGCTCACCGAATCTTCTAGAAATCTACCCAAGCGCTCCAATGACCTCGGCACAATCCACCTGGGCCTAAAGGAGATTGGACGTAAGGCGAACGATCTACGCACAACAAAAGACAAGGACGGCGTACAGTTCACAAAGGCACACTACTTACTGGCTGGGAGCGGGGTAACCCTTGATGAGATCGAAAGCGAGATCGCCTCGATTAAAAAACTCTCCACATTACCCGTTTCGGATATCTCTGGCACCCATGGTGCCCCAAACAAGGGAGCGGCATTCGCACAAGGCAAAGGCTTTTATGACCCGGATTCCTTCGTCGCCGCCAAGAAGGATGAAAACATTTTGGCCTCCATCGAGCAGTCGCTGGCAGCGGCAGCCCGCGACTTTGACTCCTTTGTTTCGCAGCACGTATCTATGGATTGGAAGCAGAGGAGGAATGAGTTGAGAGAAAGGTTCTACAATGTATTGGGCAACCAGAATTCAAAGACGACGGCATCAACAAGGGGTGCCTCCAATAACGACCAGCTTAAAAGTGGTTTTTCTTCAACTGGGTTTGCAGGCGCAGCAGATGCTTCGTTTGGAGCATCGTTGATCCCTGTTGGCGGCTACCAACACAAGAACATTCTTTCCAGCCGGTTTGACTTCAAAGATGTTTTGCTTCCAGCAGAATCCTCTTCAATGAACCCAACACTCTCCTATGCAAACAGACAGAAATTCGAACTCCACGCACAGGTGATATACGAGCTCAACGACTACATGCAAGAGAGAAAGTCGTATCCCCTTGCTACCGTGTTTGCCGAGGTGTCGAAACACGACACCAGCGCCAAATCGAAACAGATTCACGACGCTTGGAAAGTGATACAAAACATGTGCGATACCTCTGCTGCTGCTGGCGTCTATGGCGAACGACGGTTTGCCAAAGCTCATTGTGGCAGCAGTGACTCCCCAGAAGCCGTTGCTCTTCGCACCTCTATAGTGGAGAAGAGCAGAGAGTACCTGGAGGTTCAATTTTTCGAGTATATCAACAACTTCTACACAAAGACAAAACAGTCACCAACTGCATTCACCGAGGAGGTGACTGTCAATCTTCCAACCAACATAACTGTTGTCCGTCACTTTCTGGAAAAGAAGTTCAAGCGCAACGGCGACTGGATGGTAAACTCGCTGTTTCTTGTCAACGGGACTCCGATCTGGGCAATGATCTTTTACCTTTTGAGGGCAGGCTGTGTTGACGATGCTCTTCAATTGACTGCCGAGCACAGTGACTCATTCCAGAAACTGGAGCGCTCTTTCCCTATTTACCTCAAGGCATATGCCCGTTCATCAGACAGACAACTCTCTAGAGAGCTGCGCGGTCGTCTTGTGAATGAGTTCAACCAATACTTCAAGCATGTGAACAAAGAAAATGATCCCTTCCGATATGCGGTCTACAAATTGATTGGCCGTTGTGATCTCTCGCGCAAGAATATCCCCTATATCACACTCAGCATAGAGGACTGGTTGTGGGTCCATCTTACCCTGACTAGGGAGACGTCCATCGACAACGACCCTATCTATGAGAGATATGCATTGACCGACCTACAAGAGACTGTCATCCAGTACGGTGCAGACTCCTTCAACAGCTCTAGCAACCACCCCTTGTACCTACAGGCGCTGTTGTTTGTTGGATTGTATGAGGTTGCTGTGCAGTACTTGTTCCCCATCAGCGAATCGGGTGCCGTTCACATCGCCATCGGACTCGCATACTATGGCTTATTGAATGTCTCTTCACCACCAGTCACCAATGAAGGGACCGTGCTGTTGGATGATAGCCGTAAGCTTAACTTTGCAAGACTACTGGGGTTCTTCACACGCACGTTCCGGATCAGCGATCCGCGGGTTGCTGCTGAATACTTGTTCTTGATCTGCCTTTGCTCTGATCTTGAAGACGGTGAAGGTAAGCAGCAGCAAGAGTTGGGACTAGAGGCAATCAGAGAGCTTGTATTGGAAACACGCGAGTTTGTGTTGCTGTTGGGCAAAATAGATAGGGACGGAACACGTCTTCCTGGTGTTATTGAAGAGAGGAGGAAACTGCTGCACCTGGATGACGATGAGGCTTTTCTCCATAAGATCACGGAGCAAGCCGCCATCAGGGCGGACGAGGATGGACTCACTTTTGACAGCATTCTGCTCTATCAGCTGAGCGAGGAGTATGACACAGTGGTTACCCTGATCAACAAGCTGTTAGGAGAGGTTCTTTGCCTTAGCGATTTGGAGATGCCGTTGAGTGAGGCATCATCGTTGGTGGAGGACAACACCTCAGACACAAACATTGTGCTGCTGGCGAGGAAGATCATGAAGACATACAACACCAACTCAACGATTTCACAGAGTGTGGCTCTTAAACACAGAGAAGCGTGCTCGATTCTCTTAGATATGGTTGAGATTCGTGGATTGTTCTTGGCTCATGACTACGATAGGTGTCTTAAGGCCATTGCGGGGCTGGAGATCATTCCGATTACCGCAACCGTTGACATTGAGTCTTCGAGGCGTAAAGCACAAGAATTCTCATCGTTGGATGACTCCGTAGCAAGGAACGTACCCAACCTGTTGGTGATGGCTATGACCAGTGCTGTTGAACTCTACTTTGCATTGGGTCAGAGCGAGTATTCAGCACAGAGCAAACAGGACCGTGCAAATCAGTTGAAGGAAATTAGTAAGAATTGTATGATATATGCAGGTATGCTACAGTACAAGATGCCCAGAGAGATATACACTCAACTAATTGGATTAGAGAGTTCCCTCTCGCTGTAGGCATTGAGCGTTGTATATAACATGAGTTGTATAATAATATATCATAGACTGCCTTAAGCATTGTGTGTGGAATGTTTTGTATATTATAAATAGAAGGTTTATCATATCTTCGGCCTTTATATCCTTCCCTGGCAAATATATCATATTCTCTAGCTTAAAACACAACATCACTGCGGAGTACCCACTTCTCTCCCTCAGTCACTAACTCACCTTCATGTAACAAACACTCGTCGCCATGCTTATGGAGCAATGCCATTCCTTTGGAGGGATGGAAATTGACGCCGGTATCTTTCCCACCACGTTGATGTCCATCTTCATAAAAGATTGTGCCTCCTCCTTTAAATTCATCACCTCCAGTTAAATATACAAGGAGAGTCCATTGGGTCCTTCCATTGGGTGCACCAGGCAACGCAACTCGTACACTCTCGTCGTAGTGTTTACCAAAATACTGTCCTTCAATATACCTATATATACGCAGGTTGGGGTTCAATCCAACGGCTGATTTGAAATTATGCGATATCCAAGAAGTACCAGTGCCATTATCATTAATTTTGCTTTTATTTTCGTCATCGTAGCGCTCTCTTCCATTGAAGTCATTCCCGTCGTTACCATCACCACCCTCACTGAGAATCCCCCTCAAGTACACCCACAACGCTTCAGCAGCTTTAACATCATCTGTCGATGCTCTATCGTTGACCCTTGCAGCATAGTTCTTCTTCTTCAGTAACGGAGTGGTTTCCATATTTAAATCAGGTGAAGCGCTGAAGGATCGTATCAGTTCATCACATAACTCTTTGGAGAAGAACCTTTCAATGATCACAATCTGTTCTTCGACGGAGTCATCTGTCACACACGGCGTTAAGTAACTCCTTTTTTGTGAAAAAGTTGCCAAATCAAAGAATGATTTGGGGAAATGGTACCCCGAGGTGGATTTGTTCGGTATGGGTTTGTTCTCTCTAGGAACACCCCTTTTGACCATGGTTGAAGTATCAGTACAGATATCAGGGTGGAATGTAAGATATAATATTCACTATTTATTCTCTGATAAATATATTCTTCTTAATAAGCAGTGCTCTTCTCATTGGCCATTGCTCTTCTCTGTCGACTGTGTGTCATCTCTTTTGCTGCTTAGATCATTACCTCTTATCTCTCGTGCAGTGCATATGCGCACCTGCAGGAAGAACCATGATGGCGAAGAGAACAAGGCTACCAGACAAGAGACGGGGAAAAGTGAGACAAACCACAATAAATGACAATCCCCGAGGAACAAGGAGGTGTTGAAGTATACAAAAGAGAGAATATTATGAATGGTAAGCACAATAATAATATAAAAGTAATATATAATATGTATATTCTAACAAGTCCAATATTTACTGACAGGCAAAAATAAACTACAACTATTATAATGTAAATAATATGATAAAATGTATTATGATATTTCAATTATCAGAAATTAAACAATTGGAAGTACCCGAGCCATTAAAAATCCTTAAAAACCCTTTGAATATATCATTGCCAGCTTGTTGTTTCGTTACTCCAGTATATTTCAACTGCCTTTTCCCCTTCTCTCTCTGCGTTCGCTGCCTTGTCTGCCTTGTCTGCCTTGTTTTTCGTTTGTGTCTTTTGTGTCCAATCTCTTCTGTCTCCCTTGTCTTTCCATCGAGAACCACCTCTATATTACCTTCTCATCTACATCCCTATACAGATGATAGCACCTCCCTGAATTTTGTCTTTCCTGGTATCTCTTCAGCTATTAATGATTATGCTTGTGAGGGATATTCTTATACTTTGGTTGCTTTTCGTACGCATTAGGACTAGGCGGCCTCCTCAGCTGTTTCGGTTTCCTTGGATTGGACTCTGAATCAGAGGCAGAGTCAGAGTCAGAATCAGAATCAGAATCAGACGACCCGGAATCACAGGATGAACACTCTTCATCGGACTCTCCAAATTCTCTCTGGGGGTGGAAAATGCAACAAACTAAGATGTTAGTATACGGTAGTGAAGGATGGAAGAAAGCAACACAGCGGTAATAATTCAAGGTGGGATCATATTCCGCCAAATATTAACCACTCTGAAATCTTCCAAGATAAGGTAATAATAAATCCCTGCCGAAGTACTGTGGAAACCTAGAAAGGCAACGCAGTAACCACAACCTCGCAAAACCAAAAGTCACACTCACTCTTTGATTTCTTTTTACCCATATCCTCGTTATCTATCACATCTTCGTTCCACCTCACTCTTGGCTTTCTTGTTCTTCTCTTTGAAGCTGTAGGTCTTGTTGTGGTAGCACCTTCAGTGGGTGGGGTAGTGGCACTGTTTGATTCTGGTTGTACTAGCGGGGTCTGTGACCCTACAAGGTGAAGACCACCCTCACCAATTTCGGTTATGGTCTGTGTCTGTGTATTGGTCATATTCACACCATGTGCTGAGGAGTACTCTTTATGCATAAATATAAACACCCGTATACAGGTATATAATACTATATATATCTTTATCCATCCATCCAGTTGCTATGTTTAATAGCCCGATACTATGATCATCACACGATATTCTCCCATACACTAACTAAGCGTCATACATATTACCAAGTCGGAGATGCCCTAGTCACTCTCAGTTTAGGCTGTGACTACAGGATGTTGCTCTCCAGTGCTCCCCAATGCTTTAGTGTGCTCCAACCAGTGTAGGATTCTATGGCACTGATGCACAAGCGGCTCTGATACTTCAAAGATGATACGCCTAGCGCTGAAATCTACGTAACTACTACCATTGCACCTATATATGACTGGCGTATCTACAGCTGATTCAGATGTTTGATTGTCTTTAACTGCGCCGCCATCTCTTACTCGCCTCTTACTTCTCTATCGAGTATACTGTCACTACCCACTCAGTCTGCCACTAACCACTCACTGCATCTCTCTGTGTGGAAGGCCACCTTCGCAGCCTTTTGCAATCACATGCATACTCTCTGCATACTGTAACTGCTTAACCTGCCTGTCTTCCCCCTCCAAATATTCTCTTTTCTAGGCTGCTCTCCTCGGCTCATCTTTTTACTTGCACTCGCAACTACTCTTCAGTACGGTACCTCGTTGTTTCTTGGCACATCTCGAATTGACGGTGATTTATTTACGTGCAACCGTCTGCTAGAGCGGCCAATAAATTTCTCCTGTTACAACAGTAAAGAATTCAATAAATTTACCCTGCAAAACTCAATAAAGCACTCAATAAAGTACCCAATAAAATGCTCAACCTCATGTCCATTACAGTAAGCGATGCGGTAAACGGTACATGATTATATGTATGTAGAATCACCCCCCTTAAGCATTTCTCAATCCCAATCTTCCCAGTACCCCTCCCAGTTCCTCCCAGTATTCCTCCCAGTACCCCTCCCAGTTCCTCCCAGTATTCCTCCCAGCATTCCTCCCAGCATTCCTCCCAGTTTTCCTGCCAGTATTCCTCCCCGAGTGCTCTCAGCGTTGTTCCCAGCAATAACTTCATCTCTCCAAACTCAATCACGTGGCGTCTCATCGGTCTCCTCTCGCTGTGTCTCCTCTTCCCCTCTCCCTCTCTCTCGTGTTCCTCTCTGCTGTGCTTCTGTGCCTCGCATCTCACTCCTCGGCAGCCTCCCGTCGTGGGACATCCCAACTTCCCATCATTTAAGCTGGTGCCCGGACTTTCTCTTGGTCGTCACACGCAGATGCATTAAACCCGGCATTCACCCAACCGGTAAGGACACCCAGCCAAAATTCTTTTCGATCCGATCGTTGGTTGGCTGGTCGGAGTGGGCCTGCGACACGGGAGACGGAGGGGCATCATCGGGTGTATCAAAGATTGTATGGTGTAGTGGGAAAGGAGGAGGAGGAGGAGGTGGAGGTGGAGGATGAGTAGTTGCACCGCACGGTTGGACAACTGGAGTACACAGTAACCAAACAATTGTTGGAGGTGTAATATTTCCAAAATCATATAAGGGTGTTTTCTTTAGTTGAACTAAAGTCTTTCTCGTTTAGTGCGATTCACTTATCCAAAATGTTCAGACGCACCTTTTCCACCTCGGCTGCTGCCCGCAACTATGCCGCAACGATCAAGAACCTCAAGGTCAATTCCGACACCAAGGTGATCTACCAAGGCTTCACCGGTAAGCAGGGAACTTTCCATGCTGAGCAGGCCATTGCTTACGGCACAAAGGTTGTAGGTGGTACCAACCCAAAGAAGGCTGGCACCACTCACCTGGGCAAGCCCGTGTTTGCCTCTGTTGCAGAGGCCATGAAGGAGACCGGTGCAACTGCCACTGGTATCTTTGTGCCACCACCAATTGCCGCCAAGGCCATTGAGGAGGCTATCGAGGCCGAGATTCCACTAGCGGTCGCTATCACCGAAGGCATCCCACAGCACGACATGTTGAGAGTTGTCG
This sequence comes from Kuraishia ogatae, assembly GCA_003706285.3. Taxonomy (NCBI): domain Eukaryota; kingdom Fungi; phylum Ascomycota; class Pichiomycetes; order Pichiales; family Pichiaceae; genus Kuraishia; species Kuraishia ogatae. The sequence goes on along the minus strand of PPKV03000011.1, from coordinate 209,847 downwards.
ATATCCTCAAGACCCAGTCCAAGACCAGACTTGTCGGCCCCAACTGTCCCGGTATCATTGCCCCAGACCAGTGCAAGATCGGTATCATGCCATCTCACATCCACAAGAGAGGTAGAATCGGTATCGTGTCCCGTTCCGGTACCCTCACCTACGAGGCCGTCAACCAGACCACCACCGTTGGCCTCGGCCAGTCCCTCGTCATTGGTATGGGTGGTGATCCATTCCCAGGTACCAACTTCATCGATGCCCTCACCCTCTTCCTCGACGACGCCGAGACAGAAGGTATCATCCTCATTGGAGAGATTGGTGGTGAAGCTGAGGACCAGGCTGCTGAGTTCCTTAAGCAGTACAACCTCACCAGAGAGGTGCCCAAGCCAGTTGTCTCTTTCATTGCCGGTGTTACTGCCCCACCAGGAAGAAGAATGGGCCACGCCGGTGCCATTGTGGCCGGTGGTAAGGGTGATGCCAAGTCCAAGATCGCTGCTCTTGAAAGTGCCGGTGTTATCGTTGAGAAGTCCCCAGCCAGGCTTGGTGCTGCTCTCTACAAACAGTTCGAGGAGAGAAACTTGCTGTAAGCTTGCTCCAAGTTTTAAATGTATATAACCTATGATATACTCAGTATAATTTATCGATAACCGGGTTTTACTCAATTAGAATAAATACTCTTGCAGACTCATCTACTATACATATAACCCGTTCCACTCGTTCATTATACAGATAAAAATTCTCTCATTCATTCTATAGATGAAAACTCTCTCATGCCTTTCTTTCTTACACCTCCCTCTTTTTTTAATAGTTAAATAGACACACATAGTTAAGACATCTGCTACCAAGGACATCCCACTCTTGTCCGCTTACCCACAATTCATTCACAACTTTAAGCCGGGCGTAAACGCTTCCTCCCTTCCACGTCAAAATCGAGGGGTCAATTTCTCTTGACGAACTGAGAATCTCAATGGGTAAGACAGAACCTTCTTCAACGACAGAATACACTGTAGACATATTTTGCTTGCTTAAGCTGAACGTGTCATTGCTGCCATTACCATTAGCAGCACCTCCATTGACCCCATTAGGTCCATTAGGTCCATTTGCCCCATTAGCTAAGGCGCCAGACGCGCCGGATGTTGCGCTTGCTGTTGCGCTCTTCCCCTCGCCAGCCAGTGCCGCCAGCTTATTTTGTTCCTTCTCTCTTTGCTGCTTCTGTTTAAGCTCGTCTAAAAACTTGGCCCTTTCAGAGTCTGCCAGCTTGATAACCTCATCCAAATTTGAGGCAGAAAGGAGCCTCGAGCGCCAGATATGGAGACGGTCAACCAGTATCATGTCCAGGCCTTCAATGAGCGATGTTCCTCCAACGACCAAAATACTCTCATATAGCTTCTTCATCCTATTATGGTCATCATAAGCCGCATAGGTGATGGATTCAAGGATAGCCAAGTCGAGGGGGGTCATGTTACGGCGAGAAACACCGCCATTTCCAGATGTGAAGGCTGACTCTAGTGGAGCTCCATTGACCACAACTTCTTCTATCCGATCATCTTTCTCTAAAAGATGCTCAATCGCCTCTTTATCACCCATACTAGACACCAACTTTCCAGCGAGCTCAGACTGTTGAGCACGTGACACTGGATCATCCACTTCAGACGTAAAGTAGTCCGTATGCTTCGTCATGCGAGGTGCAATTGGATTGGGTGGCCGTCTTCCCACTGAACCAGCAGCAAGTTTGCCACAAGAGGAAGAAGGGGGGCTGCCGTGCCCTTCATCTCCCTCTACAAAGATCTCCGGGTAGAACAGCCCCATTGGAGCAACCATCACCTCATCGAACACTTTAAACTCGTATTTCTTAGTCAACACATTGGGATGATGAACGGCAAAGTTGTACAGCTGTATGGCGATATTGGCATCCTGGAAAGTGGAGAACTTCTCCTTGATCTCGTTCCCCAATTTCCAGTCGTAGACATTGTTGAGGTCGATATCCTTATATGGAAATTGCGAATTGAGCAGCATTTTCACCATCAGAGTGGTGATATCATTACCACCATAATCGAGCACGATCTGCGAATCGGGGATAACAACCCCGTCTTCAACACAGCACACAGTTGTGCAGCTCGCACCAATGTCAACCACACATCCGGCGGAGATACCGGAGCCAAAGGTGGACGCCACACCTTCCTGGATGAGCGCTACGTTGCCGAATTCGAGTCCGTTCAGCAGGAGATGCACAAACGTCTCCACGTGAGATTTCTCATACAAGTTTGGAATAACCAGGATGACGTTGTACGAGGAAAGGCTCTTCAATGGGATGTCCAAGTATTTAGGAGAACTGATCACATGGGATAATATGGTCTCTGCATCGGTGAGAATCTCCTGCATCGATGCATACGCAGGGTCTGTGTCGTTGAACCTACCAGCACTGCCAAATGGCGACCTCAAAATCCAGTCGTCCATTTTACCCAGCCTGAGTGCCTCCTCTCCTACGTAGTAATTCACCCCACTGGTGTCTTCCACCGCGATATACTCTATTCTGTGTGGGTCGTTGTGCTCCTCAACGAGTTGCGGCGTTTGCCGTTTGTTGAAATTGAAAACTGTCTCGTTGGAATTGGGTAGAATACGGCGTTTATAGTAACGCATTCTCTCTTTGAAAGAGGTGGCTATCGTCTTTTTCACTTTGGTAAAGTTGGCACCTCCAACTACAATATCCCCATTTTCATTGATTTCCCTGATTGGCTCACGGGTAAAACTCGACTGAGCACCAGTAGGGTCGCCAGTTGCGTCACCGGTAAGATCATCGGCAGGGCCACCCCGGGTTCTCCTGTGAGCAATCACATTGGGTACAACTTTTGGATCTACATCTGTTGCTAGTCCTATACGAATGTTGGCGCTTCCAGGGTGTATGACTATTGTTTTAGCTCCCACCACGTCCTCATCGTCTTCGTCCTCATCATCGTCATCATCATCTCCGGGAATGGGTGTTCCCGTGCCATGGGAAGATGAGACTCCACTTTTGCTGCCGTTCCCCAACACGGCCGCCACACCTCTCCTACTAGTGGCACCCGCACCCTTACGCCTGACATCATCCTTTGCAGCTGCCTCCTCAATCTTACGTAGCATAGTGCTCTGTTCATCTTTTTTCAAGTAATCGGTATAGTAGTTCTTCTGGTTGATCAAAGGAATCTGCGGCACGGTAGAGAAGGCCAAGTTGTTCTCCTTATCTACACGCTTAATACCCAACTCATCCAGTTTGCTCTGCAAGCTCGCCATAGCACGAAGACGGCCCTCCCTTCTTCTCTGGAGGATATCGGCAGGCACTTTGGAAGCGCCAGGGGTATCGGCAGCAGGTGAGCCAACTCCACTTCCACCGCCAGAGGTAGGGGCGGCGGCAGCAGAACCATTTTGAGCCTTGGCTTTCTTCTTCTTTCCTCCAACGGGGATGACCAACTTGGTGATGGAGGCAGAATTGGCCGAGGCAATTGCTGCTGCCGAAGGTTTGCGTTTCCTCTTAGTAGGGGCAGCAGCGCTAGCAGCAAAAGCAGCTGGTGCCGGTGTACCGACTTCTGTGTCATCTCCGGAGATATTTTCAGCTTCTTCAGACATAATCATTGGGTCGGGAGTCATTTCATCGATATTTGACGGGGTTGAGGTGTTTGTCCCACTAGGCGCGGGGTAGTTTTCCTCCATTGTATGTGTGGGTGATGAATTGAACGCTAGATTCCCGTTGGCTACTGTATTCCCGTTGACAAATATTCAATGTGCTCTTAATATGTTGATGCGGTACTCTCAACATGTACAGCTGATGGGATAATTGTGTATTTTTTGACTGTGTAGATTTTATCCAACTTTTGTTTTCCGTATGTCAGCTCCCTTACCTGCTATATAAGCAGAATATCTGAGATGCGTGAAAATCTATGTTGGACGATTTGAACATCAATCAACCTGCAAGCACTGGTTTGGCCGGGAGAGTAACCACCAGGGAATGGAAAATATAGCAATGATACAAGAGTGTTAACTATTCATTCAGAATATATGTATACGTATATATTAAGTGGATAAATACGTGTATATCCTTCAAAGTGGCTCCGTGGAATAATTGACCAATTAATTACCCATCCTCCCCATCCTGCACATGCTGTTTCCCCATCCACGAATGCTCTCACCCACTCATTCGCGTGTGCCTTTGCCATTGGGGTACGCTTTGCCTTTAGCGTATGCCTACCGCGTTTCTCATGGAGTTCTGTATGGAGAGCGAGCTCACTAGAGCGTTCAGTACTCAGTCCAGCATACCACTCAGTTTGACATTCAGTAAGTGTGTTCAGCTGCGTAGAGTGTGGGTGCAAGGTAGAGTGGCGTGCAACTGCATATTCGCGCCTGCTACATACAGTAGGCGGCCGTGGGCCCTTCAGCAGGGAGACCCACAATGGGAGCAGACAAAGCACTTGGTGGTCCTTTTGAGGTAAACTACCAAAGTATATGGGAAATGGGGCGGGCAACAAGTTTTTCGGACAGGATGTCACTCGTAGAGTATATGTAGTTTATGAGGTTTCAAATGAGCCAAATGAGTCAATTGACCGAATAGAAACACACCTTGCACATAGCTTTCTATGGGCTTTTCCCTATAGTACCCTAGTTGAGAGAAGTACCTGGTTGAAAGCACTGTACGGCATTCCTAGTGATCCCCACTTGTTTTGAATGGTAGACTCCTCCCTATAATAACATACTTAGACCAATGCCATCTGTAATCGAAACGCTCCTGTGTCAATAAAAAAATACTCACATTGAATCACATTACATCATATTAGATACACGCATATATATCGACAACACATAACAAATAATATCCAAGCCTGCTAACATTAAATTCCTTTCCACCCTTTCATCTTCTACTTTTGACTGCCTCCCTGATGGGAGTCCCCACACGACTAATCGCTGTCTCTTTCCCCCAAAGGATTTGCTTCATGGCGATGAGATCGTTATGCATTTGAACCAGTTTCCTCACATTCTGGTCCAGTGAAGAAGAAGAAGACGAAAAAGTCGAAACTCCCGTTCTACTCTTCACTCTCTTCTGAAGAATCTTGTGCAATTTCTCATACTCTGCATACTTGTCCTTGAACTTTGTCGCCAAACGGTCAAGACGCTCTTTATCACCAGCCGTGGAATGGCCGCTAGACACCCCACGAGAAGCAGCAAAAGAGTTGGTATTTTCTTCGCTCAACGACACTTTTTCACCTTCAGGGGATGATCCTGGAGATGATATAATAGAATGTCCTGAACCGCCCCGGTTGTTAGACAGCTGCACTTGTCCCTCACCTTGATGCACTCCCTGTTGCAGTTTACTTGTGGTGCCAGCACTCGCCATGGATAATCTCCTCCTTTTCGCCAACTGCTTGATGGGAATATCCTCTTCGTCCTCATCTCCCTGAGACCCGCCCTCTTGCTCATCGTAACTCGACAATGGAGATAGAGAGGGGCTCTTGCTACGTTTTCCACTTCCACCTTCTCTGTCTCTTATTTGGTCCACCTTAATGGAGTTAATGGAAACCGTAGAGACGGTGGAAGTTGTTGATGTATTAGAAGAAGTGGAGGAATTAGAAATGGTGCGCGCCTTCCTCTTGGCACCCGTGGTACTTGCTGAATCACTGTCGCTATTATTGTTGGGTTGGTCATTCTCCGTAACAACCCTTTTATTGCTGTACGATTGCAGGGGTGCGATCTCACCCTCCTCTTCTGACGAAACGACAAACTCCTCAGATAAAACACTATTTTTACCTTTGATGGGTCCATTAGGTCTAGAATATGACCCAGGTGGGTTCTTGCTGGAACCCACAGCTGTTTTTTCTGAACTCTGCACACTGGCCGGTTTGACCTTGGCTTTTGCCCCCCTGACACTTCTTTCAGGTGATGTTGGGTATGATGTTTGGGCTGGATGTGTGGAGGTTGTGGCAACATTAGCTGGCGATGTAGGAGTAGGGTAGGACACAACGCCTTGACTGTTGTTACCACTATGGCTGTTATCAATTTGTGATGAAACTGATGAATGAGCCTGTGAGGGGAGAGCCTGCTTTGCGGTATTTGCGGTCTTTGATTTACGAACCGAAGAGACCGTGGGCTTAACCTGAGGCGAAGATGAAACATTGGCAGATTTTGTGGGTTCAGCAACCACTTTCCTCGGCTTGATAGTAAAGTCAACATTATATAATTGGCCTGTTAATTTTAATCTGATTGGATGATTTTTTGGGTACTTCATTTCATCCAGTGTTTTGGAAATCAGTGTTTGAACCTCATCTCTCTGGTATGGGGTGTACTCCGGCCAGCTCAAGTCCAGTCTGAGCACCGCCGTTGGAGATAATTGTAATTTGTCTGTCTCTGAGGTAGTCGCCTCTGTATAACGGGAGGCTTCCTTCTTTATATCTGTTGCTGTGTAGTTGTATTTCGTTAGTTTCTCGGTTAACTGTTGTAAGGTGAGGGGTGTTGATGCAAGTATGTGAATGAGTCTACGGCCAAGAAGCGATGAGGAGCCACTGTTACTACCGGAAGACGATATCAAATCGGAATCGGAGTTTAGCTCATCATCTTCAGATACTCCTGAAACATAAACAAGTGGAGAAGTCGGCATTGAATGGATTGTAGGTGAAAATCTCGCACTATCTGCGTTACCAGATGAAAGCGCAGACCTTGGTCTCTGCAAACCACTAGCAGGAGAGCCTCTTTGTGAAGAACTTGCTCTGGAAGGCCCATCGATCAGGTTAACCTTCTTCATCTCCTTCATCATTTTGTATTTCTCATTTGTTGACTTCAGATTGCTGAGAACCGAATTACGCGAAGAGCTGGCATCTACTGTCATCAGGTTGAGCTTCATGTTGAGGTGGCCCACATTGACAAAGTTCTTGCCTTCGCCATATATTCCTAGTCTCTCATCTTTTGTCTCCTGTACGGATTCAACTAATGGTGTATTCACCGCTGAGTACAAATCCACATTGGAACTTTCAGGGATAAGACTCGTTTTCAGAGTGGAGTCTTGTATCTTCAGAAACTAACAAGGGAGGAGTTAGTATACCAGCAAAATATATGCTAGCTCAAGAAATGATATCTGAGAGATGAATTGGGGAGGGAAACCATCACCCTATATACCAGCAGCATTGTAGACATTGTAAAGCCACTCGTTATATTTAGTCCTCAGCATGGGGTTCACGCATACCAGATCCTAAGAGATCAAGGATGAAGACACCACATACGCCTGGAGAGCCACACACCTCTGAGTCAAATATAACCGGAGAGAATAGAGACACCGCCCCATACAACTTCAAATCAAAAAGGTACTCACGATTTTTCCTTCTCGTACTACCAAGGTGGGCCTTTCATCACCTTTCAACCTGCGGAGGATATCGGGGTTCAGCCTAATCAGCAGGTTAAACTGCCGGCTTTCAGAGTCCGGCAACCCACTGGGTAACAAGTTACTAAGTGAAGGTGGCATTCCGGTTGCCTGTTGTGCTGACGAGTAAACCCTCTACAAGTTATTGCGTATTCCTATTGATATAACGGTAAAAGTTCACCAAGCGAGGTACTTTGAAATAACTGGGGCACCTCTCACGCTAATCAGGCTTAAGGGAAGGAAGGCACGCCGTGAGTGAGTGGGTGCGTCTACTGCGGAAGGTAAAGAGGAGACAGGCGCATGCATTGTAGCAGAGTGAGAATGGTAGAGAGCGGCAGGAAGGGAGGAGGGTGTGGGACGGGATGAGGAGGCAAAGGGGGAGGGTGCAAGAGAAAGTACGAGCAATAAAGTAAAAGATAAAAAGTGACAGCAAAATAAAAGGCCAATCGTACAGGGGGAGATATTCCGAAGCGCTAATAACGAGCAGGAAGCTGTAACAGAAAGGCCACAACAGAAATAATGGCTCCTGTACCATCAGGTAACAAATGAGCAGTGCGGGCCGGGCCCTGTTAGGGTGGGTATGATTCCCCTTAACAACAGTGTGCCTTACTATATATGTCATTAATTCATGCAGATAATATGTATGGTCATATGTACGTCGCTGAGGAGGGCAAAGGGATGCGTGCCAAATGGGATGTGTGCGGTTGATATGTATAGGACTGGTAGTGCAGTGGACAGTATGTCTCCGCCGTTGTGCCCGTATAGGGAGGGTATTATTGTACTTACCTTGTAAGCATACTTAACCCCCTCTCCCCCCTCCGTGAGATTAATATACCTTAAAACTGCTGCAGATGCAGATGCGGCTACGCGAGATGGGTTTCTAAGGTTATCGTGCAGTGCATACATCGTGAGGAGAGCAGGGAAACAGGGTGGGATATGGCAAATGGCCAGATACTCAGTGATTAGTAGCTGCTAAACAAAAAAAACCATTATTTGCTTATCAAGACAAAAATTGCAGCATATGAATGATTTCGCACCTGTTTTGTGCTTGCCTGCTTCCTAGGCTAGCATGTTATGTTTGATATCCTTATATCCCCGTAAGCGCCCTTACATGTGTGTGTGTGGTTGCGTGGATGTGTTACACACTATGGAGTCCGCTCTAGCCCGTTTGAGATATTGTGCTTTGCATGGATAACTCTGCAGATTGCTTAGCATTCTAGATCATTGCTTACTAGGGATACGAGTTTGAGTAAGCAGGATATGAGGAATGCCATGAAGAAGAGCATGAATAGAAATGTCCTGACAAATAGTCTATACATCCTACGAAAGATATTCAGTAAATTCACTCATGAACCTATCAACTACCCCAATGTCCTCATTTAGTTCCTCTTCAGTAGATGGTACTTCTCCATTACTGATATTCCACGCAGGGTAGAGGTAAATCCCTATAGCAGAGATACTACTGCCTTACTGCCTTGCAACCACTTGCGTGAAAAGCATGCATAAAATCTGCCCCACTTGAAACTTTATGCAGTGGAGGGAGGAGACCAAAGGAGCAGAGGGCAGTATACATCTTCCGGATAGAAAAAGGAATGAATACATACATAACAAAATATACATAAACATACAACCTGGTTCTCGCATATTGATTGGTTGACTTTACTCTCCCTTTCATATAAAATGCTCTCTTGTGGATACACGAATCGTTCGAGAGTATACCCCAATTTGAGTGGACCTTCAGTAGTCCCCTTGAATTACCGAAGCAAACATTTATAGACTGTGCACTACCTTACTAAACGCATCTTCTCGAAGGGGAGGTTACCTTTCCTGAATTTAGATGCCGAATCGGAAGACCCGATGCATTGCGGTGTTGTTAATATTGTGTTCCCTTTTTAACACAGGGCTTTAGCTTTATACAGTTCCAGATAACTATCCACTTGACTGATTTCACTTGCTGCGATAGCAGGTCGTCTAAATTGTCTAGATAGAGGGTGACTATACATTGTCTTATTCAAACTAAAGGTGAATTTATACACATCTAATTCCTCGTTTCCTGTTATAGTAAGATGTCGCCGTGCTCTTACATCGATTATATGCACACTCCCTAAGCAAATACATTACTAAGGCGTAATCGCTTACCCAAGCAATCATCGTAAAGAGTGCTCGATTATCAAAGCTAGCGATGCAAGCTATAATCACTGTGAACGCCTATCAGAGTACCCATCGGAGTGCACTCGCTTATAATAATGCTAGGCCTTTAGAAGACAAGCAGAATGAGGACGAGCAAAGCAGACCAGCACGGCAGATAAGCATAGCATATGAGCATAGCAGATGCACTACCTGTAATTCACTATACAGAACCCTCTTGTTATATGCTGTGCAGAGGAGAGAGACGGTATGGATGGTACACGACTAACATAGCACACTCAACGGTAACTGCTACGGTGTGTTGATCTACTAGGTGTTCAGGTACTCATGTGCGGGAAAGAGAGCGAAAATGAAGGGGATCAATAAAGCATAAAGAACTGCAAGACTCAGCTCTTTCTCAGTTGAACCATATTATTTATTACCTGAATGTGGTTGTTAAGCCAGTGAATGTCAGAGTAACAGATCAATTCCCCATTCCCCGTTTGCGTTAACCGTTAATAGCTCAACTACTCGATTGCTCTCTCGCTATCATGGACCCATTCTATGATGTGTATAACGACGCTACCTCGCAGCTCCAGCAACTGAACTCTTACATTTCTCGGCTGTCTGCGCACACGATATCATCTGCAAATGTGGATGATATCAATAACAACAAAGCAGAGGTGGTCGAGACGATCAAAGATCTCAACGATGCTCTGCAGATGATCAAAGAGAACCCCGGCAATTACCCTAACATAACATCTCAGGAATTGGAAAAACGAGCGCAGAAACTGAAGTCTTTAAACACAGAATTTGCAAGCCTCAACAATGAGTGGACACGGAAACTTCAAAAGCAAAAGCAGAGAGAGATCACAACGATGTCTAATAGGATATCACAGGATGGTGGTAGTGGAAAGGGAATTCTACCTTCGTACACTACAGATTCCCCAGCCCCCCCAGACACAGTCGATTTTAGTGCGGCTGCTTCAGACTTTAACGCTTTCCAACAGCAAGAACAGCTACGAGAACAGGACGAGCATTTGGAGACGGTGTACCATGTCATGCAAAACCTCAACCAGCAGGCAACCACTATGGGCCAGGAGCTTGATGATCATAATGTTCTACTGACAGAGTTGGATAGCGATTTTGATCGCGTCGGCAATAAACTACAGGGAGGCCTTAGAAGAGTCAGTTGGTTTTTAGAGAAAAACAGAGAAACTGCAAGCAATTGTTGTATTGGGCTTTTGATTGTTGCACTTGTTATACTGCTGTTATTGTTAATAATCATATGATTGACAAAAAAAGCAATTCAGCTCTTAGAATTCACCACTCGTTGCTTCTAAATGTGGTGCTACTTAAAATGATTATTCCCAACCTCTCCAGATCGGAAGTTTTGTGTAGTAAGCGATGCTAGAGGTGTCATGGGTAGGAGAACCCGGTGCCTCGTGTCTTGTTTTTGATGGCTATATCATTGTATGAGACGACGAAAAGATCGGCTTTCGGAGATGTAATTGGAATACTTTAAAGCCTCATTTGGAGGATCCATTTACTTATCGTGTCCCCGAGTGATCTAGGATCTTACGACTATTCCTCAAAGAAGATGCACAATACAGCGGATCAATGAACCTGCATTATCGTCCAAGCGCGTACGATTGGATTTCTTTTTCAAAAACACCTAACGTGAGACCAACGCGTAAGACCGCGTTTTGTCTCATTGTTTGAACTGGAGACATTGGGGGAAAGCTCAACAGGGAAAAATGTTAGTCATGACATTCGACAATTGACATCTGAAATACGACAGGCAGAAAGCAGTTCCTGTCTATCATACCTAGCGGCGTGGCTTGGCATCAGTGGGGTCTGCTCAGGGATTCGAAGAATATAATGTGTAACCTCGTTTGCATATATAGAATGCCGATGTATATTTTAAAAAAATGACCCCACATATTTTCACTATAATAGCATATTCCTGCACCCCCCTACTTAGAGGCTGTTTTCAGCTGTACAGCCTACTCGGAGACGCATATCGAGCAGTAAAAAAGACATAATGTGTATGCAGTGAGTACGCAAGTGATGGAAGGATTCATAAAAATGATATCTTGCGCCAATATAATAATATCCTCCAAGTATCTTTAGCCGAGTATCAGATGCACTAGTATAAGGGAGTCTTCGAGGTAGTGGCTTATGTTATTAAAGGGTTTAAGGGACGCATGCTTACTCCAGCAGTCAGCACACTTTAGTCGGCTCTGGTTTGGTCTGCCGTGTAGTTAGCTAGCGGCCTAGTCGGCTGTAAGGTACAAGGAATAGTGATAGAGTAACCAAGAGAATGGATGAGAGCAGATAAAGGATGCCGTCATAAGCACAGGATAGATGACAGTTGCCGTTTCAGAACAAGCCCACAAAATAGATTTGGTCAGATATTTTGAGTGATTTTGTTAACCCCAATTCCAGTCAGATTTCAGAACCCCACAGTCTGTGCTGAGGCCCCTCTCCTCTCTATCACTACAGAGTGGTGGATTCTCGACAGCCGATCACCGGTCGGTGAGCGGGCAGATGCAGATGGTCGGTGAGCGGGCAGATGCAGATGGCCGCTGAGAGCGGCAGAGAAAGTGGAACGATATTTACGCATAGGCATGTGACACTCGCTTATATCAACAGGCAAACAGTGCACAAACAGCACATGCCGGGTACAGTGGGTATGGGCACAGGAGCGGGGTAAGGGAAGGGAAACAGTGGCCAAAGGGGGGCACAGTATGGATGACAACAAAAAAGGACAAAAAGCTTGAAGCGCAAATTACAGGAATGAATCTACTAAAGTTAGCTGCTTGTATTAGTCTTTTGGACTGTGGATGCGGAATGTGATTACAAATATACTACATGGAAGTGTACAGCATATTGTGTCGCAGTAAGAACCCATATACCATGTGTGGGCCAGATACCTATATACCCCAATCGAAGAGAAGGCATCGTCTCTCGCAGAAGAGGGTGCAGTACGTCAATAGTGTGAAATGAGCCGTAGGAGGCCGGCCCTACTACGTAGGTATTTGTGCCGCTACCTATCGCTGTCGCAGGATATGGCAGACAAAAGGGCGGTAGGTGATGAGACGGGGGGGAACAGCGGTGCTGCACGACACGCATTGCCGCAACCGTACATGTGCATGACAAGCGTAATAGGAGCAGCTGTTGCAGTAACAGGAATAGAATCACCACAGTGGAAAATCCAATAAATGGGACAAAGAGAAAACTTAGCAACCAGGACACTCGATTGCTGCTTTTTGGCTGATGTAGTCGATTAGTGATATCACCTCTCTCACTTACAACCAATGCCGCAAAAAGGATAAATGTACTACTTTTTAACTTTCATTCTTTGACTTCGGAGGATCTTCTGCCATCTCACTAGCGCCATCCAGATAGCTTAAATGCATGCCCTGTACCTATCTGGAGAAGACATATATTTTTCCGTAGGCGTAAATATGCACCGGAGCCAGTATGGTTGTAGACCGTATCCCCTCCTTTTCCCTCTTGCTCTGGTTTTCCCTATGGCATGTTTCTCGGCTTCGTGTGCTTCCTCTCTCTCTTCCTTGTGCTTCCCGATGCCTTAGTGCTCCATTGAGATTATTTGTCGAATTCCATGCATTTTTATGATCGTCTGCGTGTGCGCATATTACCACTTTATTGGCACTTCCGCGCTATGAAAAGCAAACACAAGAATTGTTCGCCAACCTCCTTTATGCCATTATAGCCCACCCTCCTGTAGGTTCTCATGTACGTTCGCATGCACCTCAACAGTATCTTGACAAGACGTGAGACATCCCATAGGCATCGCCTCCTGCTGAGGTCCCTTCTCCACTCTCCTGCGGGCGCTCGGTGGACCTTATTCTCTGTGTGCCTCTCGCGTCCCTATAGTTACCCGGGAGGCACTTGCTGTAATAATCAGCCGATTCTCAACAAACCGCCTGGCCCCAGCATTGGCACGACCTCTCTTAGGCCCCTCGTTTCTCTAATCTGTACACCTGCCGGAGATTTGGAAAGAACATTTCCAAAGCGAGAAACGGTGTGTGACTTTTATACACCGTCACTCTCCGAGGGGACTTGCCGGGAGCGCGACTTTGTAAGCATTTGACACGAGGAAGGCCAAGAGACTACAAAAAAGAAACAGAGAGATTTAGTTCTATAGGTGTTACCTCAAATAACGCTTGTACGATCCATCTCCTAAAATAAAAGCTAACATTATTCCCATTCTTCACAAGCTGCGAAGTTTAACGAGCTTTTGGCGTTATAGCACTGTCCTCTAAAGTTACACACTGGCCGCTCAAACAATAGGCTGGTTTCTCTGAGAAATTTGTCCTGTTGCTGTTGTATCATTGCGTTTGTGGTTCCATTTCCGTTCTGTACTATATATAAACACTGCTCACCACTAGTCTTCAGCGGCAGTTAGTGTTGACGCTACCTCACTGTTCACGTACACTCTGATCACAGGGTGAGTTATCCGTGCCACCACAAGATTCGATTCCATCTAGAGTGGCCATATCCGATATTTATTCACAAAGGTACATACGCACAGTCAAATCTCTCAAAATGCCCAGCGAACGACAGGAACCCGTTGAGACACCCGAGTTCCTCACCTATTCCTCTATTCCTTCAGGGAAACATGATGGAAAAACGCATATAGTGATAGTAGGAGCAGGAATCATCGGTGTTTGTATAGCATTCTATCTCACGAGACACCCATCCTTCAGCCCCACCACCCATTACATTACAATACTGGAAAGTAAGCGTGTGGCAGGTGGTGCCTCTGGCAAAGCGGGTGGTCTGTTAGCATTGTGGGCATTCCCACAGCAAATTGTTCCCCTCTCTTTTCAGTTACACCAAGACTTGGCCAAAGAGTTTGATGGGGAGAACGAGTGGGGCTACCGTAGGTTAACAACGATATCCGTCGAAGGAGATATCAGCAGGAGTGGAAGTGGAAATCCTTCAATAACTTCTCCTGTAATAAAACATGACCCATCACACTCCGATGATGCCAACTCGATCATATCACACCCCATAGAGAAGACTTCAACGGGATCCTCCTTGGGTACCCCACCTATGTCAAATGCAAGCAGCAGCACTAACTCCGAGCTGTCGGATTGCTCCACTTCGGGAGAAGGAGGAGCGGTTACAGGTGGATCGCGGAGAAGTCGGACCATTAAAAAGAACTCCATCAGGATGGAAAACCAGCATGCTGTGACATCTCCTTCTCTGCCGGATGACTTAAAATGGCTGGAAAGAGACCTTATAAATGAATGGAACCATTTGGGAAACGAGTCCACCACGGCCCAGGTACATCCATACCAGTTTACAACTGCAATTTTGAAGAGGTGTTTGGCCACTGGTGCTGTGGAATTAGTAATTGGCAAAGCGGAAGATATCCTGTTCAACGAGGAAACGGGGGAGTGTAACGGTGTTTTGTACTATCCATCGTCTGCCAGTGCTTCATATGACAAACTATCAGATAGTAAATTGGAACTGCGTGCAGACAAAGTGGTTATGTCTATTGGCCCATGGACGTCCAAGATCTTACCCGACTGTCCTATTTCTGGTTTGAGGGCACACAGCATAACCATCCAGCCTGAGAACTCCCAGGATGTGACGCCGTATGCTATTTTCACCGAGCTACGCACTAATGGCAACACTTTTGTATCACCAGAGATGTACGCTAGAAGAGATGAGGTGTACGTGTGCGGTGAAGGCGATACATCTTTGCCTATTCCAGAAACAACAGATGACGTTGAGATTGTCACGGAGAAGTGCGACGAGTTGTTCAGACAAGTTTCCAAAATATCCAGTAACCTCAAAAACGGTAAGGTTTTGAAACGCCAAGCCTGTTATCTGCCAGTGCTGGATATCCCATCTTCGTCTGGTCCTCTGATTGGAGAGACCAACGTGCCTAATTTGTACTTGGCTTCTGGCCACTCATGTTGGGGTATAAATAATGCTCCTGCCACAGGGTTGCTGCTGAGTGAATTGATGCTTGATGGCGAGGCCACATCTTGTGATATCAGCGCATTGGACCCAGCTCTATACTTTGATGCCTCTATGGTGTTTGATAGTGATGGATCTTCTGGCTATTACAGCGGTGAGGATGGACTGGATGAGGAAGAGGAGGAGGAGGACGATGAAGATCTTTAAATCTATTGCAGCAGCCTAACTGGAAAAAAGAGTTAAATGCATCAAACCAGGGCTTTTTTCGTGGGGTGTATTATGTTTTGTTTTTTATTTACATGTAAGAAGCAAGATACTTTATGTATTATGTCTAATAAGACTAATCTGATGACAGAATAATTACTTTGAAGGATTGCGTAATTGAGGAGCTAGTTCGGGAATAACAAATATTGAGGCATAGCGAATGTTTGAAGTATCGATTGGAGTATTAAATGACCATCTGTGATTAGAAAATCTTCTCTACTGGAAAAACAGATAATTTTCCTTTCCGTTACTTGGCTAAGGTTGTCGATGGGCTTTCTGGCCTGTTTTCTGGCTGCCCTGTGACTTGTCCGGTTGAGCCGTTGCTGCATTTCGGCTGGATCAAATGGTTCCCCAGCGCCTTCCGAGAGCTCTGTAAAGGGGTGTCAAAGTGTAGTTGCCTCTCCACTAATGCATAGTTTTCCTAGGCTCAAGAGAGGGGCGAGAATGCATACGAAACGGGGGCAAGGCTCGCGTAGCGGCTGTAACGGGCATAGCATTTATGGCAGGCAGAGGAACCACGAGGCCCGTGGGGAGCAATACGGTTCGCAGCGCACAACGAGTGACCAAGGCCCATGGGCCTTGCGCGAGTGTATGCACGAGGCCCAAGAGTTGTAGAGAATTAATTATATCAAGAGTGGAGGGTATGTGGGTATAAGTCTGGCGACTATGAGCCAAGACTGGGGAAAAAAAGGGACAATGGAGCTCCGGGTGGAGCTGATATCTCACACCTCAGAGCCTCTTTGACGGCTTTTTCACATCCCCCTGCTATGACAAGCATGCGGAGCCGTTGGAAGGAGTGACCTCCATCGTGGAAATGATTCCTAGCCGGTGCTCTACATGGGGGAGAGGAGGGAGACTTGCGTTCCTCAAGAGAGGGAATGACTGCGGTTTACTGTGTAAGACAACTTCTGATCCATATGGAGCGCAGGCCCGGCCCGTGTTTGAGTACACTTTGTAGTGAGTATTATTTATCTCACACACATCGTCATGGAAAGGTGATGGCACAATATACACTGATATTATCCACCTAACATTCAGTCTGTAAATCAAATAGCAATTGCTAAACACAAGCAAATAATCAACATTGCTAGCAATCGTATATTAGCCATCATTAAAATAGAATCTGTTACCTGTCATTTGCCTCTCGTTTTTATTTCTGTCTCATAGCCTTTACGATATATTATATTTCTTCCATGATTGCTTCCACCACCTCCATTATATCTCTCCCTCTTACCCATATCCTCTCCCTCCTACTTTCTATTTCTCCCTTAGCATCTCATTCACTTCTATCATCCGCCTATCCTTATTATCTCTATCACCTAATGGTCCCATACCCTTTGTCATCTTTGTTAACCTTTTTCCGTACTGCCCCTCCACCCTTCCCCCTCCTCCTTCCTCTTCCACGACCCTTCCGCTTCTTAACCGTATAGGCGTCGGCACGCACCTGCATTTAGTTTCTTTTTTTTTCTGCTTGCCTTCCCGGCACGGGCCCCACTGTGGAATCTCTTCCCAACACCCTTAGCTGCCTCATCTCGAAGCGCAAACTTGGTGCGACAGTGCAATAAAAACAAGCAGAGGCATCACACGGTAACTGTTCGTTGGTATGTGTGTGTGGTGACCGAGTGGGTAACAGGCTGAGCAACATAATTTTTATTACGGATTTGTCCATTTGGAGGGATTGCGAATTGTGCGATTATAGAGCGATCATCAGACGGATTACTTTATTTTGCCATACATCTATCAGTTACTTTCTCCAAGTCGGTCATAGTGTCAGCCATTATTCTCAGTCGGCGTTTCCTGTTATAGATTACAGACATCGTTACTGTTAGATCTACTGCTGCTATATATTTTTTGGATCAGTTTTTAGACTCACAGTTAAAAGAGGCAAAAAAGCAATTCACGTTACTCCACAACCGTTGAAACCGAGTATTTTCTAATATTGAATCATCAATACAAAATAATATATAAATAATTGTCGCTGTTATATTGATAACCGGTGCACCCACATACAATTGTCACATACATTTATCACTTACACTTATATCCCAAAATGCTTAGGTGGGTTCAATCAGGGTAAGTACACCATTTCCATCATCCTGTATATCATCTTGTATATCATCTTGTATAGGGTACTAACTGCTCAGTTTATCCGTTGTTGCTGGCACAGCAGAGCCAGAATACGGACGTGAAGCCATTCACCCGGTTACCGATTCTTGTGACCCTGCAAAGCCATACACTGTCCTGACCGAGGATGACCTGAAATGGCAGGCTCCAAACCACACAAATGTGGAAACTCAGACGTTTTACTTCACCTGTCTTGAATCTGGCTACATGGGGTTTGCCCAGATCATCCATAGCAATGTTGTTGGTCTCCACACCACCGCTCAATTCACATTCAAGTGTTTCCACAAAGACACCCCTACTGACTACACTTGGACCTCCACCAAGTTGGAAGAGTTCAGAACTGAAGGTGGCAACTTTTTTGCCAACAATTTGTCTGTTGTCCTTGAAGAGGATGAAGCAACCGGCTCACAGTCGTATGTGATCAAGAGCAACGTGACCCCCGAGTCTATTGTCGACCTGAAACTCACCAGAGTTGTTGATGGTATCAAGTTTGGCAAAGACGGATTCACCTACTACGGCGAAGATATCAACGAGCCATGGGGCTCCATGCGCCACATCTTTTGGCCAAGATGTACCGCCACCGGTACCATTTCGCTGGGACCAAAGCCACTGAGCGAGGAGGAAGCCCAAGAAGAAACTCCACGAGAGCTTCCAGAACCAAAGGTGCTTGCCATTAATGGTTATGCCATGTATGTAATGGCATTGCAAGGCATGAAACCTCACCACGCTGCTGCTACTTGGAACTTCCTCAACTATGTGAGTGCCACTCACAGTGTGGTGCTCATGGAGTTCACCACCCCTGCAAGTTACGCAAAGACCAATGTTTCTGTGGCCATTGTGTGTAGCGATAAGGAGATCATCGCCGGCTGTATCGATAATGAGACGCAGCACATCGCCACCAAAGTTGATGAGGTTGGATGGCCGGTACCCAGCAAGATCTCATTCACCTTTAAGGGCGTAACAGCAAGTGGCAAGCCTGTCGTCACCAATGTCACCAGTGAGCTTAAGTGCCTTAGTGAAAGGGTGGATGTTATGGCTGAGGTGCCCATGTTTGTGAAGAACATTGTGAGTGCCGCTGCGGGAACTAGGCCGTATATCTACCAGTTCTGTAACCCAATGAAACTCAGGATCGAGGTTGAAGGCTCTTTGCCATTTGAGGAGGAGTGTTATGGTTATAATGAAGCCACTTTCATCAGTGAGATTTAAAGTTATTGGTGTTATGGTTGAACATAATGATGAAATATACTAATCAGGATATGGTTGGCAGCGAAGTATATAGTTTGCTGCAACCACTCCATTTATTATACGCCACACAGCTATGCTTGCACGTTTTACGGGAGGATTTTTCTCTTTTATTTCTTTGTTATATGTTTTCCATCTCATTGCTTAGAGCACGTTTTCAGGTTTATTTCCTTTTGATTTTGGGGCTTTAGAGAGGAACTTGCCACGAGTATGATGTCACTAATGAGCTGTTACACTTGGCTTGAACTTCAATGGCAAGGATAATAGTAGACATCGTGGGATGTGTTTTTTCTGTTTTGCATTTTCAATTTGAGGATTTAATGTATTGCACTCGAGATATATGGATAGTTACAAGACGAATGAAGGTGACACTATGTCAATGAAAATGGATTGACAATCTTGAAGCTGGGAAAAGAAACAACTGCTGAGAAGCTAGTAAAAGATACGTCAAGCGCATACCTTCTCCGTAACAAAAGGTGAAGGTAGAATGCGATACGCCTACAGAGTTGTTGTTTAAAAAATCACTAGTATCACCAGTTATTTGTACCATTAAACCACCGTCATTATATCTTGCAATCACACAATGATAAAGTTGATCAAACTGCTTTATTCCTCTCCTCACTGTCGCTGCACCCACTGACTGCTGCTAGTCAGAGGGAGCAGAGTGTACAGGATAAGCTATTCTCCTTGGGGGATCTCTTCCTTCTCCCTTCTTCCCCTTCTCTCCCCCCAGAGGGGCAAACTTATCGCACGCCCGCCCCACAAAACGAGGCCCAAGCGATGCCCCACTAAGATGCCGTGTTGCACTCCTGGAAAGCAGTACACCGCAGGCGTGGCCCTGGGACCTCACTTGAAGGCACTTCTTACAGTGGGCACTTCTTATTATGGTGGGAAGTAGGAGGAAAGACATGCATGAGATGTATGGAGAAGTGATGGCGAAGAGAGATGGTGCCATCCAGCAGAAGAAGGAATATCTGAGTTCTTTATATATATGATTATATTTGAAGCTGTACACAGATGTCATTTTTATTTCAATTGTGCCTTGCTCGAAATTGAGTTTACATATAAAAGGTTGCAATATTCAAATAAACACGAGAATATCCAGTTGATATCAACACCTTTTAGCCACACTGCAGAGCACACAGAGGCACGCACGCTTAGATAAGATACTCACCACCACAGAACTCACCAAATCCCACCAAATCCCTCCAAAACTCACAAAACTCACGATACCCGCCACAGGAAGGCACTACTAGCACGGATTATACTATTGTAGTCACCACCCTACCCCATATATTAATATTCGCCTTCCTGCTCTTAAGGTGCCCACATCCAAGCATTCGTTGTTATTCCGAAGATCCCCATCATGTCACAGGAAAAGGTGCCACATATCAGTCCCACAACATCACATCCGCAAAATCTACGACCGTATATAAGCAAACAAGATTTCGATATAGGCTACAATGTCTCATATAAACCTGGCCAAGGAGTGGTAGACCACCTAACGGGTAAGTCGATATCGTTGGGATTGCCAACTACTCTTGCCTACAACAATAACAGTCACGATCATTCAATACCTGTACTAAGAGTGGGAATAGGCTCACCCAAGAAATACACTTCCACGTTTTCGTCCTCCATAAGAGGGATCTCTTCGGTGCAGGATGTCTCTGCACATGACAAGAATATCTTTGCCGATTTGGAATTCAGAGAGTATTTCGACCTCGCGAACTTAAGGGAGCTGGTGTCAAATCTGTTCCGCTCGTTTGTTAGAAATTACTTCAGGAGTGTGATATCCCAGCCTTTTGAAGTGACGAGGTTGCTTCTTCAGGTTGGCTCGTTTAATGCATCCAGCCTATCTGGCAAATCTTCGGTTAAGAGCAAGTTGTCTAGTTCTCGTGCCATTGACTATTCTGACTCCTCTGATGATGATGAGACGGACTTCTTCTCTCCAGCTGTATCCAGTAGTATCAGAGCTAACACAACAGAAGAGGAGTCTCCTTACAGGGGCCCCTCAAGAAGAAAGTCGGGCATACAAAGAAGTGTACCCTCGTTAAAGGAGGAGCTGAAAAAATCCAAGCATCATGATTGTACCAACAGCAGTGACAAACTCACCAAGAATTTGATTCGCCCTGTTTCTCTTCGCACAGTCGATATCATGTCGTCTGTTTTGTCAAAAGAAGGAATGGCTGGTCTTTGGAGAGGAATCAACACCTCCTTTTTGTATGCCACTCTCTCATATACGATGGAAGCATGGCTGAGTGGGTTCATTTCACCTTTACTTAATATACCTGATCCGTTTTTCGTAGAAATAATACATAGCAGCAGCCCATTTGTATCGTTGCTTCTCTCCTTGGGCGCTGGAGTATTAACCGGAGTTCTATTACAGCCAATAGAACTGATAAAAGTGAAATTCATGGTAACCTCAACCATCGTGCCTAAATCATTGCGCGGAGAACAACAGCAAAAGGATATCAACAAATCAAGAAGCTTCCGCAGAATACTATCCTCTTTCAGGTATTCTGATTTCCTATGTCCTCTTCCACTGCTGTTCCCTACAATCAACTATGAGCTCTCCTCTATTTTCCTCAAGAAATGGACTCCCTACTTCCTTCTGACAAGATTCTCTATAGATCGGTACTCTTCTCCGTTTTTGTATGCAACCCTCATGTTGTTGTCGTCATTCGTAGAGCTTTTCCTTAAGTTGCCAATCGAAACACTCCTGAGAAGAGCTCAGCTTCATTACCTGCTCAACGATAACTCCTGTCCTGAAACTCTAAGAATAGACCAAAATGACTTGACGGTTCGCTTTGGGGGCTATTTCGGTTACTTGCCCACTCTGTGGCACATTTTTAAAGGTTCCAAGCCAATGGAGTATATCTTGAAGGAAGGTGGCCTGAAAGAATACCAGGATGAGAATAGAGGACTTGAAGGACTCTTCAGAGGCTGGAGAGTGGGAATAGTTAATGTGCTAAGTAGTTGGTGGTTAAAAGTTCTCCATGATAATTTTGACGAGAGCACATTACAGGAGGAGAAGTTTTAGGATTATATGAGTATCTGGTGCTGATAATATTTGTCTTTTGGATTAACTTGTGAATAGCCGCTTACCATTAGTTGACGTTTGTAGTTGCCTCTAATATATATATATATGCGAATCTAGATTTTATTGTAATATACACTGCCATTTTTACAAGGATCAAAGTAAACAGCATTTTATGATTGAAATACCCGCTGAATCAGGAAGCTGTATTATTCAGTCTTCTTTCGACCCCTCCTCCACTGGCGCATCCTCCTTCGATTCTGTGGTTATTCCAACTGGTTGCGTATTGTCCGCGTTTGCTTCGATTTTTTCCTGTTTGAACCTCTTCTCTTCACTCTTTTCAATCAAATACTCTCCCAGCCACTTCAAACAGTCATCTGGAGCTTCTTTCGTCATAAGTGTCAATCCACTGATGAGGTGCTCGGTGACTTCTCTGTTCAGCCACCTCCTCAATGGAGAGCCTCCGATAACATCAGAAGGGTCGAGATCTGATGGAAGGACGGGCACCTTCGCCTTTGAGGCACTGGCAGCACTATTGGAAGGAGCATCATCAGCAGTTGGTGTGGAATTCTCGGTGTGCTTCTGTTGTTTGCGTGACTGTGTAGCCTCGTCAGCTGGAGTGGCTGATCTCTTTATAGGTATTTCAACAGCGGAGGTAGTGGTGAGCTCTTGAGGAACAGGTGTGCCTTCAGTTGAAGCTCTCCCTAGTGAGTATGACTCAACCACTGGTTGAGTTACCCTTTCTGTTTCTCCGTTTCTCGTCTCTAAACCCTCACCATTCACTGTTGTAATCTTGGCGTCTCGAGCAGTCTCCACACTAGTATTATCTCCTGTCTCCACATTACTGGGAGGCTCAACGCCAACGCCTGTCACCTCCTCTCTGGTATCGATGTCCATTCCGTCAGTCATCCTGTACTCTCAATTATATGTTGGAATATTTTTACCCCAAAGAATACGACCGTTTTGGCTATTTTTCAGCCTCGTGGTTGTTGTATCGTGGACCCCCCATGCGTTTCATGGGCTCTTCTCACTACGATGCCCTTCTCAGCACGATATTCTGCTCAGCTAACTGTCCGTTCTGCAGCTAGAAGAGTCTCCACTGCAGAGATACCAGCCGTATCTACCATACCTACCAGGCAAATATACCGTTAAGGTGTACCTGCAGAGCGAGGGCGCGCAGCTAACTAGAAGAGATGAATGGAAGGGAACCCAAGGGAAAAGCCAAGGGGAGAGAAGCCAAGGGGAATAAGGCAGGGGATGAGCCAAGGGGAGAGAAGGGAAGGCAGCGCAGCTATTAAATATGAAATAGGAGGGAAGAGTGGGAAGCCATGCCTCCAAAGAAAATACATGAAAGCCAGCAAATGAATTTCAATTATGTGGCCACGGCTGGGCAAGTAGAGATTTAGAATCAGAACAACTCCTGTGCTCCTGGTTTCGTTTCTCCTTTGAGCAGTGGTCTATGCGACAAGAACTGCTAATACTGTAACACCATTTGTCTAATTAAATAATAGAATGGCATCTATTTTTCACGTTTGTTATATGCAATTATACAAAAATAACCCTAATACCTCTCCTTCATCCTACTGGCAACAGTACGGAGATTACCATACACCTTGCCTGGTGGAGAACCAAGAATCAACGACACCACGGCCTCTCTTGCCATTCTGATATGTGTGAAACCACCCAGTATATGAATTTTGGAGTCGGCAAGCACGATCCTCGTCCTAGTAGCGTTCTCTATTGCAAACTTAGTCTTACCATCCTTTCCTGCAATTCTACCGATGGCTCTCGACAAATGGTCTCCTTGCAAGGTCTTGACATCCTTGACTTCAAATGTTTCGATGTACAAATCGTCTAGACGCAAAAGAGCGATTGCATCATCAATATCAAATCCGAGGGTGAATGCCTTTATGAAATCAGCACCTTTCTGCAGAGCACCAGGGTCTGTTGTCTTGTTGCACGTTCTCAACTCCACATTTCTGGTCTTGAGGTTCATCCTCACTTGCAGCTTCAAGTGGTCCACCAGTGGTGGATATATCTTGGGCCATGCGTTCTTGAGAGGTGACATTCTGTGTGGTGGTACGGAAACCTTACGAGACTCTTTCTTGACACTTTTTCCAGAGGTGGATGCAGAGCTGAATTTGGGTTTACCAGATTCATCCACTATTATTGAACTGTTTTTGCTGGTTGATGATTTATCTTCTGAGGGGTTGAGCTCTGTAGTGGCCAAGTCTTCGGTACCTGCAATGGTGGCATCGATGAGCACTTCGTCATCATCCTCTACAGGTGTCACAGGAGGTTCAACCACAGGAGCAGAAACGCTCTTCAACGCTGTTGGAGCTACCATATCTTGATATGTATATATATGTAAATGTATATAGGGGATAAGGCTCCAATGAGCGTAATTTAACACACTCGCTATAGTTATGAGAAACGGCGGTGTCTGTGTGTGCTGTTCCAAGTGAGATCAGCGATGGCTATAAGCTTTTCTGTGCGTGTGAATAGTGTGTTTCTCTGACTGAGACACTTTGACTATTGAAGAAGACACTAGTTACAGATTATACCAGTGGACAATATTGTTATTATTTTTTAACTTTTTTTCAATACTAGTCGCACCTGGTTAAATTAACGTCTAAGGTTATTCCAGCTGCCTCTCCTGCCCTCTCTCTACCCTCTCTCTCTATGCGCATGCAAAAAATTTCAGAAATATTTTTACCTGCATGCGCTCTGCACATCTTGCGGGTTAATAGACCATATAGTCTTAGAAGGAGGGAAGAACGCTCGCTAATAGGATGGGGACTCTGCTTATAGAGCGGAGAATGGTGCACCACGAGGATTTGCTAAGAGCAACTAACTACCAGCATTTGCTAGGAGAGAATTTAGCATGGGCAATTACCACCAGCATTACGCGATTAGGTTGTGGAAGCATCGTTACGCTACGCGATAAGGTGACGAAGGTCAATGGGAAGACAGAACAAACAGAGAGAAGAGGGGGTACACAATAAAGTAGAGCCAAAGGGACAAGGGAACCATGAAAGTATTGACTCTAGCCGAATGAATCATATTGAACAGAATGTGAAAATACTTGCTCAAAGTTGAGTTGCTATCAACAGAGTATTAGAATTGTTTTGAGTAAATATTCATCTTGGTCTACGGAAAATATAAAGCACACATATTGTTCCTGGTTATGGGATGGCCCACCGTAGATGGATGGATGGCCCACCGTAAATGGATGGCCCACCGTAGATACCACATTGCACATGCGCCCTCTCCACTGTAGTACGCACCCGAGTGCTATGCGTTAGTGCCACTCCTCTCCGCCACCCCCATACAATAGAGTGCAGGCACCCTTTACTTGCTATTACTATTGATTGTTGTCCCTTTGGTTATCTAAACTGATCTTACCGGCGCAACGGCTGGCTTCAGAACGAAAGCAAAAGGATTGCTGATGTCATCCGTCTCTCCTCAATAGCATGTAAGGAGCAATCAACCCGATAGTCATCCGATCTCTTCCTATTAGGTAGACAGCAGGTGAGGTAAAGAGGGAGTCGGGGGGGAATCGTGGGTAAATCCCCGTAAGCCCGCAGGCGCATCGCACGCAATGGAAGGCAAATTGCAGGTGACGGCAGGAAAACGGCAGGCAATTGGTATGCGACCGTATGCCATCGGTAGGCAATCCGTAGGCAATCCGTAGGCAATCGGCAAAAAAGTGCAGGATCGGAAAGGGGAAAGAAGAAAAGCTCAGGCGCCATTGCCTTAGCATTTGCAGTAGGAAAAAGCAAGGGCGATTCTCCAGGGATTCTTCAGGCAGAGTACCACTAAATAATGTGGAATGATAAGTAGGGGAATGAACAGCTATAGAGGCTTTTTGATGTTCAGGATTTATATATAACTTGTACTTCTGCAGCAAACAATATTATCAAGGTACATATCTTCCATGAGATCGTATATAAGATTCCCACCTAGGTTATCTACTGTATAAAGATTGGAGTGCAGTATACTTCTCGCAGCATATTTCTCACAGCATATTTTTCAGAGCCATAAGTTGCATAGAGGATATTTGGTGTAGATTTTCTGAGAATCCGCTGAAATCCCAAAAGAGTGTGATTGTTCCAACCACAGTCATAGAAGCACCACCGCTGAAAGGTGGAGATTATTGTTGCTTCTCCAACCATCTTCGATGAAAGTTTAAGTCGCATAAAGCTCACCATGAGTTGCATTAATTCCGTGAGTGTTCTACGGCAGGCACCACGGTTAGTGGTACAGCCTGGTCTAATCAGGAATAACCTTATGACCTTTCCCCTAAAAGGCATGGCGTCTCTGATCATGAGATCTCACCATACAGTGAACCATCTCAAGAGTGGGGTTTCCTCCCCATTTTGGTCACCGAATAAGAGCCTCGCTAGAAGCTACTCAACACAAATAATAACACATATAAGAACGAAAACACCACCCAATATCCATAGAATCACACAACACAGGAAATCACAGCTGGCATTATATAATATGTACAGCAAGGAGATTCGTATGCGATTCTCCACGTGTCTGATAAGAAACAGCCCTGTCGAACATCCCTCAAGAGACCAGTTATTGGCCCAATCAAACAACGTTCTGCAAAGGCTTGCTATTAGGTTTAAATGGATGCTCCTTCGTCAGAATCGTCCTTTCAACATCGACGAGATTTCAGCCTTCATCTCATGGTTTTTGATGCTCAGCTTTGCATTTGTGGTGGTGGGCACAACCACCTGCTTTGGCTTATTGTTGTACACGTTGAATGTCATTGCAGACAACAGTGAGGGCCTCGGCAATAATGTCATCTCTAAAAATCTGATAGAGAGGCTAATCAAGTTTGATACAAATTTGAACATTTCGTTTGACCCCTCCACTTTTAGGTCCTCGTGGAAAAGGGGCATGATCTGTCTGCAGAATATTACCATCTACAGTAAGAGAGATGAAGGGCACCACATGACAAAGGATTCCGCACAGCACAACACAGACGTCATTGGACCGGCGGAAACCATCGATAAAGCTGCTAACCCTGTTGATTTCTCTATAAACATCAACACCATCAATCTTAGTCTATCGTTCTCCAAATGGTATGAGGGAAGAGGTCTCATCAATGAGGTTCAAATAGTTGGTCTAACGGGTAATATAAAGAGGTATCTAACAGATGGAGAATCTTCAATAGAACCAACCAGCTCTGTCGACTCCTCCTCTTCTCCGTATGTGGATAGCATTGCTGCTGGTATAATAGCCGAGGTGTTGCCTAAAGGATACGAATTCTCTAACCTCCATCTCAGAGACTGTCATATAAACTTCACTCAATGCCCCAACTCTAAGCCAATGAGAATCGCCATATTCAATTGTGAATTGGAAAGGTTAAGAAGCAACTGGATACTGTATGACCTGATGAGCACCAACAAGTGCGCCGGTGCCATTAACGACACTCTCTTCACTATTCACAAACGGCAGTACGCTCATTTTGCAGATCTAGAAAATGTGATAGAGCCAAGTCCAGAGAGCATAGCATTCGATGAGTACGACACCGGTGATGTTCACCCCCACTCCCTTGCTGGATCAACAGGGGACAATTCTGGTGTGGATGAGGAACAGCCTCCATTCCGTAGAATGACTCGTTTTCGTATTGACCAGCTTGACTTCTCACAGTTGGACCCCAACTCTAAGTTTAATTGGATCCAGAAGGGTAAAGTGGAACTGGTTGCTGATATAATGTTCCCCCATGACGATGATACTGAAGATCGAAATGCTGATCAATCGCCTGAGTTTGATATGAAAATCAAACAAGTGTACCGGAATGTGATTGAATTATTCACTAGCAAGACGAATGAAGCAATAAGTGTGAGTGAACCACAAGACTTGAACAAGTCACAGTCATCCGTAAATGCTGGTGATAGCAATTCCTCTACCCTCAACGGCCAGTTCACCATTCCCTCAACAGACTCATCTGCAAATAAGTATGTAGTGATAGACATAAAACTTCAGTTCTCTGACCTCAAGGCGGTGTATCCATCAAGAATCCCCACCTCTCGGATAACCAGAAGGCCATACATTTCAGCCGATGAGCTGCGGTCTTTGGTCACTTTTATAAATAACAAACGATATAGTGCGGCGTCCACTTTTTCTATAGATGAAGTCGCAGCGGGCGATGTGAATCCCTTTGATAGTTCAGAACTCGATGTAAATGGTCAGACAAGTGTCATCGAACTGGCTCTATCAGCACCATCCTCCACCTCATCTTCAACTTCCACACTGCCTTCTGCCGTCTCTCCCTCCCCCGTAGGGAGTGCTAATGCTATAAAACCAATGACTGTAAACGTAACTGCTCCAATCCCGGCAATCACTTTCAGATTGGTTAAAAATACAAAAGAGCTCGAAAACTTAGATATAATGAGCCTGTTGCAGCTCTCAAATGATGGAACAGTGGCTGGAGCATCTACCTCCTCCCCTCCTGCTTCCGCTGCCATTGTGGATACTCATTTGAATACTGATATGCTCATTGATAGTGTAATGGAGGAGATCCTTCACTCTCTATTGTTGTATAAAGAGGAGATGCAATCGCAATTGATTCAGAATTATTCAAGGAGATCAAACTTTGAAATTTTATTCAACAATTTCATTTTTGGCAACTTGATACTTGTGGGATTAGGTGCATTTATGATATGAGAATGTGTAATGATATATAAAGTTAATGGCGGAAATCAACATACAGATACATATGGTTTCTGAATATTTAATACGTAACTTACACTGATAGCAAACAGAATTGCTATCGTTTATTCTCTAGTGATCAATCTATTACACATCATATTATACACTAAAATCTTCGTCATACCCTTTGCTGGCTGGTTATCAGCCCCTGCTTGTCCTGTAGGAGCTCCCTCTAGTATCGGGTGATCTCTCTCTTTGTCTCTGTTTATCCTTTTTTCGCCTCTCATATTCCTCCTCAGTTATTATTTCACCAGTCTTTTTCACTCTGATCGCAATGGGCATATACACACCCGGCTGACCATCTGGCCTCCGATCACCATTTGTCCGTTCACCATTGGCCCTCCTGTCATTTGCATTCCCATCTACTCCACCTCTGACACCGTTGCTACCGCTTTGTTCAGGTTTTAATCCCAATATCCTATTCCTCCTGGCAGCCATCTGCTGAGCATAGTTACTCATTGAGCTATCACTGCTGCCACCTCCACCACTCTGAACACCATGTGTCGAGTTCTTCAGGGGGCCCTTCCACCCCATACCTCTAAGCAAAGCAGCACCAAATTTCTCAACTGGGATACGATTGAATTGCTCGATATCAACTTCACCATCACCAGCTGACTGGTGAGCTTCTCTTTCACGATCTCTCCTATGAATAATATGCTCCTCCGTGTTCACACTCTCATTATCCAGTAATGATTGTCTTGCTAGGGAAGACACGTCGAGTGATTCTTGTCGTGTTTCTGTACTTGAGTCCGCTTGAACAATTCTGTTGGTGTCTTCCTCCCTCTCTTCAGTCTCATTCAGGCCATACTTGAGCTGTGTTGGCTGTGGATCTCCATTCCCACTCTTTGCTGCTGCTAGCTCATTCTTCTTCTTAAATGCTGATATCCAATCTTTGTTTCCTACCCCGCCCGGCGGGATAATCACCAAATTGTCATTGTTGTCTTCCTCGTGGGCACCTGATATCTGTGAAGAGTCAAAGGCTGTTATCTCCTCTCTTGAAGATTTGGGAGCTTCCACCTTTTCAAACGCACTGCTCACTATTGGCTTACGCAGCCCCACATTTGGTGTGCTGGCTTGTTTCTTTATAGAGAATCCCCCAAATGCCTTTTTTCCGGACGGATTGTCTCCGTTACCTTCATTCCCTTCTTTTCTCTTTAACGAGAACCCAACCATGTTGATGTACGTACACTCCGCGTATGGGCGTGGGGAGGTAATATGCCACACCAGATACCAGTGTATTGTCCTGTGGAACAGCTGTTGTACTGCTATCTGCCGGCGCTTATTATGGACTCAGGCCAATCAAAAAAACCAATGCAGATGTCTCAACACCAAATGCCGTATATACATATATTCTGCTATTCAGCATGAAACTCCACCATCCACCTCGTAGTTGATTATCTCTCATCTCCTTCTATGCCTAATTAGGCATGAAATTTTATATGCAGATGCCGCATGATAAGAGAGAGGTGGAGCTCCCAAGAAGGATGAAGTGGTATAAAGGCTGAGAAGACCCCAAAGGAACTCTAAAGCAGAAACTGCGCTGAAAAATTGAAATATATCCACTATTTAGGGTTTGCTCAATTGATATTTGACATTGTTGTGTCTGAGGAAACTGCGCTGGCAGAAATACACACGGTGGTTTGTAGGCTGAACGTCTGCGTGCCTCAAGAGAGTTGGAGCTAAGCAGGTGGAACAGACAACTCAGCGAGGAGTATCAAGTGGTATGAATAACATACAACTCACTGGTAGCCTTCGCCGTGTGGCGAGAATACGGGGAAGTGGGCTAACGAGGTATGGGGAGGTGATTCCCCGAGTAATACTTTTTGTTGTTGGTGGATCGGATAATATTCAGGCGAGAGGTTTGGGAGAGAGGAGGAGGGCTTTCTCAACACTCAGTTACCATTGGCAGGCGCAGAAGGTGACTGGAAAGGAGTCAGATACTAGTGAAGATGACACGACAACGGTGAGACAAACAAGTGAAAAACTTATACGAGAGATTGAAGAACAACAACAGAGGCAAAAGGCCAACGAAGAGCGATCGCAAAAGGATCACACCGGTCAGACGAATGACTCATATATGGCGTTTATCAACTCTGTTGTTGGAAGTGAGAATTTCCAGAATCTGAAGAGAGAGCTTCGAAATTTCAGCAACGGGAAAAATAAAGTCTCGAGTGTCTCCAATGTAGGACAGCTCGGCAACAGGTTGGAGACCAAGATTCAAGAATTGCGCAAGTCCATCACAATCACTTCCAAATTGGTCAATGACATAACAGGTTACACGAAAATCGAAAGACTGAAGCATATGATCCAGGAGGAGGAGGATAACCTCAGTAAGTTAAAGGGTGAAATCAGTCTCGCCAAGATACGGCATGAGGAGGCATTGGCTCGTTCAACCGGGTCTCAGAGACAGATCAATGAGCTGCTGGAGAGGAAAAACCAATGGACATCTAGTGATTTAGAGCAGTTCACAAATCTGTATAGAAATGATCACATCTTGGAGAAAGAAGTTGGGGAAGCCGCTGAGCATCTCAAGCAGCTAGAGGGCAAACAAGATGACACCCATACCCAATTGATTCAGAGCATCCTGAACAGGTACCATGAAGAGCAAGTGTGGTCCGATAAGATCAGGCAATTTTCCACCTGGGGCACACTGGTGATAATGGGGGTTAATTTGCTATTATTCGTTGTTGTGCAATTGATCTTGGAGCCCTGGAAGAGGAGGCGACTTGTTAGTTCGTTTGAAGAAAAAGTCAAGGAGATGTTTGACGAGAGTGATAGACTAATCAGGGATAAAATTGATGGATTAGCTGGGCGGGTGGAGGCACATCTTGGAAGCTCCGAGGACACAGAAACAGAGCGTGGGCACCTTGTAGCCGAGAAAGACAGTATCGTATCCGCAGACACTAGTAACGGTGTTTCATTAACAGACTCGTTTTGGACGTCTCTGAGGAAGCTTTTCTATCCTGGCCCTGTTTCTCAGCTGTATAGCAAAGCGGGTCCCGCATTTAACGCTGAGAACGGGGTCCCGGGTTCAGAGATTGGAAATGGACTGGTGATAGTGGATAAACTAGGGGTGAATCTACTGCTTATTAGTTTCACAGTACTGGGAATGGCTGGAGGATATTTACTTGGCATATATGCGTGATGTAGAGATGAATTTAGATATATGCATGATAAAGAGTATTAGAAGTACTGCGTTTTGGTGTTTCGACTACGGTAAAATTATGAAGAGGGACGGAAAGAAAGGAGAACTCTTTGGAGGCACACTCGATAAAATTTGGCAATGAGAGTAGCAACTGTTCCACCTTCAATTTGAGGGGTCCAAGATAATCACATATGTATAACAGTAGGCTGCCAGTAGATATATGAGTGCATGGAAAAGATCGCTAGAGAAACTATTCCCGCACTTCTACAGAAATTATTTTCCAGGTCTTCTAGTGAGCTATTCCCGTACTTTGCTTTCCATACTTGGCCCTCTGCATTTAATCTTACATAGCTATTTCTCCATAGTTAACCTCCATAGTTAACCTCCATAGTTAACCTCCTACTAATAATTGGCACTCTCACCACAAAGGCCGTCTCCAAGTTGGTAACCCGTGACGGAATGGCAAGCGTGACGGAATGGCAAGCGGATCTATAAAAATAGTATGAGTAAGCAGAGGTCCCATGCAGCGGGTGTTACAGTGGCACTGGCAGCAATGGCAGTAGCCCCCCCATGGCAGTAGTCCCCATGGCAGTAGCCTGGTGGATGTGGAAGGCAGGGCCGAAATGGCAGGGAAAGTGGCAGGCGACAACTGGAGGCGGCAGTGTGGTGGAGAGACGATTCTGGAGCGGAATCGATTAATGTGATTAACATACAATCGATGTGCTCGTTTAATTGAAACATAGGATGATAGTTGAAAAGCAAAGACGGAACACGTTGTGATATTAATAGTGGTAATTTGAGATCCACCATAAAAAGATTTCCCCACTCCAGTCCACTCTGCATTAGCTTTTGTTGTGTTGTGGTGATATCCATCAGATTGTGTCCATTTTATAGAAACAGCAGTAGCACACACTAGCTGGTGATCATACATCAGTACATTCATCGACGATCAGATTTACAAATATACAAAGGCACCCACCCTACCTATTACATCGACTGTTACAGCCACCTATTACAGCCACCTAACAGCCGCCCATTAGCCTGTCAGTTTCACCAACCCTTACAAAAATGGAAGAACTAGGCATTTACCCAACTCACACACCCGACATCACCAACCCTGTGACAAAGATCCACACTCTCAACGGCGGCATTTCCACATCCAACCAGGATGTGTACCTGAAGCTCAAGAAACTTGAAAAAGAGCTCGAGTTGCTGCTGCTCCAAGAGGAGTACATCAAAGATGAACAGAGACACCTCAAGCGTGAGCTCATCAGGGCCCAGGAGGAGGTGAAGCGCATCCAGAGTGTGCCACTTGTTATTGGCCAGTTCCTTGAGCCCATTGACCAGCATACCGGAATCGTGTCCTCAACAACAGGCAGCAACTATGTTGTGCGTATTCTCTCCACTTTGGACAGGGAGCTCCTCAAGCCATCTTCCAGTGTGGCCCTCCATAGACACTCCAACGCACTCGTTGATATCCTACCACCTGAAGCAGATAGTTCGATCTCCATTGTGGGTGATAACGAGAAGCCAGATGTCACATACAACGATGTCGGAGGCCTGGATATGCAAAAGCAGGAGATTAGAGAGGCGGTTGAGTTGCCTCTCACACAGGCTGACCTCTACAAACAGATAGGAATTGACCCTCCCCGTGGAGTGTTGCTGTATGGCCCACCAGGTACAGGTAAGACAATGCTTGTTAAAGCTGTGGCCAACTCATCAACGGCCGCCTTTATCCGTGTGGTTGGCTCGGAATTCGTACAGAAGTACCTCGGTGAGGGCCCCCGTATGGTGAGGGACGTGTTCAGATTGGCCCGTGAGAACTCACCATCCATCATTTTCATTGATGAAATTGACGCCATTGCCACAAAGAGATTTGACGCTCAAACGGGTGCCGACAGAGAAGTGCAGCGTATTCTGCTGGAGCTGTTGAACCAAATGGATGGATTTGACCAAACCTCTAACGTCAAGGTGATCATGGCAACAAACAGGGCAGACACTTTGGACCCTGCGCTTCTCCGTCCTGGCCGTCTGGACAGAAAGATTGAATTCCCCTCTTTGAGAGACCGTCGTGAACGTCGTTTGATCTTCTCAACGATCGCCAGTAAGATGTCACTTGCCCCAGAGGTTGATTTGGACTCTCTCATTATCAGGAATGACCCACTCAGCGGTGCTGTCATTGCTGCAATCATGCAGGAGGCTGGTCTTCGTGCTGTTAGGAAGAACCGTTATGTGATACTCCAGAATGATCTTGAAGAGGCTTACACTTCTCAGGTGAAGACGGGGTCGGATGTCGATAAGTTTGATTTCTACAAGTAAACAGTGGGGAGAAAACATCGTATTGTGTATACACATGTTGTACAGTTTAAATTACACGTTACATAATATATGTTAGTGATTGAGATATACCGTCAAGGGTTTTGTAGCTATACTATACGTATTGTTCCACATTGTATATGGCGATACCGGGCTCAAATGTAGATAGCCCATAATCGCCGTACTCGAAATGATCCATATCCACGTGTCTAAAGTAGCTCCATTCCTTAGTTAAGGAAAACACCCTTGTACCACCACCATTGCGTTGCAGAGTGGAGTTGAATTCTGTCTCTATTGACGCAACAGGAGCAATCAAATAGATATTCTTACCGCCTTTCACATTGACTATTTTGTACAACACGTCGTGTATAAAAACTTCAACATCCAACCCCATTGCATCTATTAAAAAATCGGACCCCACAGATTTTTCAAACTCTGTAGAATAATCCACCAATTCCAAGTGATGGTCATCCTTATTCAAGTATACCATGTGTTGTGGAGCCAATATCCACGATGGGGGCTTGTAAGTTCTCCAGAATATGAATATATTTTCCCCCGGTGATGTACTTGTAGCGGTAGTTTCATATAGATAGTTAAGCGCTGGAACTACACCTCCTTGGTGGAACACACCCATAATAATACACATGGCAATGTTAAATGCTAGGAAGAGATTGATCAAGACCGACGACAAGTTGAGAGATCCTCTGGAGCTGGGGGTACACCTGTCTCTGTTCCTTTTGTATTTTTTGTCCTCTTTCCCATCAGGAGTTGAAGTTCCTGTTGCTGGCATCAAATCTACACAACAAGCAGCCAGCGGAAAGACAGGCAACAGGAACCTTAGCTCCTGATGGGGGAACAGAGAAAGAACAGCTAATCCAGACACCATAGACAGAAAAGGGATAGTTTTCCAATATCGTCTAAGTCGGAATGGGAATCCCAACAGCAACGCCGGTCCTAACATCAATGGCAGGTTAACCAGAATATGTGTATAATATGGGTGCAAGCCATGTTTCGCTAGATTGGTTGCGTCTATATTATACAACAGGTTATTTACAGGGACGATTATCAAGTCTTTGCTGATTAGATCCAAAAAATCAAGTGGGTTCTTCCTTATAACGTTGGCATATCCATACAGCATCTCAAATGAAAAGCTGGGATTGAATGAGTGTGTGTCTACAATAATACACACAATACAACATACCAAAAAGCCGAGAAAAGAGGAACAAATAGAAGAAGGGAACCATAAGAAATAGTTTGCCGCAAATATCAATGGAAGCACCAACCATCCGACAAAAGTGATTCTATTGAAGATGCCCAGAGCGAGGAGCAGTCCCAATAGAAAGGAGAGAGTGTGAGATACCTCTTCGATGTGCTGGCTTTCGATGGTCTTTTTTCTTTCTATTGATTCTCTCATTTCTGATATCACAAGCAACACGCCCAGAAGCAGCACTGTCTCTATACAATTAGAGAATGTATGAGATTGATAGACCAAAGTCACATAGGAGATGGAGGTGAAAAATGTCGCCTTGATTCGTTCTTGTTTGAGAGGCATGATATGATACAGACAGTAGTCAATGATGAACCAACTGAGCAATGCAAACATCAGCCTGCATAACAAGTATATTGTAATTGGAGATGCAGAGGGAATCAGGGTAGAGGTGATCTTGATTACGGGGCCATATACTAAATATAGTAGAGCGTATGACCTAGAAGGAGATTCGATGTTGAACTCCCACGGTATATCATTGTCATACCCCAAAAGTAATTTGGTGATTGGTTGAAATGACTGGAA
Source organism: Kuraishia ogatae (assembly GCA_003706285.3). Lineage (NCBI taxonomy): Eukaryota > Fungi > Ascomycota > Pichiomycetes > Pichiales > Pichiaceae > Kuraishia > Kuraishia ogatae. The sequence goes on along the minus strand of PPKV03000011.1, from coordinate 173,747 downwards.
GTGTTCATCTGGGTGGATATATGACAATTCAAGAGCCAGTAGCACACGCACGGGGATAGTTAGCAAGTACAACGTCCTCCAATTCGGAGAAAAGGATATGCTTTTCATGGTGAGTGAAGAAAGGGGATGAAAAATGAGAATAGCAGAATGCAGACCTATCAAGGTCTGGGTAACTGTGTACGTTCTGGATGTGAGTATTAGTTGTATGGCTCTTCAAATAGTGTATAATGAGTGGGAAATAATCATCTTAGCCAATGGTGGAAGCAAGACTCATCACGTCCTCCATATATAACTAGCTAGTAGATGCAACCTTCTTTGGACTGTTAATAGCCCAGCTGCTATAATTGACCGGGGCAGTTTAATCCTTCAAAGAGAAAATCAACACAAACAGCAAATAGAAAATTGTAAACATATATCAATCAATGCTCTCCACCAACTCTCCACCAACGATGTCTCCATCGGCCTCGCTGCTGATAATTTCCTACAGCGCATATCAAGCGATGAGCACATCGCGTGCCAGGCTGGCGGAAGGAACGTGGAAGGAACGCGGCAGGCAGTCAACGTTAGGGGCATCTTCTTGGGGAGGCTGTATGAGAACCGTGAGAGTCTTGCGGGAAATTGAATTTTCGAGAGCAGAATGGCCTGCCTGGAGACGGAACGTATATTAATCCAAGAAATATCTACTCTGGGGCTGATCTACCAGCTTTACCAATTCACTCATCTCATGAATCTTGCACGTACTATCCTTCAGTAGATGATCTGTAGATGACGAAAGCGCCGCACCGATAGGGAACGCCATGCAATAGCAGCGAACGCTCTGTATAGGCAGCGAACGCCCACACCCTGCGATAGTAGTATAGACGCACTACCCCATAATATTTACCTTTAACCGTGAAGAGATGCTGCCAGGAGTACCGTGGATATGAAATATTAGGAAAGTATAGTATATTGTAGTGTTAGCAGCAGGGGCTTGGTCTCAAATAACAACCCAGATATCCCGAGATAACAATCCAGATATCCCTTTGATTTTATTGTCACTCTTTACTGGTACATAGTTCCCCCATCTCACTTTTAATGCCCCCGAAGAAAGGAGTTTCAGCTTCCATTGAGGCGCACGGTGACGAAAATGGTGCTGCAACTTCCGCCAGCACGGAGATACAGTCTGCAGATCCTGTGACCGCTCCAAGGAAAAGAGGTAGGCCACCTAAAAACAAGTCAACTCCTCCATCATCAACAGGGCCATCAGCTCCCACCTCCACATCCATCGATGTGGTGCCAATTAAGAGAGGCAGGGGCAGGCCGCCGAAGAACGGAGTCACGCGTACAGCCCCTCAACCAGGTAAGGCCAAATCTTCACCAGGGCCACCCCGTTCAAAGATGTCATCTCCTTCCAAAGGCTCAATTCACGCATCCACCATAAACGCAGAAACCATCATGCCAACCAGACTCAGACGCACTCGTACCAGAAATGCGTCATATAGGGAACATGTGGCTGATGACGAAGATGATGAAATAGAAACTCCTGATGTTTCAGATTCGGACGGAGAATTCACAATTGCATCTCCCAAAAGTGACGATGAGGAAATCGCGGGGTCAAGGAGTGACGTTTCTCAGGCCGAAGAAGATGACGTGGAAGAGGAAGACGATCTGGTTCCTAAAAAAAGAGGCAGAGGCAGGCCCAACAAAAGCTCACAATCAACGTCAAACGCCGCAAAAAGGGCCAAACCCCTTAAAACGAGAGCTAATTTCACCCCATTTGCAGAAAATGAATATCCCACCCCCCTAGAGCTGGAGGATGAGGCTCTTGTACAACCCAATCCCTTTTCTCAAGCTCCCTGGCTAAATAGAGCGTCAAGCAATCTCAAAGAGCGAATTCTGAGAGTGCATGGTTATACAAAACAATTGGGAAAACTTTTGCAGACCAGAGATGACTGGATACATAGTGTATTCCATATGAATGACACAGTTGTAGAGAGCAGTAAATTGAATAGGTGGCAATCTACCCCTTCCCACAATATACCAGAGACAATATATAAAGGAATAAGTGAGAAAGAATTCAGCAAGATGATAGCTTTAAATAGGGACATACAGCTCGCCTTTGATAATGATAATTCCAGCCCATTAAAACCCTTTCACAGTACAGTGTTACCAGAAACTTCCTCTAAACGTAGGGGAAGAGTCATCAACTGTGGAGGACATCCTATAGAGACTCTGTGGGTCGAAGGTCATTCCTCCGAAACATCTGGCTCCTCTTTGTCTTTTCATTATCTTTTTGTATCTGTCATTTCAGCTCCACAGACATCCTTCCCTGAACATCTGGCTCTATCCGAATCCGAGAGCTTTAATTCGGCTCTACAAGTGTATAGAGTAGGCACTGATAAGCATTCTGTGGAACACCATCAAACATATGTCTTCCCCTATGGGGCAATGTTTAATATGAGATGGTGTCCGGTAGAGTCAGGTATGACCGGTGGGACTATGGCGGCCTGTTTCACGGATGGGATTGCAAGGGTGTTTCAATTTGATATTCCTGACAACTCGTCAGTGACAAAATATCAATTGATTCAACAGCCTTCTCTATCCTTCCACATTGATGGGACTCGCATCACCTGTCTCAGTTGGATAACAAATGAGAGGCTCCTGGTGGGAACGGCAAATGGATGTGTTGGAGAATATGATATATGTGATAAGGCAAACTATCAAAATTCCTCAAGATTGGAGAACTCTATTGAGGCTAATCAGCTTAGTCTTAGTGGGTCGTACGATGTGCTGCCTTCCTATGTATATCCCATTCATAGTGAGATGGTTGTGAGCTTAGCAACAAACCTCCCAGACCATCTCTACGACACCATAGAGGCACAGGAGGGCGACCTGAGTGTTGCTCTAAAAAAGGAAATCGCATTTGTCTCCACTCTTGGCTCATACAACGCATTGGTAGATTTGAGAAACTTGAGACAATTGCAAGTTGAAGCGGTGAGGTCCAAGTTGACCTCATTTGCAGTTAGCTACTCACCACTTATAGATTGTTTTCTGTTCATGGATGGCTCATTCCTCAAGACGTGTAGCAAAAGAGATGCAAAGTTCTCGTATTCTCTCCTCAGACACAATGAGAGCATGACATCTTTCGCAATATCCAATTTGCATCCCATGGTGCTTGGTGGATCTGCGGATGGCAGCGTCAAGATCACCAATCCTGTGAGGCGCATGTTTATATCTGGTAAACAACCTCAACTAATCCCTTCGTTGCGGGTTTTTAAGTTTGACTACTCCCATGATCAAGACGCGTATCGCATCAACACCCAGTATACCGTTGATTCTGCCTCTGCTGAGGCCACAGCCGTGAACATTTACCCTCCAGGGATAGCAATTAGCTCTATTGCCTGGAACGGGAGTCAAGACGCATCATCGTGGTGCTCTATATCATGTAATGGAGGTTTGGTGGTTATCGAAAAGCTGGCCAGTGCTCAGGTTATTAAGGAGTAGATAATGTACTATATATATAATTGGATATTACTGAATAATGCATAGATAACATATCGACAACGAAACACACTCTGTTTAATATGTGGGAAATGAAGGATCCACATTTTGGCTCCATTTGAAAAGACCACCCCTGATATCCTTGATGTTTTCCAGACCTAGCTGATCCTTCAAGTACCTCACAGCAATCTGCGAATCATTTCCATACCTGCAACAAACATATACGGGGGAGATATCATCGTTATGTTCATGACGAGGGAGTACCTGTTCCACAGGGGTCATTTTCTTCAGCCGATCAAGAGGGACATTAATGGAGCCCTCAAGAGAGCATATCTCATATTGTTCGGGTGGTCTCGTATCTATCAGCACAAAGGGATGAGTATGCCTTTCATTATATATCAGTGAGAACTCATGAGCCGACACCCTTTCATCACCGTTTAGAACATTGTACTCAACTCCACCGCAAAACTCTGCATAGTTGATTTTACCCGATTCTATTTCTTCTCTAGAGATTGAAGCTTCCCCTCCACACGCCTTACACTTTGCACTTCTCCCTCTCATCTTGAATGTTCTCATAGTCTGCTGTGGAAAACTCGAGTAAATGGTTAGAAAGGGTTTGAAAGACTCCAACGAGTATGAATCAGAAGCCAGTTTTATCGTCTCCAATGCCATCATCACTCCCATAAGGCCAATGGTGGGGCCAATCACTCCGCCGTCAGAGCATGAGGTGACTGAGCCGGGTGGAGGGGGCACCGGGTAAAAGCAACGATAACACGGACCGGTATTCTTAAAGTTGAGAATCGATAACTGGCCCTCAGTCTTGAGACCTGATCCTGATACAATTGGGAGGCCTAGTATCACTGCTGCATCGTTAATCAAGTATCTAACTGCCGGCGTGTCAGTACAGTCTAAGATGATGGCATACCCTTCCATGATGGAAAACACATTGGAGTTGTCCAATCGCACTGGATATGTGTTTATCTCCACAAAAGGGTTGAGGAGGTTCAAGCTCCTTTTGGCCGATTCGCACTTGAGCTGACCCACCTCGGCCGTTGAATGCAGAACTTGTCTATGTAGGTTAGAAATATCAACTGTATCGTTGTCGACAATTCCTATGGTTCCTACACCTGCACCCACGAGATATTGAAGCGCGGGACAGCCCAGTCCACCAGCTCCAACCACCAACACCCTTGCGTCTTTCAGTTTCAACTGCCCTCTGAGACCTAACTGAGGTACGATCATCTGTCTTCCATATCTGGAATACTCTTCCTGTGTAAGTGGGTATTTTCGAATTGAGTTCCTTGATGTCTTTATTGTGTTCAAGGAGCCTGCCGCAGCGCTTGCTTCACCGTTGCTTGCTTCTTCTGGGTGAGCTGGTTCCTGGTGTACATTTCGTATGCTACTGATGCTCCCATTGTCAGTGGCTGCAGTCTCGCCGCTATCCTGGCTTCGTTTCAAACATTTATTCTCTTTCCTCAGTCTAATCACTTCCTCAATCAACTCCTCTCTGGATAGATTGGATATTCCAGACATATTGGGTTGAGACATGATGGGATGAGACATAGTCGGATTGGACCCATAGAGAGTGCGGTCAACTGGTTAATAACACCACACCAATTGAATAAAGTGTCCCTATGAATTTTAGTTCACCACGTTATATTGCTTCTATCTATCTCAGTTGGTCACCTCCAAAGTATTCTCAGTGTTCCTGGTTTCTCCACCAATGATTCACTCTTGTCTTATCACATCCCAGATATTTTTCAATTCCCGCTTGACAATGCAGGTGTTATGCATTTGGTGACGCTTCCTACTGCGGGTGCATGTGAGTAAAAGCAATGGCATGAAAAGAGTGGAGGGGACAGTTTTTTAAAGGAATAACAAGAAAAGTTGATATTTATGATGTTGATTACAAGGGGAATGTGGGCAGTCTATTGTAGCAACATAGGTGTTTTATGTAATTTACTTTGTTTTTCTATCATATACCATCTAAGCTTAGAGTTTATTGTATGAGTAAAATAATTGAAAAATATATTTGTATCTTTTAGTTTCATTTTTTTGAAAAGCTTGAGAAAAAACCAATGAGAATTAATAACAAGGAGGATGTTGAAGTTTTAGGATATCTATCTATTTCAAGGTGAACAAAATAATATAAGAAAAATAATATAATAAAGAAAATATAATAAAGAAAATATAATAAAGATAATATAATAAAAATACAATCCTTTTTTTAATCAATCAATCACACAAAGATTAAATCGCACCATCTCAATTAATATACAATAATATATATTGTAAGAAACAATTCATAAATAGCAAACTATAAAAATATAAACGTATAGATTGACATGCAATACAACAACTGCGTTCAACGAACAAAGCGTGGGAGGCTTCTGCAAACCCAACACCTAAGACTACAGCAACGTGAAAGAATTGAACAGTTGAATGTGTGGGATTCATTCAGTTTCCTGCACCTTCCCAGCGGCATTTCTATCGTTGAACGACCATCAACAAGCTCAATTAGCGTAGTTTGCACGATAAGCACACCACCACCATGCACCACATAGCCACTTTGATCTGTTCTCCTTATAGTTTCGAGACCCCTATGCTTTCGGCACCATCACGGACTAATCTACACAACCTTCTGCTTGACAAAGAACACTTTAAGGTAAGACAATTGCCATGCACATGTAGCTCCAAGGACGATCAACTGGAAGATAGTCCACTTGACCACACGAGAATTGGTCGACTCAGACTGGTCTCTGAAAGAGGCTTCTCTCTCCTATAGATAGGATATAGGTTAGTTTCTGTAAATACAACGGCAACATTGACTTCGCGAAAATCGACATCAACAAATCTAAGGGGTGCCTTGCTATATTCTCTCTTTCTAAATCATTGTATCTACTTACTCTGAACAGAGACTGCTCTCTCTTGATCTCCTGAAGTTTCTGGTTCAACTCATTCACTTTGCTGGACAACGAATTGACATCGTCTGTTCTTCTGCTGTCCACAAGGAGCTTGGCGTCGCCAACAGCAAGATCAAAGAAGACTCTATGCTGAGCTCTTGTGGCCCAGTTTGTGTGTCTTGGAGTCACACAGAATTTGTGCTCACCAGCGTCCAAAGAGGTGAAAGTGAACTCGCCAATTGGCTGGTTCTTCTGCGATACAACACGGTGATTGTTGTCAAATGTTTCCTACATGATTTCAGCTGTTAGTGACCGAATATGACCGGATACCTAAGATGCAATACAAAATGAGAGTAAACGCGATCCACTTTAAACAGTAGGTGGTGTTTCCATGTACCTAAAGCTGTCCTCATCACGGTTGCTCATCTCTCCAAACTACTTACATCAACAGTGATCTCAACCTTGAGGTTGGGCACATTTTCATATTCATTGGTGTGAGTGTTCAGCTCATATGCCTCAAATTTACCTGTGGGTGTTAGTATAAAGACGCGATTTCAAAGCGAAAGGTGGAGACGAGCTATCCCCAAAAAACTCCACCTTTTTCTCTCTTAATCTACTTACCGACAGCGATGGTATCCTTTGGAAGTTCCTCGTAGAAACACTTGGTCTCGTCAGTTTCAACGTAGAAGTGCAGGGCATTGGCCAGGCTGACGAACAGCAGCACGAGTGTGACTGTGAATGATCTCATCTTGAAATGATGGTACAATACCGCCTCCTTTATATTCAGATACAAATATACACCGGTTTATAATGCCATTTTCACAGAAACTGTTTCGATCACACCATATTGTTCATCATGCCTCAAGAACCCTCGCCCTCCGCTCGTCTCACCCTCTCTGTGCCTGCCAGTACGTGGTGTTTAGGCACGGCCGAGCGTGGTGTTTTTCCACCGTGCAGGGCACTTTGATCTGGCCGTCTAAGGCGGTTTATGTGCTGTTATTTTGCACGCGTCAGGCTGGATTGAGTGGTGCACAGATAGGGGCTGTCAAAGGAGCTGTCAAAGGGGCTGTCAAAGGGGCTGTCACAAGAGGTGAGAATGGCTGTCAAAAGACACAGGAACCAGTTGAGTCAACATTTAAGTTTTATTATTCTATTATACCATAGTAGAGCACAGTCAATGAAATATAGTTTGATTATATTTTAAAGCTACTGATATCCTCTCTATTAACCTGCTTTTCTTGCTCCACACTTCACTTCTTACCACTCTTCCTTCTAATCTTCTCAACCAACGACTTGGTACTGGAAACTTCTACCTCCCCTTCGTCGTGTCTTCTCTTCTTGCCATTCACCTTTTCCTTCCTGTTCTCATCCTTCTTTCTTCTAGATCTCTCAGCAAGGATCTTCTTCATGGTATCTGTTTTCCTGAACTCAGGCTGTGTTGGATCAATAGCAAAGTCGTGAGACTCAAAGATCTCATTAAATCTTGGATCGTTCAGATCAGCTGAAAAGTCCTCCTGAACCAGGTTCTCTGCCAATTCATTCTTCTTTCCCTTCCTCTGCTTCTTTCCCTTCTGCTTTTCAGCCTTGATGACATCCTTAATGTTAAAGTGGCTCTCATTTTCTTGTTCATCCATCATAAGGAGCTCTAATTCAGCTCTATTAGAGGCATCCTCACTAGACTTTTTATCGTATTTCTTCTTACCATTCTTGACTGATTCAGACTTCTCCTCTTCAATACCCTCCTCCTTGGATTTCTTCTGCTGCTCCTTGAACTTTTCCATTCTTCTCTTACGTCTTTCCTTCTCTTTCCTCTTATATGCGGCAATGGTTGTCTCCTCACCATCCTCCTCTTGAGCTTTCTTATTTCCATCGGCCAAAGCAGGCGTGAACTTGATCTCCATGTCAATTTCTCCTTCAGAATCATCAGCATTCTCACCAAACAGTTTTTTGTCACCGACCTTCATCGCACCAACGAGGTCTTGGTATTTGCTCCTCAATGCATCATCAGCTTCCTCGTCTTCCTCGCTGTCTGAAGCAAGGTAAGCCTTGAAATCCATCTCCTCGATCTCCTTCTGAGAAAATGCCCTGTTGGCCATCTGGGCTCTCTCCACTGGAGTCTCATCCCAAGTTAACTTCACCTTGGAATGCTGAAGAGCATCTGTCGTGAATGCATTTGGCTTGTAATTAGCTGGTACTTTGGTGCAACTATCCCTAGGTTCGTCGTCAAATTCCATACCTTCTGGAATGTACCTCAGATCAAAGATATTTGCAGTGGACTCGTATTCTGTTCCATCACAGTTATCATAGATGTTTTTAGCAGTGGCAATAGAATCGCACTCCACAACAGCATAGTAGTATCTCAGTCTCTGTAGCTGGTATCTCCTCAAACTCTTGCTATCGTAATCAGCCGCATCACCTTCTTCATAAAGTTCCTTTGCAGCCTTCTCCAGATCTATCTCGGCGTCGGAATCCGAGTCAGACTCATCTGCGTCGCTATGGTTCTTTTTGTTCTTTTTGCTCTTTTGGAACAATTCTCTTGGGGGACCCTCAATGTCCTCGCGCTGCATTCTTTCCTTACCAAACTCGGAAGGTAACACCGATACCTGAAGGATCTTACCACCCGAAGGAAGGAAACTAGAGAAAGTGGCAAAGAGGTCAGTGGCCCTGACATTGTCCCAATCGAGATTTACCACAGCAAAACGAGAAGCAGGCTCACCTTCCTCTGGCTTGCCTTCTTCAAGCTCGATTTCAGATTCATCTTCCTCTGCTTCGGAATCGGTGTCGGAGACATCAGAGTCATCAGAATCAGAGTCACTGTCTTCATCAGATGCTAAACCCTCACCTCTGGCACGGTCCAGAGCAGAAACAGCGACATTCTCCTCGATGTCTTCCTCTTCAGATTCGTCCTCTGATTCCTCTTCAGAGTTCTGTTCACTGTCAGGGGTCTCGTCTTCCGATGAGGAGTCATCATCTCCACTGCCTTCCTCTTCTTCGTCATCCTGTTCGTAGTATTTGTCGAACTCTTTATCGTCTTTGTTTGTGTCTGTCAATTTTCTTCCATATCTGTCAATTTTAGCTTTCTGTTTAAACCCCTTGAGGTCTTCTTTCTTGAATCTATCGTCCACCTTTACCTTAAAGTTTTTCCTCTTGGGAAGAGCAAACCTTGGGTCATTATGGAGGGATTTGAAACGCGGGTCTGTGGTAACAGCCACTTTAGGCTCGTCGAGCTTACTGGACTTGTTACCTTTAGCCATATCTGGAACTTGCTATAATGATATCAGGTGTAACACAATTTTCCACTCACCGATAGATATACAAAAATAGATACAACCTCAAAACTTCCCTCAGCCTCTCACTCGGTACATTGTGAATGTGTGAAATATTTCATCGTGTATTTACTAATTGGAGGGAAAAAAATATTTAGGCCTTATCGCATACATTATGTACAATGCACTACTTAATAGGATACAGCGAATCTCTTTGCCCTGCTCCTGCCATAGAGGCACAGCACTCTATTCATTTCTCTCTAATTATTCGCACCTTGCTACTTATGCATCCTACCTCTATACTCGAATCTGTACTGCCCACGTAACTCTAAATATTTTTTTGCACTATGTATGTTTGCCACTATGATGTTCCCACTATGTATGTGCCTCTCAGTATTAACCCTGTAAACATTCACTACGTATCTAAATAACCACTATGTGTGCCAAATCCTTTGAGCTGCACGCTCTGCTCTTCCCCTGTTTCCTCTGTTTCCTCTGCTTCCTCTGCTTCTGCTCTCTAGTCTGCTTGAGCCGGGGTCTCCACCCCGCATTAGCTTGGAATCTCAGCGTGCAGCTGCTCCCTCACAGCAGAACCCCAATATGGCACTCTACCTGAATGGTAATCCATTAGAGATTAACGTTGGATAGAATATAGAAAGACTCAAATGCATAGAGATTTCATCAGCCTGCCAACAGATATCCACCGTAACTACAGCTATAGTACTAGATATAATAGATACGCTCTATAAGTGGATATAGAGGGCGCGTGACTGGAGTATATATGCATATAGGAATATTCATATACGTCCATTTATCTATATATATGTACAGTGCCTCCTGCTAGTATATTCATCATTATCAATCCCACAGAGGGGGGAGCGTACACCGTTACTCAGGACACTTGATCGCCGCCAGTCACTTGCAATTGCCATACACATTCAATTTTCCAACATGGGTCAAAACTTCAGCAACGTGGACGATGACAAGACTTCAAATCATAGAACCACAACCATAACAAAGCAGAGACTAGACGACTTATTTGCAAGGGTGGCTGTCTCCACCTTTAAGCCCATAGAGATATATTCCGTCAAGAGCAGGTTGAATATAGCCGATCTTAACCACAACGCAAAGATCTCATGTGAGGAACTGTGTGATTTATTAGATCTCCCGCCAGATTTGAAGGTGGTGCCTCAATTGTTCAGAGCAGTTAAATTCATAGGCAGTTTCCCCTTTCTGAGAAGAGCCCTCCAAGAAGAGGAGATTCCCACCATCCCGGGAGAGAAGGAGGATGATAACGGCATCTCTGTGGTAATGTTGTTGAAGACGTTGACAATATTAGATAAAGACAAATTCAGGGATATTTTTAAAGGTGAATATGACACCATGAAATTGATATTTCTATCATTGGCAGAGAGAGATCCTGAGCCACAACTCTCAGAGAAGGAAGACGCCATAAAAGAAAAGATTACCAACTCCACAGGCGACGGGAAAAGCCATCCAAGTACACCACCTGACCAACATCCTTTCAGCCCCACTGGCAATGTGGATCTGGTTCTAGATGGCGATAAAGTTTCGTGGGGTCTTTTACCTATAGTCCAATCCTATGACGAGCTTGAAATCCAGCAGTTTTACATAACTGCACCTCGTTTGTTGACGATGGTGACCTTTTTGTTGTGTATAGGGAAGATCAACATCTCTCAGAATAAGCATTCCCCGTTGTCTACTTTCAATGACAACTATGAAAAATGGCATCTTTTTGAAAGGCAGGCTATGCATTTATTGAGATCGTTTGATAGTAGTATCACCAAGAAATCATTGTGCCATTTAGGTGAAGATGACTCTAACGCCATAAAGATCAACTATCGTGCCTTTAGTAGAGTAGTCTCATCCACAATGCCTTACCTGTTATATCCATTTCATGATATCTTAAACAGCCTTATGTATGCTCCAAGTCCAACAACCGACACCAACAATGCCTCGGCCGGAGGAGATAATGGGACTGCTCTTGGAGTCAGTCCAGCTCTTCGCAGACTTAGCATTTCTTCTAATGACAATTCGAGCGGTAATGGCGATAAGTTATCTGAGGCCAATTTTACAGTGACGGTACCTCAGACAAAACTGGTAAATCGTTATTCAATCGCTCAATTGGCTACCTTTTTGCCATATGAGCTAGTGTATTCACGTATCCGTAAACTTTATGTCGGGGCAGAGTCTGGCTTCTCAATGAGATCTTTGGAATCAAAGGTGTTCAAGTGGAATGCTCCCAGCATATTGTTTGTTTCCGGGGTTAGGATAAATGACAAGAAGGTTAATAAAAGGTATGAGACTTTCAAAGAACATTTTCCCCGCTTTAAGCCTTCTTTGCAGGATTCAACACCAAATGAGCCATCTAGTCCAGATGAAACCTTTCACAGCGACAATGATGATGGTGATAAGCTCACTTTTGGGGTCTATCTTCATCAGCCTTGGAAAGTCTCTAATAAGGTGCCCTTTGGAGATTTGAGAACACAGATTTTCCAAACTTCCCCACGTCAGATTCTCTTCAATGCCAGCAACAACAACGCTAATTTTTGCTATTTCTCTACCAATGGAGGAGGAATTGGATTTGGTAGTGAAATTCCTCTGATTAAAGGTACTTCAACAAGGTATTTGCCTGGGAATGTGTCTCTAACCATTGAACCCAATCTGGAATTCGCTGTCTTTAGACATCTCGGCCCAGGGGGAACCTTCAACACTGGCTCCCTTCATGGGGATGGCTCGAAGACTTTGGAAGCAGTTCCATATTCTGTGCCTGAATACGAAGATCGATTCAGCATTACCGATTTGGAAGTATGGGGTTGTGGTACGGAAAAGGAGCTTGAAGAACAGCAGAAGAGATGGGAATGGGAAGAAAAAGAAGCACAGGCGAGACAGAGGATTAACATAAAGAATTTAGGAGAAGATCGAGCTTTCCTGGAAATGGCTGGTTTGGTCGGTCAGCACAATGCTAGTGGGGGGAGTGTGTAATTGTGAAAATAGTGGACAAGCTTTTACAGTTGTGTTGTTTTACTATACGATTTATCCACAGTTTCTCATGCAAAGCTTATGTGCATCTACACTATACAAGTACTAAATATTATATATTAATAGCGAAACCATTATATGTATAACTATAATGAGATGGCTATTTCTTTGTAGACCTCTTATTAACCAACTTCTTCTTGAGGTGCTTCTTCATTTTGGTCTTGCGCTTTTCTTTTGCCTGATCTTTTGCCTCTTTCTTACGTAATTTCTTACTTTCTTTGTCTTCGAATTTTTTCCCCTTTTTTTCCTTTTCTCTTTCCTCAAATTCCCCTCCGCTCCCGTCATCTTCATCGTCGTCGTCATCGTCGCTTCCTTCCTCCTCCTCCCCCTCCTCTCCTTCTTCATCGTCTTCATCGTCTTCATCATTAGCATTTCCATCCTGATCATGTGACCCATCTGCAGGACCGCTTCCCACCAATGATCTTAACGTGTCAATATTACCAGTGGTGAACTTATCAAAGTCCCTCTCTTCTAAGTTATTCAGAGAAGACACCAAATGAAGACTACGGAACACAGCGTCTTCTTGCTCCTCTTCATAAGATTCATCCTTGAGAGGAAGAGAGTGGAGGTAGCGCAGGAGAACATCCTCGCTATTTTCTTCCACAATCATTTCCTCATCATTTTCAGTCCCCTCTTTCATTTCCTTAACTGTTGTTAAAATGGTATCCCAGTGCTCAACTATATACTTGAATACCAGCCGCTCTGGATAAACGTTGATCTTCTTCTTTGAGGAGAAGAAATCATTTACGTTTTTGATATCCATTCTAAGAAAGTCCAAACTCATTTGATGGTCTGGCTCAACCGACTGGCTCACGTCAAATATGTATAGCTCCTTGTTGTGGATAATGCTGTTGTACTCACTTAGATCAGCATGTACAAGTCGACATGTATGGAACATAATGCGCATATACACCAACATTTTATGGTAAATCGCAACTACCTCATCTACATCTTCAAAGGCATAGTCTCTCAACTTGGGAGAAGGCCAACCATCCCCCTTGCTTAGAAATTCCATCACCAGAACATGCGACTTAAGATCTATCGGCTCAGGGCATGGAATACCGTTACTGTGTAGCCGCTTCAAGTTCCTGAACTCCTTCTCGGCCCAAATCTTGATCATCTTTCTCGGGTTGTGCTGACTCTTTGTGTTACGGAAACGGAACTCTCCATCCACATATCTTTCCCTATCCTTGAAAACTAGGATTGAGGTTTTGTAGATCTTGATTGCAAATTCTCTGCCAGATTCTTCGTTAACAGCATGGTACACGTTAGCTTCTTTGCCTGTGCTTATACATCCATTGATCTTGGTGATGAGACCATTCTTGAAGAATTTCAAGAGGAATCCCAGAGTCCTGGGATCTAACACACTCTCAACCGTGGCTCTATCTGCTTTGTCCTTGAATATCTTTCCAGGTTTGAAGAGAAACTCGTCAGTTTTGATTTTATCTGAATATTTAGCCAAAATCTGAGCATTATCGATGGGGTTGCTATGGCTGTGAGTCTTGGTGGTAGATGTGTTTGCTGTTGGCTGTGAGTTATTCGGATGAGATTGTTGCTTTTTGGTCGCGCTTACAATCTCTTCATCTGAAAACTCCGAATTCGAATCCGAATCCGAGCCAAAATCTAACTCCTCAGAACCGTGGAGCGGTCTGTCATTATGCTCCTCTGTGCGATATTCTTGCAGACTCAAAGAGTCAATCCCAGCAGAAATTTTTGCCTCTGGTTCACTAATGGATGTCATGCCGTGTTATATGGGTCCCGTAGATTGAATAGTCAACAGTGGGGTTATTCCCTGGGAGGTTGGTGTGGAAATGATGAGTGATCTGGTGAGGCTGGAACCGGGTATCCAGTGCTGACACTGGTAATAGGAACAGGAATACTGTACAGATGGTGTCAGAATATGTATATATAATATAACAAAATCGGGAAACCAGCGGAAGTTCAGCGTAAGCTCACCTGGGAATATATATATGCCTCAACAATGTTGTCAATGTGAAATATCCAAATCTGATACTTCATATAGTAAGAATATACCATGCAGAATGTGCCATACAAAATATTTCATGCGCTTCTTCCCACTGTACATATTTTTTTTTCACCTCATCGCCTTGCCAGGCACTACCTTAGGAGGAGGCCTCAGCTACAGAAGACGGTATGGGGTAATGGTGTAGTGTCTGTTATTTCAGGGAACGAGGTATAATGAGGTGTAGCTAGGTGTAGCAAGTAAATTAGCGGTTGGACATGGTGATTAATGCGTACACAGCTTTATTATTAACGCGTAAAGAGTTTTATTACTAATGCGTAAAGAGTTTTATCAATAGTCATTCTCTATGGAATGTTTGGTTTCAACGGAGAGAGTTCTGATCAAGGCCATTTGAGGCCACTACAAAACCTTGAGGGTACTAGCTGGACATGCATGCCCGCGGCCCCTGTCATTATGTAGTGATGAATTATACTGATAGATTGATTGATGTCCATACGGTTTAGCGTGTGGGTGTGTGATAACCTGCTGCTAGGAAGACGAGATTAGCAACCGTCATAACACGTATAAACCATGGGGCGATAAATGCTGGCAGCATACAAAAACACATCACTCTGCCAAAGTGTAAAATTTCTTCAAGTTCGTTCATCTATGAAAAACAAGTTCAAATATTGTAAACCCCCATTTTGGCGGTTCCCCACATAGTGGCCGTCTTTTCCACAGCCAGCACTGCAAAACTGCCGAAGGAAGGGCTGTCAGAGTGAGTGAGTGATCTTAACGGTCACGCTTACTATGCCTGCTTGGCCATGCCTGCTTGACTGTGAGAGCTTAACTATGCACGCTTAACTATGTACGCTTAACTATGTACGCTTAACTCTGTACGCTTACTATGTAATCCAAACCATGTTACCCCAACTGTGTTATCCCAACTATGTGACCCGTTGAGGAAGATGCGGACGGATCACACAGAAATATTTTGTAAGGGAACTTCAAATCTATAAGGTGAGCTAAGGTGAATGATCGGTATCCCAAGTCAATAGAACCAATTGGCATCTATTATTGATATAGGCACCTCTAAGAGTATAAGGTGACCCTCGAATAATTGACAAGTGCCATAGAGATAGGGAAACACTATATAATATCCAACACAGGGAGATCACTTAAGATATCCGACTCATTTATATACATCTCGGATAGTGTATAAAAGCATACACATAGAGGGCACGCTTTTGTATATACTACATCAGAAACAGCCATTATAACTAAAGCAACCACAAGCATTATACCATCATGACATTTCTGTCACAGTTACTACCAGAGGTGAGTACTCCACCAGGCAACCATGCAATTGCTGAGCAACCAAACTAACGCTATCCCTGTTTTAGAAATTCTTTGGTATCATACCACTTTATATTGGTGTAGAAGTAATCCTCGGGTATGCTATCATCAATAAAATGAGCGGTCTCTATGGCCTCCTATCTCTCTTCACAGGCCACCCGATCAGTATCATTCAGTGGCTCTACTATCTATTGTCGTTTATGGTGCTACCCTTTTATGTGACAGGGTTCTGGTCTGTGGCAAGGCCCAATGTCAGCAGGTTTGCTCTGATCTCTATTTTGTACACTGTTGATACTTTGCTCGGGATCCTTTTCACCATCTATTTCTGTTGGTTCTGGTTCACTCATGAGGACCCAAATGCCAGTAGCTCAAACGCAGAGGGTCTCACCATCAAGGGTACGAACGGGGGTGTAGCATATGATGGGAATGTAGGGGCAAACGTGGCAGGCACAGAGAGCGTTTCTGGTGCCGGTAAAGCTGCTGTAGGTGGTGCCGGTGCTGTCAAAGGTGAAGATGAGTATATCGAAAAAGAGGATGCTGGACCCCTTCATATATTAGCCAGAGACTATGTGGCGTATCCGGCGTCTCAGTTTGCTGCTGAGGTGGCGGCTTCAACGCTTGCCGATTTGTCGTCCCAATCAGCTACTCAGAGTTATGAGCTATTTTTCACCATGTCTGCATCGATTGGAGTGAATGTTTTGAGAATATACTTCACTTTGGTGATACTCTCTTTCACCAAGAAGATGATGCGGGCCTCTAAATACACAGAAGAGGAGGGCTCGAGGTTTGCTCCAGATAGAAATTCAAGTGATATGAACAAGCTTCAAAGGTTTATTGCTCAATTGGAAACCAACTCTCTCAAGCTGCTTACCAGGTGGTTCAGTATGTAGCCAAACGCTTGTGAGGAGTTTATCTAAATATAAAAGAAAAAGCGTGAAGGTATATTTAATAGCAAAGGGAGTCAATGGGGGGATTCGAGTCATGAAGAGAGTTTAGTAGGTGTGTGCAGTCTGGATATGTGAAACCATAAGGAGATTTGGTCTCTTTACTCCGCGTTGATTTTTATTCTACTCATAATAATTTTTAATGAATATCAAGAATTGGTATATTACGCGCCTGTACAATAGGGATGAGAGCAAGCATCATCGCATGAAGTTGACGAAACTGCAAGTTGGATATCAGGTAATACATTCAAGCAGAAGGCATATAGTGAATGCTCCAATATACCTCAATCACCACAAAGAAATGTATGCCCTTGCCCTCAGGGTAGCCAACTGCTGGATAAGGGTAACTATTATGTATTCCATTGATGGTTCAAACCAATATACATTGCTCTCTTAACGGGGGGTTAGGTATTGATGAATGGTGATGAGCTAATAGGTCATATTATGATCAGGAAGATGCCCTTGATCGATAGGATTCTGCCCAGATATATTAAGAAACTCTCCAATCAGAAAATTAGGTTCAACTCTTATGGGACGATTGATTTATTGGAGCTTGGGGACTCAGGGTTCTAATGAGAGTCTCTTAACTATGCAGCTTAAATATGCAACCTTAACTATGGAGAAATTATAGAGAGATGCAGCAGACTGGAGTTGCCTTTGACAGACGCACCATAACGGAAAGGAGAAGAGCAAAGAGGGTTAATGCTGTGAATGTATATATATAGGAGGTTAACATATAGGGGTTAATATATAGGAGGTGAATATAACTCAGAGGTAAACACGTCGCCACTTTGTAGACAGTCATTGACGGACGCTTATCACAACACACTTCTAGGGTACCATACAACCAACATACTCAGTAATCACGGGTTACGCACACTTGGCTGAAATAAATCTCCCCACAATGTTCAAGAAGGGAATATTCGATTCCGTCAAAACAGGGATCAGGAATAGTGAGTGGATACAAATAGAGATTGCGTTAAAGTGTACTCCTACTGACAATGTTTAGCTTTAATCCCACAAGAGGTGACAGACTCTCTTACGCTTTTAGATTTTACAAACCCATATGAATTACAGAAGGTGATGACTCGATGTGACCAGGAACTGGGCGGCCACTCAACCGTTGATATGGACTTGTCACGGTTCCCTCACATAAATGAATCTGGCCAAACGGTCTCGAGACCGTGTGCTCATTTCCATGGCGTTTTGAGTCAGCAGCTTCCTGCAAACAACCCAGAGGTGGCTAAGTCTGGGTGGGCCATGTGGCGTACAAAGAATAAGAACAACTACCAGCACAAGATTGCGTATGTGAGTGAGAGATTTGCAAACTATTGGTGGAATTGGACACCCTACCAGGCTCTGGTGCTGCGTGTAAAGGGAGACGAAGAGTTTGCCAACCGCAAGTTCCTGTTGAACGTGCAGACAGATAGCATGTCACGCAGTGACCTATTTCAGCATCGAGTGTTTATGAACTCGCCCGGAAAATGGGAGACTGTTGTAGTGCCGCTGGACGATTTTGTGCTCACCAATAGGGGATTTATACAGAAGCAGTTCCAAGGGGAGATGGAGAAGGAGAGAATAAAGTCCGTTGGGATGGGTATACTGGATGGTGTCGATGGCGGCTATGGGGTGTATGTGGAGTCTCTCAAAGTTATGGGGGGAAGGGCGCTATTGGAAGCCATCCAACAGGCGAGGGAGGAAAATATTGGCTTCTTGCCATCGGAAAATGCTTTAGGACTAGAGGAGGCAAACCGCTGAAAAGAGACAGATTCGAGTGTGCATTGATGGGTGGAGTTGGTGAAGTTGTTGAAGTATAAGGGCAATATCACGAAAAACGATCACTGTTATCCAAAGTTCCAATATATATATACATATAATAAGTACACAGGGCTGAAAAACGTCCAATCCATCAAAAAAGAAAACGATGGCTGAATGTGATTCCGTATAATATTACAATCATTACAACTGTAGTCTCCCCCAGACTAGGCTGGGCATTGGTCTGGATTAGGGGAGGATTACAGTACTTGGCAGAACAACAATTAAAACAAGAACCCAACAATGACCTTTGTGAATAATAACTTTAAACTTTCAGAAAAACCTGAAATATGTAGTGAGGGTAGAATGAGAGTAGAACGAGAGCAAAACGAGAGTAAATTGAAGTAAAATGGAGATAAAATGAGAGTGTAATGACGATGGGGCAATAATAATTAGTGAAACAAGTCATCAAGATGACTCTAGAGATAAACTAAAAAAATACAGGGAATATCATAATCAGAAGCCCTTTAATATGCTTCAATTTGACATCTTATTTTGGCAAAACATTCCTAAAAAGGTAAACTCGAGTTTCACCTCCACCTTACTCTAATGATCAGTGTAGATTCCAACGCCGTGCATCAACTTAGGCGACTTTTCTTTAGGTGAACCCCCTTAACGTCACTATGAACATCTGGATGAGGAAATGGCCCACCTGCAGTGGTGGGTGGATTAGTTCCAAAGTGGCCATTGTGGTGAGGGGGTGGCTGTCCCGGCTCATACTCCGACTCTGACTGTCCCGCTGTCCTCTTATGGTTCAAGAGTGTATATACGCTCCCCGACCCAGAGTGTTGTTGATAGGATGGAGCAGGGGGCAGCAGGGGTTCCTTCGCAGTTGGTGTTGATGATGACGCTGGGTGGGCATACTGTTGGGGGTAAGACTGGTTTGGTGAAGCCATAACAGAGGGTAGGGAAGATCTCAAATGGGCTGTGGTGGACAGAGCATAACTATGATGGCCAGCTGCAAAATAGTGGCTCTGGGGCTCTACACTTCCGGCAACACCGCTGCCGTCATGTGTGGCAACGGGGGCTGGTGGGAGAGTAGATGCACCACCGCTTACACCGTTGTTGCTTGCGCTGCTGTTGCTGGGGACGGAAATAGGGGCCGAAATAGAGCCTGACCTTTCAGTGTTCATCAAATTGTGGATAGAATTAGTAGATCTCACAGGACCCAGTTGATGTGGTAGAGCATGTGGGTGGGGTTGTTGTTGTTGCTGATGTCTTGACGCCTCCTCATGGTTAGGTGCAGGCACACTACGGGGAGGGTTGGTGAATGAATAAGTGGGCTGCTGCGGATGGGTTCCTTCCCCTTGTTCCAAAGACAGCTGTCTCTTTCTTTCCAACGAGAGAGACTCTGGGTATGTCAGGGGATGTCCGGCTGTTGGTGAGCCCAATGGAGCCATTCCAGCGGGGCTCAGATGTGATATGGAGGGGATCCCACCACTAGTTGAGGAAACACTCAGGGGAGAAAACGGGCGTTGAGAAGCAGGCTGCTGATTGGGCTGGGACGATGGAGTTGTTTGAGGTTGTTGCTGTTGCTGTTGCTGTTGCTGCTGTTGCTGTTGCTGCTGAATACTCTTACTTTGTTGGACACCAAAGTGAGGAATGCTCAGAGAAGATGCAGAAATTCTTGTTGGGTATGAGGCGCTTCCCACGGTTGACACAGAAGTGGCAGAGGCAGTCGAACCTCCTGTTGGCCTGGTGGCTACCCTTGGAAGACGATGAACAGTCTGGGACGAAGCACCTGGGCTCAGCACTGGGGAGTAGGGCCTGCCAACAGTCTTAACAGAGCCACTGGCTGGAGCAGAAATTCCTGCTCCCACAGATTGCGGCGGTGATTGCTGCTGCTGCTGAATCTGCCTCTGGTGTGACTGTTCATTCAACAAGACAACAGGAGAGGAAACAGTTGGCCTTGGCTGGGACAAGTGCAATGGAACGCCAGCATCACCCGAAGGGCCACGGGACCTTGGCTGTCCCCTGCTCAATTGGGTCGGAGATGAGCCAACGTCAGCAAGGGAGGACTGTGAGTTGTAGGCACGCTCACCGCCGCCGCCCAAAATTGGAGGCTGTCCAGGATGAGCAACAAGGGGTTGGTGGTGCCCCTGCTGCGACTGGTGTGCTGAAGCGGAATTGAAGATACTCCCCTGAGAGTTGTTTCCAGTCTGAGAATCTCTCAATGTTGGCAGAGATGTTTCGCTTCTGACTGGTTTTATCAAGGCTGGTTGTTGTTGTTGCTGTTTCTGAGGTTTTGGTGCTGATGGTGGCAGTTGTCCCATTTGCATAGCACTAACGCCACCAACTTGAGGAATAGCAGCGATCGGAACAGGCTGCAAGGGATCAAACATCGACTGGTTTCTTGACCTGGAGGATACCTGTGAAGACCTCATTTCTGGGTCCTGTGGCTGGCCCGGTCCTGATGGTGAGTTAGTGTCAGTCGCCAGTGGATTGCTGTGTTGAGCATTGGTGAATGGATTAGACGAGAATATTGGCATACCCACTGCTGCTGTGCGTGGTACGCCTCCAACGCCTCCAACGCC
Organism: Kuraishia ogatae; assembly: GCA_003706285.3. Taxonomy (NCBI): domain Eukaryota; kingdom Fungi; phylum Ascomycota; class Pichiomycetes; order Pichiales; family Pichiaceae; genus Kuraishia; species Kuraishia ogatae. The sequence goes on along the minus strand of PPKV03000011.1, from coordinate 152,423 downwards.
CCCTGAACCAGTAGTTGTTGCTGGTATTGCCTCCACACTGTTGACGCGGCCCGCAGACGGCACTGAGTGGATGCTGGTATCACTTTGGTGTCTCAGCTGCTGGTCCCTAAGAGCAGTACGTTGTAAAATGGAAGCACGGAATTTTTCCAGCTGGTATTCCAAAGCTGAAGCCGATGCGGCAGGGGTGCTTATTTGCTGTCTTTGCTGCTGCTGGTGATGAGGGTGACCCCTCGGTGATTCCAGGCCCGAATGGGGGAAATGGGAAGGATGCTGTCCTTCCTTGTTAGTAGAGGTGTGCGATTCTGAAGCTGCTTCCTGTGCACGGCTATTGGTGGTGATAACATCCTTCATGAGGTCTAGTAGAGCCACCAAGTCATAGTTCGTACGTATCAGTTCACTGTGTGCCAGTTCATATTTATACTGTAACGTGTCATGCTCTCTTTTGAATTCAGCCATGCGTGCATTCAAGTCCAAATATTTCCGGTATAATATGTCCCTGGAAGAGTCAACTGGGTATGGTGCTGACCCTGCCTGTGTCAACGAGTTGGTGCTATCCCTCTTTCCATAGTGTAGCATTTCACCGGCTTCGTGCATATCGTCGTAGTCGTATGGGCTGAGAGGAGGAGCATAGCTGTGGGGGGTGTAGTTCTGTATACCCTGGGTAGTTGAAGTGCCACCAGCAACGCCAGAGTTGTGAGCAACGCCAAATCCAGGGTTAGAGGTGAGTTGACCAGCCATTGGATTCGTTGTAGTCTTCAAGTTATGCACCTCCTTTTGGGTAGCTGTATTCTTGGAAGATCTTCTCTTGATCAGCTTGAGCGAATCCATGTTGCCTTGTCTGAACCAGCCAGAAGCGTGCTTGAACTCCCATAGGGGCAGCCCCGCAGTTGATGAGTTGGAACCCTTCCTTGATTTTGTCCCATCTTCTCCGTCTAAGGGGTTTGACGGCGAGGGATTGGCCATCGAATCGTTGATCTTGTGGAACCCATACATATTTAGCTGTCTCACAAAGGAGGCGATATTGGTATGCTTGAAATAGTTAGACAACACTTTGGAAAACTCCTCTGTAGGCGATAACACAAACGAGGTCTCATTCTGCTGCCACCATATCAGATGCTTCAAGTTGGGATCCTCAAGCATCGAATAGAGCTTGTGGATGAAGGACGTTGACGAGGCACCCCCAGTTTGCTTCTTTGTGTCGTCTTTACTCCTCTGCTGGTCATCGGTGTCGCTCATTATGTCTTTGCTATCATTTTCAATATCGTCTGATTTTATGGCATGTTGCTGTTCTCTCAGATGCTGGTGGCTCAGAGCGCCAACCCCTGCTTCCCTGCTCATACCTGTACTGGTGCTATGTTGAGTGCTGTGAGAGTCTTTTCTATCAGAGTACGGAGTACTCGGCCTATCGGGGACAGCTGTTGCGTCTGCATCCAACGTCTCACTCGGCACCTTCTTGTCGGCGTTCATTGGATCTGAATACTCCATGGTATCATTGATACTTCTCGGTATTATTGGTCGCTGCGGGACCTCTGGCGAGTATGGGTGTGTAACTGGTCTCTCTGACATCCTTTCTGGATGCTGTAAAAATCTCTCCTTGCTGGGTCGTGGTTGGTTTGGTTGACAAGAAATTTCGCGATATGTGACTTATGCTGTCACGGAAAGACAAACCTTTTTATTCTAACGATAAGTCGAGTAATGTTATGATAATGCCACTACCACCTCCTGTCTGAATTATTTGAAATGAATGCAGTGAAAAGTGAACGAAAAGCTTCAAATATCCGTGGTGGCAACAGTGCACTCTACTGCTGTGGATACCTACCTTCTATTGCACCACCTTCCCGGACAGATTCGTGCACTTGCTATGGTATATTCAATGAACACAAGACCACGAGGTTTTCCTTGTAAACTCGTATACTTGTGCCTTATAGCGATGTGGCTTGAGCAAGTTGAAGTTTCACAGTGCAAGACAAAGTGTTAAACAGAATAGACAGCAATAAAGAGGCCCAACAAAATAACTGGATGATTCACAGATTGTTGTTATTTCTGTATTCCCCCGACAGACGGAGAAGAAAGAAAAGAATCAGTATATCTGCTGTGTCGTTGAGTCGCTCCACACGGTCCTAGTATAGTAGCAGAAGTAGGCACTGAGAATCAAAGGGCTAGCCGAAAAACCCACCTGCCTGGTAACAGGGCAATAGCTGCAAGCTTCTCAGGGTGTAAAAGAGTGTCACCGATGATGAGATATCAACTACACTTGGACACACATCCAAGATTAAGATCGAAATACATGTACATGCTTCTTCGTATCGTACCGAATGCATTGTAATTATCCACCACTTCGCTCCTACTGGACTCAACAGGTAATATCGATACACCCCACCCACCCACCACCAACGAAGCCCTAGCTCACCGTAAAGCAATGAGCATGCGTATTACCGGCATGCACTATCGTTGCCGGCACCACCTGTATGGAGCTGTAAGTATCTGTAGCTTCTATGTGTGTATGCAGCAGCCCTTGTCAAACGGGGAAGATGTTCGACAACGGACAACAGCCACAGAACAGGTACTGCAAACAGGTACTGCGTATGTAGGCTGAGTGACAGGGGACGAAACAAAAATGTGTAGCACTGCAATCAAATGCCAGACGTGCTTGCGTTAGCTTCAATTGCAATGTGAGTGAGTGTTTTTTTGGTGCATCTTCCTCTGCCAATCTTTTACGTTATAGTGTACACCAGTATAAAAATAACCATCACGATTAAGTGGCAGCTGCCCGAAATCGGAAGCGCATTAGGCGCTTGTCCTGCGTTGTACTTCCCATTGATGTACCACCGGTCTCTACTCAGCGAGCATTGGGGTTGGTTGACTCAGTAAGATGTGTACTGCAAGCACGCGGAAGGCTACATGATGTACATCACACAGAGGTTGGTACCACCAAAAGAGGCAAGTTTTATTACATGCTTTTTCGTTTGCATTAAATTACACCAGATTGTCTCAAAGAGGCACTTGACAGAGAGGAGTCACCTCTCTCTCATTAAGGTTCCCATTGCTACCATTCATACGATACGCTGCAATGCTTCTAAGCGCGGTCCAACGTTTCTTGAAGGTGACAAGAATATTTCTTGCACTTAGTCAGTCGGTGTCTATCCGCGCTTTTATTTTTCTCTCACGCATAAATAATATTGATCACGGCATTGGAAACTGTGGGAAGCCTTTGGAATTCCAGAATTGATGCGTTGGTGCAAAGAAAAAAAATGACGTGCAAGGAGTGTGTATGACACCTGTTGAGTGTTTTTCCGAAACCACGTATTTTTCCTGTCTGCCTTGCCTGCTCACACTGATTCATGATATGTACGCCCCCCTCTAACCAAAGCGGTGTGCCTTTCCGTGCAGCTCCATTTACTTTCATTCGAGAGCCCGCATGCTTGCGCAATGTGCAAAAAAACTGCCCTATGGATTTTTTCGCTGCATAATCGCACAATAGGGGCCGTGCGGCAGGGGAGGGGCTGACTGGGGAGCTTGAGTGAGCTAAGATAACTTGCGGATCTCACTCACTGAGGAATGCCGCAGGTGGAAGTGCGCAGGGCAACTATGCACACCTCAGCTTGGAATCCCAAATCCCTACAGACAGCCCAAAATGGGAATAGAGTTTATTCTTACAGGGGTCTTGCTTGGCAGAGGAGAAATATCCAGAAATTATGAATCATAAACAGTACACTACCAGAATTTGCATCGAAATTCTCGCCAATGCTCGGGCTTTCACGCTTCTGGACCATTCATGATTACAGCAGCCTACAGCATGCGTGAGAACAACTTCTGTGAGGATTTATGTTCTGTCTATCAGAGGAATTTGTAGGCTGTGTACCACATTCTACATCAGGAAGTCTTACAGCAACAAAATCACACATGAACGCTTGTATAAAATCAGAAATCCTATAGGCAAGAATTCACGGGCTCTTCCTTCGGAGCATGTGTACTTGCGACTGCATTGTTGCTGATCGCTCACAGCCACGTTTAGAATACATATACCATCACTTCAAACCAATGCCGGAATCCTTAACGGAAGTATGTTTCCTCGAGCCTCTACCCCACCGCATCCAATGACTACTAAAAGATTGGTTTGAATCTAGATCTTCCACCTTTGACAATTAATGTCAACTCTGGTTTTATCATTTACAATGCTGCCTCCTCCCGCCCACTTTGATTCGTGTCCATACGGATTATCGAGGATAACAATAAAAAAACGCTGAAATGTTCCGATATTCAGATCGCGAAGACTATCACTCCCCATTCTCGTCTGTCCTATGGGTGCTCCAAAGCAATACAATCACATAATCTCTCCAGTGCAGCAGTTCGCGATTACCATATGCACGCTCTGCATTTCATGCATTATTAACATCTTCCTGCATGGGTACGTATGTCTGATTTCAGTGTGCCTCGGCTCAGCAAACGTGTGCCCCATGTGTGTGTGGGAACCCGGCCTGGCTGCTTTGGTCCGCCGTTTTCTATCCTTCGTTGCAGTGGGTGGGACATATGCAGCACAGCAGCACAGTCACTGAAACTGAAACTGACAGTAAGGTACGTCTAAATAGACGAAAGTGCATTTCTTTATTTTCTGCTGCTCTCGCTCTCTATTCTGCAGCGGGAGGAAGGAAGGGATCAATCGGTGGTCACCTGTTTCCGAAAGGCCGCTTTAAAGCTTATTTCCAGAAGAGGCTTGAGCTCTCTTTTGGAGAAGATTGTGCAGGGATGAATCCTGATGGGTTTCCTGTGATTTGGAACAGGAAAGGAAATAACCTGCTGAGGGTCCTGAAGATTCAGTAATTAAATTTTATTGTCTCTGCAGGATACCTTCCGTGTGCTGCCACCAAAGCCTCAGCACTTCGCTTGACGATGACTTCTTCTACCTGGCCGTTTGCATATCCTGTTGACACATATTTGTGACCTTCCACAGCCTAAGTGAATTTCACTTGAAAGATATTGCGCATTTCTTTCAATCTTGTTGCTCACATATATTACTCACTGTTGGTTTCATTTTCTGCACCGAATTGTTGCAGGATATTTAGTTTCTTGAGCTTTCTGAAGAAGCCAAGATCTTGCCATTTTTAGGTCTATGAGCTTTTCGGATCGAGGCACTTCTACGTCTTTTTCTGTGTGTACTTTCTGTATACATATCCGAGGGTGCTCAAACAAGAGCGGCTTAAAAAGAACAAGCTCAACACCCTCCCTGGTGCACAGCATATGGCTTTTTTCGCTTAAGTAGGCTTTCACAGTTTTTACGCATTAACACCATTGCGGGATCCTCCTCTTGCCTGTATGTTCTGCCGCTCAGCAACATATGAGGAGCATTAAAGCTATACATGCACATAAGGAAAAAAACAACAAGGCATCCCCAGTCCAGAAAATATGGGAGCTGTACTTAGGGTAATTGATAAATGAAACATAACCAACCCAAACCCAGACCAAAACCATATACACCACCCGGTTATATTAGATGTAAGGATGCTGCTGCTTTGGCAGTAAGACGCGAGTACTTGCTCACATACGCACCTTAATGTATGGCGCCTATTTTCATACTCGTGTGCAGATGCTTCCCTCACCTAGAGATTCCAGTGCTATGTAGATGCGCAGAATTGATGGAGGCAACATGACAGGCATGAGCCTGAGTGCTATTCACGTCCAAACAACAATCAGAAAAACCATTGATTATTGTTATTGTTCTGTGAGATACTTTTGCTTGCATAGTACATGATGCATGGTTGAGACATGGCCATTTTCATTTTTTATGTTTTGGATAAGCTTATTTTTTCGTATTCCCAGTAATGCCACCGGAAGGCATTATACTGCATAACTACAACCACTTGGCATCTTTTATACACCGGTTATATTCAGTGCCTCGAAGCCGCTGCAGGCGGAGAACCAACGGGCATGAAGAAGGCATATGAATTGACAAGTATCACTCTGCACGGCCTACCTTCCATATCGGTGTGGCCACAGATACAGGCGATGCAAGGTGCTTACAATACAGAAGAACTATGGTCATGTTTCCCACTCTGTGTAGACAGCATGTTTTCATCAAGTGCACGCAAATAAACTGTTACGCGAACCCTTGTACAAGCCGCAGACGAAAATACCAGTTGCAAGATGCGCTGCTATGCTGCTGTGCTGCTGTCTATATCTATCAGATCATAGTGTGGATATGTGATGATAGAGTAGGTGGCAGCACTACCTAGTGTTAAAAGAGCGTAATTCATATAAACAAACAGGCACCGCAAAAGGCCCTGGGCAAGTACTATAGGTGTTGTTTGCTTGAAAAAAAACACATTATATGATATATTCCCATTCCTTCTGCATTCGAATTAGGTTTTAGATCTTACAATGAGTGCAATACCTTTACATGCTAGTTATAAGTTTGCTCTAATTGCATTTTGCTCTAATTGCATTTTGCCCTAATTGCATATTGCCCTAATCGCAATGTCTGCCTTGGTATCTTGTTGTCATGAGTATCACTGTTGCCAAGCTCTCCTGCTTTCTTAGTTTCTTCTTCACAGCTAGTATATCCACCATCGTGTGGTGATCCACTGTACTTGTTTTTCGAATCCCAGGGCATGAAGTTCTGAATCAGGCATACAACATTGTCGCTTAGCACATAAACGAACGTACACCCTCTTTCTGCCTGCATGGCCCACTCTTGTCTCCCCTAGCGCTCGTCCTCGCTGCGTGTCCTCACCATTCTTCCACCTCTGTGCTGGTCCTGGCAAAATGCACGGTGGGATCTGTGTGGCACATTTTAATATGGAAAATGTTCCTGTGAGTGAGTCTCTGTGCGCACCTGCGACAAGATTAAATAGGGCGCGTGCGGACGCACGCTGAGCGTTTGCGTGCAAAGACAAGAGGAGGGAGACCGTAAACAAAGCGAAGACTGTGTATATGAGTGTATGGGTGTGGGTGTTGGCAGGAGAATAGATTTATCACCTAATCTATTCTGCAGAGCAGGTAAATATAATATCCAAACATTGTCACACTGATCAGCAATCAGCTGAAAGGCGAATGCTTCATTCGCTGACTGGCACCTAGCGCCATCATACAACGCTTCGTTTATCCCACATATACATACCCGGCGGGCCAAGTACTCCGAAGTATTGTTCACTCAGGTATATTTCCCAATATGGCTACAAGTGGACACCCTCGTTCGAGGTTCAAGAAACTTATCAAGAAAAAGACTTCAATGAAAATCAAAAACGACTCCACAGACCTTTTGCTCTATCTGAATTATATTACATTCATGAATGGACTATTGGAGGAAGCGCACACGAGGGCCATACGAGATGGTTCCTCGACAATCCTACCGAGACATATCAATGAAGCGAAATTGTTAATGTTGAAGAAGTTTAAGGGCTGATACTATGGGAGTGACACAATGGGAAATCATTTGTACCGTAGCCATCGATGCGCATTGTCCATATTTACAGGCATATACTAGAGGCCGACGCATCCAGCAGAACACAACATCGTGTGCAATGCCGTGTTGCGTCGTTTCATCGTTATATTCGAGAATTTGACTCAAGTTATCTGCACTATCGCCTGCAGTTCTTCCGTTTTAGAGCTCATTGGCTGGATAAGTTCCTCCTGTATGACCAGCGTCCCTCAAACCTACCAGAGCACCAGGAAAGGAGGATAAACCTTGTAGGAGAAGCCTTGTATCCAACTCAGCTTCTCTTTCGTGATGTAGGTCCTCGAGGGGAGATAGTGGATAAATTTTGGATAACCACAAGTGGCGGTCTTGAGCAGCTTGTGTGCTATGAGCTATATAGTTATCATTTATTCGTTTATTCATCATATATACAAGCTTGATAATAATACACTGGATCTAAAATACATGGTGGGGCTTTTTCAAGGTGTCGATCATTTTAATTGCATTGTCTGGATCCTGCTTATTGTAAACGAATAGCCCCTGTAGCTGTGCCGTGGAGATATCTTTCAAGCCCAGCTTTCTATAACGTTCCATGAACTCGTGGCACTTTTCATGATCATCGGTGTAGAATCTCATGAACATTTGCTCAATCTGGTATTCGGTGGCATTATCAATTAGCACTTTGAAATCCACTCTTCCCGGTCTAAGTATGGCAGGGTCCAGTTTCTCTGGATGGTTGGTTGTCATAAACGTGATGATCTCCTCCGCTGAAGACACTCCGTCCAATGCATTCAGCAATCCACTAAATGTTACACCCGAAGAATATCCTTTATCCGTGGACTGCTCTCTCTTATTAAATGCGGCATCAATATCCTCTAAAAGAAGAATACTCCGTTCCGGAATGTGATTCATCAAATGGTTAAGACGATCATCGGTCAAGTTGGCTTCTGACAGATTAAGAATACATATATTATAGTCGAGCTCCCCAGCAAGCGACTGGATAAATGAGGTCTTACCGCTTCCTGGTGGTCCATAGAGCAGATACCCTCTCCTGTATGGAATACCTCTTTCATGGTACCAGGGTCCAGACTTGAGAAAGTCTTGAACATCATCGACAATCATATCCTTAATACCTCTGTCAAGCACAACAGAATCTATAAGCCTCTTCTTTCTGGGCTGTCCAAATGGACGCCAATCTTGCCCCCAAGAAGTATAAAGAACAGTTTTCCCCTCTCTTGATTTCAATGCCAACTTCTTTGCTTCTTCGAGAAGAGGGCCAAACATAAACCTATCTCTATATAGTGTAGTTATTGTAACGGTTTCAAATGGTGTGCCATTTGTCATATCCAGTAGCTTACCCGATCTCTCCCTCTTGACTAACATATATGCTCCATTGTATCTGATTAAATGGTTACCAGGACCTGGCACAAGAGAGAATCTCGTTGTGACGCTGCCATTGTCGTGCTGTAAGTAGTTGGTTTCCACGCTTAAGTGCCTCGAGGATCTGTGCTTGTACTGAGACATCCATTCTAGAAACCATAGGTATGATTTATCTTTGCTTGGGATTTCGAGGTCTACCAATAGTTGACGATAGGCAAACCCTGAAAGTCTCACAACCGAAGCACGCAATAGCGCCAATGAGGTACCCAGCAGCATAAGACCTCCACCAGCTGCAAAGTATGGGTTACTGGTGAGGATGTCAGACATCAGTCCAGATGCCATTCCTTTGATGCTGCCATCACTGTTGTTGAACCCGGTGAATTTTAACCCTGCTGATGGTGTGGGTGACTGTGAACCATTGGACGGGATAGTGGAAGAGGATATGGAGTCAAGAGATGGCCCATCAGATGGGCTACCAGTTTGCGAGTTCATTAATTATGGGTGACTTTTTTGATTGTAGATAGTTGTTGGGCCTATAACTATTGTGTCGGCATTTGCTAGGAAAAAGAAAGGTTGAGCAACTTCCTATCTAGTGAAGTTGGTAATGACGAAACAGCTCCTCTCGGTGGTTCCTTCAGCATATACTTGATGCACTATATCGAAATATTTCAACATGTATCTAAATAGAATATAAGGCAGTGAAAATATCCCGTAATTAGAGGGCGTAGCAGCAACCATACCCTAAGCGGTAACCCCAGGGTGACAGGCAAGGCTACACTGGGAAGGAGCGGTTTGTTCATGCATGAGATCCCACTTCTATTTTAACCATGCAGCATCTCTCTAGAGAGAGGTCTCTACCCTCTGCTGCCACTGGGTATAACTATTTTTTTTATATAGTTCATGATGTTTATTGGTATCTCCCCAAAAGACCAGTGCTTGAAAAAAACACTCCTGCTAGGGATCCTGCACAAATCTTCTCGACAGATATATCCCAGAAATATTCTCTACAATGCTCTCGATAATGCTTCCGGTAATGCTCTGTAAACTAGACTGATGCATGCTAAGGTATCACAAGGTACACCACATTATGCCCTAGTGGTGGGTAATATCACACAATAGATAAACCAATTCCTTAACATCGATGACAATATATTTATCACTAGGATATAGTGTTGTCATCGATTTATCACCATAGTATAATTTGATACAAGGCAAGTTGGATGTCTCATCCGCAAAGGGGAAACACGCTCACTACTGCAGCTTTCTTCCTTCTCAGTAACACGGCAACGGCCCATAGGCCCCTAACATATGGGGAAACCCTCCAAGCCTGCCAGCGACTCCACGACTCTCCTGCATAGTTGAGCCGTGCAGTAAAGCACAACCAGAGAGGAGAGTGTGCACTATGGGGAGCACTTAGTATGGGAAGACGATAGAGGTGATGTGGCTATAGTATGGAGGCAGTTAATGGATAATCATTCAATTACTATGGCCCTATGGCATAAACGTTCGCAGAATATATACATTGTGAGATTGGTATCCACGTACATTGTATTTTTGTGATTATATTCCATATATTTTATTCTTGCATTAGAGATAGCGTCATACATATAGCACGTCTCAGGGCCACTACACTACGTCACTACGTCTCCGCTACATCTGCAGGTCTCCCCATCCAACGGTTCCACCATCCAACGATTTCTCTTAATCCTCACCTCAAGCCATTGCACCGTTTTTTTGTTGTTTATTTGTCTCAACTAATTTAGCATATAATCATCAATGGGGTATAACGAGTATTTACCACAGGGGCCGAGCCATTCAGACGCACCTGATCTAATGGAAGGCATTGACTTACAGAGGGCCACCACAGAGGATTTCGATTATAGCCATAATACTGTTCATCAATTGGATATACCAGATATCCAAAGCAGCCAGCGACAAACTGTTCCAACTGGCCAAAGAGGTGCAAATGGACCAACGGGAAATATCGTGTATGAAGTTGATGAAGAGGAAGAGGAGGGGCTGCCTCCTTCGCTACCTCCGAGATCAGCACCAGCGCCAGCACCACCACTTCACCCTCCACCAACGGTATCCCCACCATCTGCGTTGCCACAAGTGCCAACTTCCCCACAGCCAATTCGTACACTAAGCCGCAAGTACGATTCTCGTGATTCAAATGTGTTTAAAACAAGCAATAGAATTATAGATGACATCAAAAACGACCTCTTCTTTCTATTATCTTCCAGTGAAGACGTGCTGGAAGAGCAGCTATTGCCTGGTGAAGGTGTGCTATCATTGGAGCCAGTAGACTATGCTGAGAGACTTGCTGGATTCCTCAAAGATAGAAGACGTAATTATCAGTTGATCTCCCTTAACAACAAGTTGGATTTTTGTCCAAGCTCAGAAATCGTGCCCTGTAAGAGTAATTCTGCATTGGAGGAGGCGCATCCTTCCTCCTTGCAAGTTTTTAGGCTGATGATAGTGGAGGCAGACACAACTCAAAAGCCCTTCTCCTTTGTCAAGGCCTTCCATGTAAGAATTGCAATAAAAGAGACAATGGCATCGCACAAGGGATATGGGGAATCCGGTACCAACAGTTCATCCGGGGGTTCATGCAGCAAGCACCAATTCTACCTAGTGGAGGATAGCCAACTGCTCTTTGATGATAGAGAAGACCTTATTATAAATGATAAAGAGATTAGGGAGCATGTCTACAAGGGTCTTCTTGCAGAAGGGGATATTTTAGAGCAAGCGCTGCCCAAAATAGTAGACTCTGCAAATTACTGTTGTCGTTCATGTGGTAAATTGCTGAGAATTGAGATAATTTCGCCAGAGTTTTCAAGTGACGATCTAGCTGATTTCGAGCCTGAGGCGATAAGAGAAAGGTATACGAGGTATATCAGCTCTATAAATAGTGATCCTTCTCAAACGAGCAACAATGGCACCAACAACGTTGACCTGCGTGTGCCCTCTCAGGCTGAGTGTCTGTGGACTCTCCTTAAAGTTTTGAAGGGCCCGCTTGAGCATAAAGAGAGCGATGAGCCCAAGACTATCAAGCCCAACAATTCACCAACTCTTTTGACCCATCTGAATACTGACATGATGTTCAACAGGTTATTCTTTGACAAAAACTCTAAAGATGAGCTTGTTCCTCCTCTCTTCTTTGAATTTGGTGTACACTCCTATATTGCCCGAGAATCGTATATAAGGAAATTGATGGAGGTGATTTACCTGGGATGTTGTTCGGGAACCAGCGGTAGACAAAATGCTTTTATGGGACGGTACACCTTCTCCACCAATGCCATTCATCTATGGCAAGCTCTTGGAGAGTACGATGTGCGTAATAGTATCGCCTCTTTTGACCAGTACTCTGGTGAGCCCGAAGACACCAGTGTTTTTTCCGCTCCTTACATAGCGCTGTGCTCGTTGACACATTTCCCTGATCAGCTGATCATCGATTGCTATACCTCGTTAACAGAGACGAATCCTGACTGTATACCTGAGTATTTCGAGTACCTCAAGGAGCTGTCGATAAGACGAGGCACTACCAAGCTGGAACTCTTTGTTGCCAAACTCCTCTCTTTGGGCACTATTGGATACTCTGAATTGAAGGGTTACTATCGTATGTTCAATATCGATATTACGGATCCGTCAGTGGTGAAACATTTAGATGACCACATGCTTATTTCTTCTTACGAATGCGAAGTTGGTATGGCCGCCAGTGAGCCCCAGAGGGAGTCGCTGCGTAATGCGTTGGCCAAACTGGCCTCTGTAAGGCATAGCAGCACCATAGAAAACTATCTGCAAACGGAGCCGCTTCACGATTTGGCACAGGCATACCAAAACTTGGAGATCCCCGACACCATTGAGGATGATATTTTGGTTACGGCGTATGAGGTGAAGAAAGAAGACTACCCGAGCGAGGGCAATCTCTATGACAGGTCCTTGCTGGCAATTGCCATCGCAAGGAAGAGTCTATACTTGCTCAACTATATAGATAATACCATTCCTCATGTTAACCGCATACTTGATGGAGCGGCCACAAATGCCGCTCCTTCTTTGGAATCCGCATACTCCTATATCGGAGCCGATCCTCTAGCCAACGATTTCCAGGTTATCACCATTTTCCAGGAGAGACTGGCTAAGGACCACAACGCCGATGTAAGACAACTGTGGAAGAGCCTTTCGGTTGTCTCTGACGCGCGTGGCAGTAAGCTTATCGAAGGGTTTCTCAACAGTGGTGTGGTTGACCCACGCTACTTACCCCTAGATAGCACTCCGGCGGGGCTCAATAATATCGGTAACACTTGTTACCTCAACTCCCTGCTACAGTACTATTTTGTCGTGGAGCCTCTAAGGTCAGCTATTATCAATTTCTCTGGTTCGCTGGACAGAGACCAGTTTATAGTTGATGAGCTCCTCTCTCAAAGGCGTATTGGTGGTCGTACAGTCTCGTACAAAGAAACAGAGCGCTCGTACCAGTTTGTCTACCAACTGAGGGACCTCTTCAAAGAGTTGATACATGGCAATGCCAGGTGCATAACTCCAAGAAGAGAGCTAGCCTATTTGGCATTCTCTCCAAGTACTGAAGAGGTCGAGTTTGAGGACAGTGCAGGCAATGAGAATGATGCCTCTGGTGCTGAAACTGGCAATACCAGCGAGGCTTTGATCGATATGGAGAGTGTTGATGATACTACGGTTGTGGAGGACGCAAACCCATTCAGTGATGCTAGCAATGTGGCAACAGCTGGTGTAACTGTATGGACTGAGGCAGGCGAGAACGGCAATGTCCACAGCCATCTTCCAATTCCTTCAACTGGCGATGAGATGACTGCTTCCCTGCCCACCACTGCAAGCCCTGCAAGTTTTCATCCAAGCAATCCGTTTGCCGATGATGTTGGAGACGATGAGGTGACTATGGCAGAGGATGATTTTGCAGAAAATGCGGCTGTAAATATAAATCCGAGGAAACCTCCTATGCTTGCTTTGCCTCCGATGCCCCAGGATGAACTTGTCTCTGTTCCAGAACCATATGAAGTCCCAGAGAAGGACAACGCTGAAGCAGACGGCGATATAATGCTTGAATCATCGATACTGCCGCCAAGACCGGTGCTTGCAGCTCCTGTCCCTTCGTTCACGACGGTGGCCACTGCAAGGGCGAAAATCTCTGCCGATCAGATCGAGAATGCATTGGAAATGGGTAGACAGCAGGATGTCACGGAGTGTATTGAAAACGTATTATTTCAGCTCGAGAGCGCCTTTGAGCCACTAGGCTTAGAAGACGATAACGAGCAAGTTGATCTAATCAAACAACTCTTCTACGGCAAAACAAGACAAACCTTGCAGCCCATCGACCCAGATACCAAAGCTAATTTGCCCAACTCTAACGTAAGAACTAAGCTGGAGCGATTCCTGAGTTTGTTGGTTAATATCGGTGATCATCCCAAAGATATCTATGATGCTCTGGACACCTATTTCACGGAGGATCTGATGCAGCTGGATGATGGTGAGGTGAAGCGATCTCTCACCATTGAGTCCTTGCCTAAGATCCTCCAGATTCAGATTCAGAGAGTCCAATTTGATAGGGAAAGGGGCATTCCCTTCAAGTCGATTGAGCCTCTACCCTTCAACGAAAAACTCTACATGGATAGGTATATGGAGACCGATGATGCGACTGTGGTGAAGAAGAGACAGGAGGTGTTCTTCTGGAAGAACCAAATGACCCAGCTCAATAAGCGCAGAGATGAGATCCTAAAGCGTGATTCTAATGGCTTCACTGCGTCCGAAGCTCTCGTGGCTGCAAAGGCCCTACTTGAGAGTGAAGTAATTGGCGATGCCTTAGGGGAAACAGGTGTGCGTGTTGAGCAGGCCACTATTTCCACCTTAGAGGGGCAGATCAGTGCCATTGATGAAGAGCTTAGATCTGTTAACCAGTCACTCGGTGAGCTAGAAGGTAAATGTGCCAATCAATTCGGTGACCTTAAGAAGATTGGCTACTCTATTTTTGCAATCTTCATCCATCGCGGTGAAGCCAGCTATGGCCATTATTGGATTTACATCAAGGATTTCAAGCGTAATGTGTATAGAAAGTACAACGATGAAATTGTGAGCGAGGTGTCGTTCGACGAGGTTATGAATTTCGCAGAGGGTAATACTGCCACCCCTTACTTTCTGGTGTTCATCAAAGATGATCTTGAAGAGTATGTTGAGCCATTGAAGAGGGAACTCGTTGTGGAGGAGTTGGATTAGATGAGGTGCGCTCGGACGAATTGGATAAAAACAACTTTGCATCAAATTAACTGCACGTTTGGGACTTTTTGGACTTTTTGGACTTTTTGGTGTTGAGAGAGTGTGTGGGTGTACCTGGATGATAAACCGGGCAAAGTCCACAGGAGAAAACATTTTCTGCTCTCTATCTGAGTCATGATATATATAGATGATTTTATAATATATGCTATGGATATACAGTTAGCAGCACTAGGATTTGAGTTGTTGAGTGGAGCCTTCATTTCCATGATGAAATAATAATTGCATTCGTTATAGTTATGGTACAGAGACGATATATAAGCCTACTTACTCGTTGAATGACTTCAACGCTTGGTCCATATCCTTGATGATATCTTCGTATTCTTCGCATCCAATGGAAAACCGCAATAGATGGCCATTGGCGGAACGCCTCCCCAGGAATCCTTCGTCTCCTCCGAACCCCCACACATCGCTGTCATGGGGTGTAGTACTACTAGAGGCAGGATTACGCTGAGCATCACCACCTGCATCTCTGTGTTCAGTTTCCAAGGACATCATGAAGTTTGGATTGCTATTGGTGAACTCTACAATAGTCTCACCACCCTCAGAAGTGCTGTTGTTACTGAGGAAGTTAAACCTCGTTAGCAGCTGTTCTGCAACTTGCATCGACTTAAACTCTATCGCAAACACCGGGTTATAGAACCCGTTGAGCTGCTTCTTGACGAACTGATTTACTTGAAGAGAGGAGTGGTGGATCTTCACTATTACCGGATACTTGTTCAGGTTTGCAATCAGATGTTTGACAACCTTTTCGGTGTTAAGACACTGCTGCTGGATACGCATTTTGAAGGTACGTAAAGATCTCAACAGCAGGAATGCATCAAAATTGGCGATGTTGGTGCCTAGCGAGAACCTCTCCTCTGTCAGCATCAGTTTATCGTGTTTGCTTCTAGATACGAGGAACCCGGCCAGCAGGTCAGAATGTCCAGAAAAATACTTTGTAGCAGAGTAGAGTATGAAATCAGCATCATGCTTGAAAGGATCCTGTAGGGGGGGAGGCGCCAGAGTTGAATCTACAATGATGTATGCCTCCTGGGCATGTGCATACTCCGCAAATTTAGATATATTTATACAATACCCTTCTGGGTTCATCGGGGTTTCAATGAGCATCACGTCTCCCTTTCTCAACTTTTTGTACTCGTTGAGTGACAGTTTTTCAACACCTGTTAGTTTAGACAGCAGCTTGATCACCTGGTGGGTACCCTGGTAACCCGAGTTGTTTATGGCTAACCTTTTGGGGTTCAGGTATGTGAGCACCCCCATAATGGCCGATGTTCCAGAGTTGTATATTGTCACATGGCCATTCGTTATGTTTTCCAAGATTTTTTCAACTTTCTCACTATTTGGGTGAGTTGTGCGAGAGTAGGTGAAGTTCTCCAAAACATAAGGCCGATGATGGTCGTACGGTAAACGACTCTGTGCATTTATCGAGTCAGTGCGCACCTGGATATTACTAGTGTGAGAGTTGGATCCTATGATCGAAGTAGATGTTGAACTAGCATTCAGTGTGGCCACATTGGCAGTGGTGGTGGGATTGATATCCGTGTTTTGCCCCTCAGAACCTGGTTCTACTCTCTCGGCAACTGGCTGGGATGATGTTCCCCTCTGAGGCGGGTAAGTAGAAGCCAGCGACGGCTGTATTGAGTGTTGATGAACCTTGTTCAATAAATCTGCCCTTGGTGGGTCAGGGACACCTTCCATTAATTGGAAGTGGTGGTTCCCTATGAGCGAGCCATTGAGACCGCCCCCCATTATATCTGTAGTGGTAATCTCCCTGGGTGCACCTGCGGAGGTACCAGTGTTTCCCAGAATGGAGGGCTGCTGATGAGTAGAAGAAGTGGGTGCACCCCTTGCAAAGTTGGAAAAGTTATCATCCGAGTGAATCAACCTTGTATTGAACCCAATTCCCCCCATGTTAAAGATATCGTCGATGTTAAATGAATCAAAGGCAGATACATCTGTTTGGTTGATTGGAGAGACAACTGGTGTTCCACTTTGGTGGTCGTTCTGAGATGTGAATGGAGATGGCATTGCAGTCCCATTCATAGGAGTGACCGTTTGGTTCATTGAGGACTGAATGGCGCCTCTGTCAGTCATCCCGTCGATGTAGTGCTTACTTGACACATTCGTGGTTATCTTTGGTGTTTTCTCATCATGCTTACGCTTTCGGCTTGACAGTGGTGGGCTCATATGTGTATTTTTCTGCTCGTTGAAATTACCCCTTCCTGGAACACCATCCCTCTCGAGATCTGAGTCATTACTGAATGTTCTACCATTGGGAGCCGCTTCCGCAGTCATTGAGGTTGGACTACGATGATCAGTACCAACAGCAGCATTCTTCTTACCACCTGCAATCAGGTTTCGTTTCTTGAATGAGTGCAACATGCCTCCCGAAAGCTTGGCCCTCTTCTCATCATATCCGTAAATCCTCAGGAAATAGGAAAAAGCATCCCTGATGAGCTGATCTGTGATCTGGACTCCCTTCTCGACACTTTCGTCTATATAGTTCTCCACATCGCGCGTCACTTCGGGGTATTTTAACACCGGTTGCCGTCTATAGTTCTCGAGGTGTGGATTCTCTGCATATTGTCTGCGTAGTTCATCCTCTTTGAGAGTCCAGTTCGATACAGTTGCCTGGGAGATACTGAACCTGTTTTGTTTTTGAAAGTGCTTCAACACTTCACTCTGAATCCTTATCGGTGGTCCGCGGTAGTAATCCAGTACTTCTATCTTCTGCTTAAGGTTGGCCCGGGGCAGCTTGGAACCTGTGGTTTCGGAGAATTGGGTCCCAGGGTCCTCAGGGTCCATTGAGTGTGACAATTCAGAGAGCATTGCGTTTTTCTATTCCATCTAGCCGCACACGTGTGAGGCTTGAGCTGCCTCAATTGGCGGTAGTTTGGCAAGGTGCGGCTCAGTTTTCCCGCTTTGATATGATATACTGGTGTGGGGGGCATTCACCATGGTGAGTGCTGTTTATGGGTCCACTAATTCCCACCCTTGAGAGCACACTCTATTAGTTGCGGTATTGTCTCTGCCGCACAAACAGATGCTCCATTAAACTCAGAAAAAACGGCGTATACTCCGAACAGTTCAACATCTCTATCTTATCTCGATCAAATGTGATAGCCCTCCCTTGTGTGATATATGGATCGTGTAATACCCAACTAATAATATGCTCTGAGCCTTTCAAAGCTGATGGAACTGTATATGGAGGTGCGCTGTTTCCTTCCTAAATTGGGATGATATGTGGGGTGAGCAAAGTGAGGGAAAGAGCAGTGTAAGCATGGAACGATCACTTGGGGTGGAGCGGCAGATCGTTAGAGATAGGCAGCCTCGAAGCGAGGTGAATAGTGTAGCTTCAAAGTATACAAGCAAGCGATAAAGGGCATATTCCATAAGCCGCCTCTTCCACGCGTCACCTTCTGATGCTATATTACAGATGCTCGTGTGCATTAGTAGATTACAATCACAACACCTCTCTATCTACTGTCTCCCCTCTAAAGGCCGTACAACAATTTCCCATACATGTATCCCTCTATACATTTGTCTCTACATGTATCCCTCTATATATTTATCCCTGTAACTCTTTTGGAGCGGGAGGGAGAAGATTTGGAAGCAATCACTTCTCATACCGTGTAAAACCAGACAAGGTAAATCTATACAGAATAAATCCAAATAGTGTAAAGCCGTGTAAACTCATACAATGTAACCCATAAAGAGTGAATTTACACAGTCTAACTCTATACAGTCTAAACCCATACAGTCTAAACTCATACAGTGCAAAACCCACTAGCCAGATCTCTGACCCAAAACTCAAGAAATCTGTATAGCAGATCCGAGTCGGCCAGGAATCTGGGTGCGCGCGTCCCCACGGGAAGAGAGAAGATAGCGTAGCCACCATGTGGTGTTGGTTCAGCCTTGATGGCACTATTGAGTGAGCGATATGCACAGTGCGATTGCTAAGTCTAAGTGCCTGCGCGTGCTTAGAGAACGGAGGCCACAAGGAGAGACGGGGAGACAGGCTCGAAAAGCATGCAGGCTAGGAGGGCAGGCTAGAAGGGCAGCATGTTGGCAGGAACACACTGGCAGGAACACACTGGCACATTGGCTGGCTGAGAGATATACTTGCAGGCACCGATGCAGGCTGAGAGAGACAATGGGAGCGGGAGAGGTTGAGAGAGACAGCGAGGGAGGGAGGAATGTTGACAATTGGGCCCGGTGATCTTTACATTTCATTTGATCTATCCGTGTAATTATCTAGATATAGATTAGATAATAGGAATATTTTTTTATTTCACTTGCTGCATTTCCATACGCTTCATCCATGTCTTCGGGGCTACAGAGACGCCGCGGCGCGAAGTCGTCAACCCCTGCGCCAAACGGTGGTAGTGGTAGTGGTGGAGATGATGAAATAGACTCCCACGCTGGTGGTTTGGAATCCCATAAAATCGCATATGACCCAGAGGATTTGGCAACTGTCACCAAAGAGAAGGACTATCCATTGCTCACTCTGATGGAGGAGGTGCTCCTCATTGGTCTCAAGGATAAGGAGGGGTACCTCTCCTTTTGGAATGACAACATATCCTACGCATTGAGAGGGCTGATCCTCCTGGAATTGGCCTTCAGGGGCAAAATCCAAATGGTGAACGATCCCGCAAGACGCCGTTTTGACCTTCCAGACCGCTTGATCGAAGTCATAGACGGCTCCCTCACCGGTGAGGTGCTCCTCGACGAGGCCCTTAAGCTTATCAAGAACGACGAGTCAAACCTCAGTGTCTCGAACTGGATCGACCTGCTCTCTGGAGAGACTTGGAACCTATTAAAAATAAACTATCAGCTCAAGCAGGTGAGAGAGCGTCTTGCTAAGGGACTTGTTGACAAGGGAGTGTTGAGAACAGAGCGCAAGAACTTCTTCCTCTTTGACATGGCGACACATCCAATCAATGACCCCCTGGCCAAGAAGGGAGTTGTGTCGCGTATCCTCAACCTCTTGGTGAACCGTAATTTCATCATAGAGTACGATGAAAAGTATTATCCACAGAGAACTGCTTTCAAAAACCTGCGTACCGTGACCCTGGTATGTGGCTGCTACGCCGCTAACGTGTTGGAGAATGTGCTCATGGATCTCCACTATGAGGCGAGGGATAAGGCGTTTGCCCGTGCTGACGAATTGCTTAACGACTATTCAGACTACCCATTCCCAAATGGAAACAGCTCGCCATTGGGTATCGGTGTCAACTTGCAAGCTGAGATTGCAAAGGAAATAGAGACCGACAGTAAAGGTGATCTAGTGTTGGAGGTTGTTGCCGCGGTGATTGATGTGTTTAGCAAGATGGATTCCATCATATAGATTGGTACCGAATTAATCGCATGCGACCGTGTGATATGTGTGTGGAAGTGGGATTGTAGGATATAGTCTTCTTGATGATGGTATCGTGTATGTTATTAATAAGCCCAAGATATGGTTATAATATGGTGTTATAAGCCGTTATAATTGTGTATCTACAAGCGTTCAATTGTTATTCTCCTTTTATAAATATAAAATTTTTCATATGTAAATACTTCCTATGCCTTAGCAATTGCTGACCGTGGAGTGGTGATCGCTAATCCTTGTAGAGTTGATCTGTCCCGCCAATTGCTTCCACAAAATTAAGCAACAGAGACCTCGAACGGTTCTGATAGAAGGGGTCTCCACTCGAATCCCACCACATCCCCCCTCCCAGTCCGTGTTGCTTAACGAAATGGGCCTTTTCAACTACAGATTCCGGCGTATCATACACAACCAACAGCTCTTTAGCTTCATCATAACAATAAGATGCAACTGCTTCATAACTGTATCGTTCTATGCATCCTTCTGGTGGCAGTTCTGAGTAGGTGATGATTTCCTCGCTTTTGTTGGAAGAGAAGGTACCATTCAGTCCACTACAGTTGTTGAATACTCGGCCATAGTTGGGGATTCCTAGTATCAGCTTCTGTCTGGGAATGTACTGCATGTAGTGATAGATGGCTTTCCCACCGCTGGTCATATTTACCGATGCATGATCTGAGTCATATAAGTTCGAGTGGAATCTGGCTTTGTCACTCCATGAGCCGGCAAAGTCATAGGCCATTATATTCCAGAACGAAAGATGCTTATCCATGGTTTCCAAGTGGAGTAAACTGGCATGTTCATAACCTGCTGGAGCAGCTACAGACAACAGGAGAGTGTTATCCGGCAACTTCAAAGTTTTCTCTAACTGATTCAAGCCTTCTCGGAGTCGTAGCAGCAACTGATTCAACAGTTCTGCTTGATATGGCGTGGTCACAAACTCCCAGTCAATATCCAAACCATCCACGCCGTACTTATAAACCATATCCAAGCTACTCTTCACAAATCGATCCATCTTCGTACGAGAGCTCGTAACTCTGGTAAGCAATTCTCCGCTCCCTGCTCCACCTATTGAAAAGGAAACCCTAAGATCTTCATTTAGTATCTTCAGCTCCCTGAGTTGCTCCACCACACCAGAGGATTGGTGGGTGCCATCCAACAGGGATTTGGCCAGCTTATTCTTTGGTTTGATATTTTCGAGTGTGCTGTTAACCAACATTGGTATTTCGTCGTTTAGAGAAGCACAAACATCCCTAAAGTACACTTCTCCCGTCTTTTCATTGATCTTCAGAAATGCATAAAATATATTTGTAATCATGGATAGAGGGATTTGAGAAGGGTAATGCAAAGTTGTGATCTCTTCTGAGTCTTGGGGCGGTCTACTGGTCCATTCAGGATAGTAGATACAAGTGCGAATTGCCTTTGTAGATGGGGTCTCCATATTGAATATTCCCTGTTGGATCTCTTCAAGTCCCTCAGAAAGGAAAAGAAAATTCTCATTTCCGAATTCAGTAAGCTTGTATACAGTCCATCCTTCCAGAGTCAAGCATAGTACAACAATGCTGCAAACTATGGAAACGGTGTTGATACAAGTGGAAATCACTTCAGAGATCTGTTGTGTGTTAACAAATAGCCTCATATTCTTGCTTTCAAGTTATAATCTAATGAGCCGGTGGCATGAGCTATAATAGTAAAACAAGTCTTAATTTAAAGGAACACCAGGACTTGCTGGGATAGTTAAGAAGCAGCACGCAATATCATCGTTAAGAGCGGACGTCCTTTACCGCCCGAGATTTCCAACTACAAAGAATCACCAAGAGAGCAAAACTCTGTTTACTCAGTCAAAAATCGTCTGAACAGAATATTCACAGTGTTCTTGAAAAGGCATCAGACTATTACAGTGATTAGCGTATCAGCACATCGCAGAGCAGAACATAGCCACCAAGGGATGGCTATATATTTTTTCACCTCTGAAACGACTAAGCTTTCTAGAAAGTTCGACATATTATTACCCTTTTTTATCTGACCCATAATAGAATGCTACGCATCATTTTGTTATCTTTTATTAGCTATTTTATTCTTTGATCAACAGTTGGATAAGTGACCTGCTTGCATATCTATGCATATGTACCATTCTAAATACCAGTCTCATCACAGTTTGCTGGAAGTAATGTATGCAGGCAGCTGTGCGGCTTTCTGCGAGACACTCAGATCTCCCTTCACTGCAGCTTGAGGCTGAGAATCTGCAGCTCACTTCCCAGCCTGGTGGGTGTCTCAGCGTTCGAGTGTTGCAACTGTTCACCGGATGACAGGGTAACTCTTATCTTCAGTAGTATGGGCACGATGAGCTAACAGCGGGTGCTCATATTTCACTAGAAAGAGAGAGTGTGTGTGCGCGAGGTGGTTGTTTAAGCTTATCAAAGATATCCAAGATATAAGATAACAGATCAAGGGGTCTTCTGAGGATCATCATTTATAAAGGATTGATTTGTGTTGGTAGCGCGTTGGTCCCACATACGGTGTCTTTCTAATTCATCATGTCAGATGAAGAGAGCAATGTCTCTATAGGCGTTAACGGAGGAGCAGATGCAGCAAATGGGGAAGTGGAAAGGGATAGGGAGAGTATAGCAAAGGATTCTCCTAAAGGTCTCTTTGATGATGATGATGATGAAGGTGAAGAGGAGGAAGATGGTGATCTTTTTGGCTCGGATGATGACAATGAAGAAGCGCAGGCTACAGAGGAAGGGCAGGCCCCACGTGATAGTTATGAAGAGGAGGAGGAAGTCGAAGCGGACGAGGTTCCAGAAGAAGACCTAAAGGTGTTGGATGTGTCAATCGCAAGGCACAGTAAATCACATGTTCCCACTGAGGACACACTTATGTTCCATGTGCCTACTTTCCTGGCGATTGATGCTAGACCGTTCGACCCCAAAAGTTTCCTTGAACAAACCGAGAAGAACAACGAATTCGATGATAAGGAAACCCAAAGACATGAGAAGCTCATCGCTGAAAACACAATCAGATGGAGATATGCCAAGAATGAGAACGATGAGGTGTACAAGCAGAGCAATACTCAAATCATCCAGTGGGATGATGGCTCGCTTAGTCTGAAACTGGGTAACGAGATGTTTGACATCAAAGACGCCCCCAATGAGGATAATTTTCTCACCGTGAGTGAAGAGCAGCAGGAGATTGTTCTTACACAGTCGATTTTAAACAAGTCCGTCAAGGTTGTGCCAGTGTCGATGATGTCACAGACTCATAGGAAGCTCACCAAAGCCATCACAGCCATCCAACAGCAGAGGAAGAAGCACAAGGTGCAGGCTGTAGTGACAGAGGAGGATCCTACCAAGAAGCAGAGAGATGTTGAAAAAGAGGAGCAACAGCTATTGAAGGCACGTAAAAAGATCGAGGCCAAGAGGCTTCTGGAGGAGGAAAGACTAGGCCGTGAGGATTCTCCAGGGTATGGTGGTAGCAGGCGTGGTGGATATGGTGGTGGTAATAGATACAATGATATCGATGTGAATGATGAGGAGGATAGTGGCAGTAGAGCGCGTGGTGGTTATGGTGACGGATATGAGGATGATGGGTTTGTCATTGAAGATGATGAAGAGGAGGAGCTGCAGGAGGAGGACGACGATGAGGATGAATTGGACTTGGCTGCAGAGAGATTGAGGAGAGTCAAGGCTGAGGGCAGTGCCAAATATAGGCAAGGAGACGATGCTCAAGGGGAGGATGATGACAAAGACTTGGGTGGTGAAGGTGACGATGAGGAGAAGGAAACGTCAGCAGATGCGGAGGCCAAGAGGAAGAAGAGAAGGGTTATTGTTGATGACGAGGATGACGAGTAGATATAAGACTGCAGTTTGTATTATAAATGAAAATTCTCTCAAAACTTTACTTGAAAAGAATTCCTGTTATCTTTGCATGTATCGAGATGAGAATAGTTGGAGGCCGGTGCAGACAGGCCCTATAGTGATGGTGCCCTCGACCCCACACTAAGAACAAGGAGGGCGCTTGTTTTAAGATTTGAAGATTTACATAGCAAGCTGCACTGCATACTGGGGCAATCATGTACACTACCTTGCAGCGGTGTCTCTTTACAGGTCTCCACTGTGATATCAAATCACAAAACCATAAAACCGTATATGATTTACATAAGACATTTCCTAAGACATTTCAACGCATTAATTATGCTCTTTTGTGGTATGACCAAAATATATTGCTCACTCCCTTCTCTCCCCACAGTAAAGGTGCTGCATCCATGCCGAGT
Source organism: Kuraishia ogatae (assembly GCA_003706285.3). Classification (NCBI taxonomy): domain Eukaryota; kingdom Fungi; phylum Ascomycota; class Pichiomycetes; order Pichiales; family Pichiaceae; genus Kuraishia; species Kuraishia ogatae. The sequence goes on along the minus strand of PPKV03000011.1, from coordinate 127,688 downwards.
GCTGTCACCTCACCTGCCTCTTTAAGTGCCTCTCTAACTACCTCTTTAAATGCCTCTGCAGTAAAACTGCGATCTCCTCAAATCCCTTTGACAAAACCACATCTACTAGCAAAGCTACGCACCACCCATTTACACGTCGGGTAATTTCTTGTCTGGCTGCCTCTTTCGCATGCCTCACGTCTATTTGTCTCGTTAATCTTGACTGGCATTAGCTATGCTGCCAATCTCTGCCAACCTCCCCTGACCACCTACCCTGCCAGACCAGACTCTCCTTGCTTAGGCATGCCACCCATACTATCTGCCCACCTGCCTGCCACCTATGTGCCCCTATGTAAGGCTCTTTAGTGCACTTACTGCATACATCCCTTCCTGCCTCCTTTAGGCTGTCTGTATAGCAGGCTGGCTGGCAACGGCTGTTTGTATGTGTATGGTCGTTAGCCTCCACGGGACAATACAACCCAAGCATTACACGGCATCACTTGATATACATGGATACATACAAGAGATTCAATTCCACTCAGATATTTCCGAGTTTACATTTTTTGGAAGTACATTTAAGTGAATAATCAATCATGTCTTGGCAAGGTTCGTATAGTTTATTGTATTGATGTTGGTGTGGATGTTGATGTGGTTGGTATGGTTGCTGTGTATTTGACGTTTCAAGGGTATTGTCGCTGATGCAGGCATTAATCAGGTCTTGAATGACATGCTCGTCAGGCTGCAGAACGGTGTTCACCGCTCGGTCTTAATGAGAGGGTTTTAACCCTTCTGGCGAGGCTTTTTGCATTTCCAACGTTGCAGTAATTCTAATTACAACATCATTTCAAGTACTGGGCATTTGGAGGAGATCGCATCAAGGCTTCTACAATTCGAAGATAAATGGCACCTAGAACTACCTAAACAAATGATATTTCCTCTTACTAACACTGTTAGCTTACACTGATAACTTGTTGGCTACCGGAAAGCTCGACAAGGCCTCCATTTATGGAGCTGCTGGTGATTCCCAATGGGCCACCTCCAACAACCTCACGCTTTCAGGCAACGAAATTGCCGAAATCGTAAGAGGATTCGGTGATGCCTCTCAGCTTCAGGCCAATGGCCTCCACATTCAAGGTCAGAAGTACTTCTGTCTTAGAGCAGATGCCAGATCCATCTATGGTAAACATGTAAGTAGGGTGATCATAATCCGTGAAACTATCAGATATGATGATGAAGCATAATCGTGGCTGTTGCGGCTCACTCGGAGCCACAAATCTCTGCAAATTGAATTTCTAACACTTTATAATAGCAAGAGGAGGGTGTGGTGCTTGTTAAGACCAAGCAGGCTATTCTCATTGCACACTATCCAGCCAACGTTCAGGCCGGTGAAGCCACCAAGATTGTTGAGCAATTGGCTGATTATTTGATAGGTGTTGGTTATTAGGTTAATCATTGGGAGATACTCTTTTGGGTGGCGTTAAGAGGCGTCGAATATTTCGTAGAGTGGTATCTGTATGTCAGCCATTATATATACCAGTGTTCCTTTGTATGGCTTCATAGCTAATGTGTATTAACTGAATGATGATTGATATAGGAGCAGTTGAATAGGTAGAACAGGTAGAAATTTTTATTTATTTTCTATGTACACATGTGTGTATCTCTAATTGTCTATTTCATTTCTTCTGTGGAAGATCCTTGCCAGCTCTATAGGCACAGCCATATGGATATGCCTCCACATTGTCCAAGTCCCAAATACCGGCCTTGGCGTAGGGATCTTTCTTCAAGAATTCAAGAATTTCCTCCTTGGAATCAGCAATGAAGTTGTAGGAGCTTCCTACAAACTTGGGAGGGACACCCTCCTTTGGGATCTCACTGAAGATGGCACCAGCATTCGTGACTTTGCCTGTAGCCACGCCATCCGGAAGAGCAGCAAGATGGGTTGGACGGATTTGACTCCTGTCCTATAAATGGGTATTAGTCACGACAATACATAGAGATGAAGTGGCAACATGCTACTCCAAGGTACATGTATATATACGCATATTTATACATGCAAAAAACTATCCATCTCCCAGTTATACTCACTGAACCTGGCTTATCTCTGACAATTACTAACCACTCTGTCATTTTCTTTGTTGAATAATATCTATTGGATGAAAAACTACGCTTCACAATTGTCGATATATACGAACCCTTCATCACTTCACCACTTCACTTATGTATGGAAATATGTTTATATTGCGTCATTTTGCAATTGACTCCATTTCCAAAGAAATCCCACCCACGCAAAATGACCCCCCACTTGCACCCCCACCCCCCACTGCTCCGGGAGCAGCACACTGTAAGGGTGCTTGCTATCTCCCTGTAGCAGGGGCTAGCTGTCTCTCTCTGTAATCTCTCCCATCAGACTGAGCTCGGCAACGGTTAACCTTAGTTGGTAGTGCCGTCATCGTTCTAGATGCGTAACCGGCTATCTACTCTTGTAAAGTGACTCGGAAATGTAAGGGTCTGTGTATGGGTGCTCGGGTGCTCTTTTTCAGGCCTTCCCCTAGGATGTTTACCAATGATGCACTTTAAGATGTCTATTAGTGATTTATTCATTTATTGAATGGACGCAGCTCTTCTTTCTCTAGTGGTGTTTTTGGCTTGTTCTAGTTGCCTACAATATAGAGTCATGTTTCCTCTCCCTCTTCCTCCCTCTTCCTCTTTCTTCCGCTTAACAGTAGACAGCGAGCCCTACGCAATTGTAAATCATATTAAAGGAGATTAGATAACCTTCCACATCTCTGCCGATACTCATAGGGCCTTGTATGATAAATGACACAGAAAACCTTCAGAACTCATGAGAATTGACTTAGCTAGTAGCTAAGTAGAAGAGCAACTAATATACGTACACACAGATAGCTTCACCCACTGCCTTACGCACTGCTTCACAGCCCGCTCCATAGACTGCCCCATAGACTGACTGCTCCAAATGTATAACTACCTAACCTATGTCTGCCATTGAACAGTGCCATTTACACCACCCCTACATCCTTCTTACTCTCACTTTCCACCTGCACCACTCCCTATTCTGTGCATATATAATCAATTCATACCGTCTGACATAATCCACCTCCTGACATCAACGCTGCCTTCATTGGCTGAAAACTCTACACGACTAGTAAACGCATAATACGCAAACGGCTACAGAGAGTGTATATGGTGGGTGTGTAGTGAATGCGAGTGTCATTGAGGAGAAATACTTGAATCACCTCAAACAAAATTGTGCAAAGCTTTTTTGGTCACTGACGTTTGTATAGTCACGTATTATCTGATTATTTAATTAATTGGTACATCACATATCATGTTTTCCTCATTGAGAGTATCGTCCTTGAGGTCACCACTCACAGCTGGCTCTGTGTCAAGGGCAACCAGAGCAGCAACTACAACCCAGCCAATAATAGCACAGAGATCATACGCAGCACACTCATCAGAACACCACAACGATCACCATGAAGAACACCATGACGAACACCACGATGACCACCATGCCCCATTGGCTCCCGCTGAGTCCTTGCTCAACAAATGGACCGTGTGGCCCTTCATATGCCTCTTTGGCTTCGTTGGCGTCTATAAGTACGACCAGTCCTACCGCGCTAAGCACGATGGTCTCTCTTTCATCAACTCTTTCAAGAGTGTCAATCTCACCGATGAACTCAACAAGCGGTACCTGGAGTACCAAACCTCTGTCATCTCTGCTGCTGACTTTTATTCTTTGATCAAGTTTACCCCAAAGAGGGATATAAACCACTACGGTATCAGAATTGATGGGGTCCCTGGCCAGCATTTCCCAGGTGAGGGTTTACCAGGTGCCACATTGGACTTTACTAAATTGGAGCCAAGAAGGAAGCCCGTCAACCCATACGAGTAAGCGAAGAAGGAGCATGATGTTAGAGGAGGTTCATGGTTGAACGGATCAAAGTAGATTAAAATGAAGGGTGTAGGAGGATCAAGACTGCAATGCATTTGCCTTATGTTTATTATAATAAAGCCATTATATCTGTTATTTATTTTATTTGTAAGTTTGGAGCGACTCAGTGATAAGTTATGATGATATCGTAGCTTCAGTGATAAGGTCGTCATGATTTTGTATACAGCTTTGATATCATCAAGCTGGGTAATTATACCACGTTCTACTTTTATTGACACATCTGGGTCTTTAGGAAATATCTTTGATTGATCTTCTCTTCGTGATTTATCATATTGTTCACCATTTTTCTTAATCTCGGAATATTACCTAGGATGGTTTTTGTTAAATGGATTTATTTTCTGTAAGTTGTTTTTTCCTGTTTGTAATATATACGATATTCATTCCAAAATGATCTTTTGTGTTCACCTGTGTGATTCCTGGAAGTTACAGTAACCTCAATAAGAGAATTGAAAGTTAATAATTTGTTATTGCAAAAAGATCAACACAGCCCTTCCTTTTCTGAATGATATTTTCTCATTTACAAACTATACAAAACACTCTCTAAAAAGAAGCTTTGACAAAAAAGTGAAACAGAAAGACTAAATCAACCACTCACTATATTGCTCTATTCGCATGGTTATCAAGATGCAACATTTGTAACCCGTGACCATACACATAGCCCCCAATTGTCAACGACACGTCGTCAGTATTTCATCATACTTAATTGCTATGCTGACGCTCTCTTGCTAATAACGTCACATGTCATTCCTTTGCAAAGGTTACCGCTGATGATTAGGCACGGCTATCTGAACTTGCGTCATCCCTTTACTCTTGATCTTGAGTAGTGCAAGCCAAGATCTACACACCAATACCAAGAGCATAGCCGAGTACCTCAACTCGCGACAGTGTATCTCTAACTATACCCGGAAGATCAACACTTAACTATTCGGACTCTGTGACAAATCGGTTATGCACGTCGTCATCCAAGGAGCAGTAACATTTCTCCTTCCTCCAGGGCCATCAGCCATTGTGCCCGCACTCACAACAACTTCACGCAATTAAAGCGTACAATGAAACCCGTATGGCTTAGAAGAACCGCTCGATTTATCACCGTATAACACAGAGTATCGTAACCCAGCCCATATGGCATTGAATGGCTTTCAATCCCTCGGTGTCTGGCCCAGGAAAGCGCAGATAGGCAGAGTTTGCCTTACTATGGGGTTCCCACACTATAAGGTTCCATATGACATGCAGTTTGATATGACCTAATAGCCTTCGGGCATCGCTATCTCTTTAAGGAAATGTGTCTCTTACAGGTAATGCATCGTCGGCATTGCATTTCCGGAAAGTAAATGATGGTTTCCGGGCAGTTTACTTTTTAGATAACGAGGGCTAATATGCGGAGCAGTTTTGGTATGGGATGGTACTAGGGGTTTGAGCGGAGATTAAGATGTTTGGACACGATGATGGGTGTGATTTGTAATGGAACCCGAGCAATTGAAGGGTATGTAGATTCTACACTTGACACAATAAAAAGTTGTTCCCAATATAGTTTAAATTCGTATACATCTGCAGTTTGTTCTTTCAATACAACACAACTCATGTTGTACAGGTGACTCACTTACAGAACCCTTGCATAGCTCCTTATGCTTCACATGTAAGGTATCGGTACATATGGCTTTTACGAAACTCTGCACAACGATACCAATAGACATAGAAATTCTACAATATATAAATATAAACAGAAAACTCATAGAATGAGCACACAATCGTTACAACGATGAGCGAAAGCATAAAATCAACTAAGGGCTCATCACTGGTCATACAATCACTGCCCAGAGCCTCCACATACGACGATGCAGCCCCGCAATCAACACTCAAGAAGTTTGTCTCACGAGGAAGCGACCCAGCCTCTGAACACATCCCAGGGGAACAAAATAAGGCAATTCTACCCAATGATGAAGAAAAGCAGGAACTACAACATAATGAAACATCACCAGTCCAGCGAATTGCGCTCACAGGCGAATTCCACAGAGAAGACATGGAGGATCCACCGCCTGATGGAGGTTATGGCTGGGTATGTGCGGTCTGTGTCATGCTGCTGAATACCACATCTTGGGGTACAAACGGAGCCTTTGGTGTTTTCCTGGCATATTACCTTGATAGCAACACCATTGAAGGGGCCTCTAGTTCGGGTTTTGCTATGATTGGTGGTGTGGTGTTAGGATTAGCAATGCTCTTTTCACCTTTTGTCTTTCTGCTTGTTAGGCGAATCGGGCTGAAGCCGGTGCTCATTATCGGCAGTTTAATGCAGATGTCGTGCTTTGTTTTCGGTTCTTTTTCAAAGACTTTCGCACAATTATTTATCACACAAGCTTTCTTGATGGGTCTGGCCTATTGTATGGTTGCAGCATCTGCTTCTTTGGTGTTACCCACTTGGTTTCTCAACAAGAGGAGCATTGCGCAGGGTATCGCTGTTTCTGGGGGAGGTTTGGGAGGTTTAATGTTCAGTACATCTGCAAATGCTCTTATTCAGCGAACCGGTGACCAGCGATGGGCTATGAGAATGGTCGGTATTGTCTGTCTTTTTGTATCTTCGGTCTGTATTGTATTGATCAAGTCTAGAAAATCCCTCAGGGTGCCAGGTGCATCCTTTCTGCAAGACTTGCGGATGGTGTTGGACAAGAGCGTATGGCAGAGTTTCCCCGCTTATATGGTTGGGTTCTGGTTCTTCCTGTATAATTTCGGGTACATAATTCTGTTATACTCCCTTTCTTCGTTTGCCGTCTCTATTGGGTTATCACAACGCCAAGGATCTGTGGTTATTACAGTGATGAACGTGTCTCAGTTCTTCGGACGTCCTTTGATGGGCTATCTTTCAGATAAGTTTGGACGTGTTAATTTTTCAATTGTCTGTTGCGTGCTGGTGAGTGTCTTGATTTTTTGCTTCTGGATTTTTGTAAGCAGCTTCGGGGGACTGCTGGCTTTCGCATTTGTAGTGGGATGGATCATGGGGATTTGTTGGGTCAATTTCTCTCCATTGGCCGCTGACGCTGTAGGGCAAAGCCGGTATGCAGCTGCCTATGCCTTGGTGAACTTCTTTGCTTCTCTCTCTTGTATGGTTTCCGAATTGATAGGTTTGAGACTAAGGGACTATTCTTTGTCTAAACCATTTCTACACTGCCAGATATTTGCAGGTGCCTCTTATATGTCATGTTTGCTGGTCTTGCTACCTTTGAGAGAATGGAAAGTGAAAAGAATGTTGGACGCCAATAGGTCACGATCACTACAGGAGCTGGAGGTAGCCAAACAGACGACGGGGATGCATATTGCAGAACACGAGGCTGTTGTCTCTAAGTACGATCAGTTGCTGGGGCCCAGTCTTAAGGCATATTCATTGAGGATGTTTTACCCTATCAAGGCCTAGAGAGTAGAGAATAATTTACACACATTTTCTGCGTTTGTTTGTGTTTTGGCTGTTACCCTATAATGAATGACATATATATTCACACACTTGGTATATCGCTCATCCCACTAAGACTGTTAGTTCTGAGAGAGAGTCTTAAATACGCTATTATATATCTAATTCATCATTATGCATATTTGCCGACTAGATATTTGCATCGACTAATGAATGTCCTGCATGTCACCAACCTCAAGTTCATAACTGCATACCATTGCATCGTGGGGCAGCGTGGGGCATCGTGGGGCATCGAGGGGGCTGTAGTTTCCTTCATCACCACAACCGGTTACAGCTATCGCTTTTGATATAATCGGTATAAAATTCTCCATAAACTAAGCAAGATATAGTTTAATCTCTCCAGGTCGTTGTCCCAGGTCGTTGCTCGCAATAATGCTCCTCTCTTCGTTATTCTCTTCTGCACGCACAGAAACAACATGCATCGCCGTACCTTAAATAAAGACAAATAGGTCGGAAAACCGCTTCCGACGGACCAAACCCTTCCCATTTTGTACCCTCGAAGCGCTCGTTCCTTCTCCCTGCCTCCGCAGGTGGGCATACATTAGCCCGAAAAAGTGGAGCTACTGTTTCGGCCGAACACTCACTCACATAGATAGATGACGCATCTTACCCGTTAGAGCCACGTCAGGAGACTAGTGTGCGCGAAACATTCATGCATGATATGCGTAAGGTGATTACAAGTGCGTTGGTTAGGCGACGTATCCTGTATATGAGGGATTATTATTTGTAGTTTCAGTGGTTATGACTCAAGAAAAATACGAAATGAGATGTCAATGGCGACGTTGCAGCGGGATTATCAGACCTGTGGCGCGATCTGGAGGGTATACCAACTGATCGGAGGAGATAATACAGAGGTGACTTGCACTTCGGAGTGATAATGATGCATACGATGACATCTTGACTGGAGTATATCTAGGGGTATATGGCACTCATTATTGCTATACATTTGTATAGATAGTGGCACAGAAAAGTCTATTGAATTGAGTATACCTTTAATCGATATGTTTATTACAACATACCCCTTGCTTGCTGATAAACGATTATAAGCTAACTGAAAGTCAGAGATCGACACATAAGTTTTGAAAACACTGCCAAGCTTTTATGACAAACTAATAACGAGTGATGCCATTTAATGAACTTTAATGAACTTTAATGAACTTTAGTGCACTGTTATCATAGTCACAACGAACATAATGCGGAATAACACCTCTGATGGGGAGAAGCATATAGTTCACCGCGAATTATATGTTGAGAGTGATAGCAGTAAGGAGAAGGCTGGTCCAACAGACGATGTCTACCACGGACGGCAGGCTGAAGTGGAGAGTAGCAGAAGTTCACTTGACTCTGATGAACTGGACATAGCAGACTTCGATCATGGGAGAAGAGGTAGCATGGTCTCTAGGGTATATAGCAATGTCGTAAGTAGGACTCATTCATTAGTTGATGCTGTGAGAGACGACAATGCCCTGGCTGAAAATGAAAATTCACAGTCAACCCAATCTGACTTATTTATTACGCCTCCTGTTGATGAAGACGAGGCGGAAAGGCAGAGACAACTTTTGCTGGAAGACGAGAATGGTTTTGACAAGGCAGATCTTGAAGACCCTCCACCTGATGGTGGATATGGATGGGTTATAGCTGTTTGTGTATGCATGTTAAATGCCGCTTCTTGGGGTTCAAATACCGCATTTGGTGTGTATCTTGCGTACTACCTTTCTCACGATCTATTCCACGGGGCGACGTCTACAGAATTTGCGTTGATGGGAGGCTTGGTGATTGCGTTGGCCGAGATTTGTTCTCCATTTGTCCTGCTCCTGGTGAGATTGCTCGATGTGAAAGCAGTACTTGTCATTGGTACCGTACTGGAAACAGCTTGTTTCATAGCTGGATCCTTTGCAACAACAATTGGTGAACTGTTTCTCACTCAGGCTGTTTTACTGGGTATAGCCTACTGTCTAATCTTCTCCACTTCGTCAATGGTGCTCCCAATGTGGTTCTTGAAGAAGAGGGGTATAGCGCAAGGCATAGGTTCCTCAGGAGCTGGTGTTGGTGGAATTCTTTTCACCATGTCATCCAGTTCGTTGATGAACAGAACTGGTGATCCAAGGTGGTCATTGAGAATGGTGGGAATTGTGGCTTGTGTGATATGTACAGTGTGCATCATCCTTATCAAGCCCAGAAAGAGTCTCAAAGTGGGCTTTCATTCATTGAAAAAGGATATTAGAGCAGTTGTTGATCCCTCTGTTGTAAAGAATTTTGCAATTGCAATCCTTGCAATATGGTTCTTTATATACTCCTTTGGGTACATCATTCTTCTATACTCGCTCTCGAGTTTTGGTTCCACTATTGGTCTTTCAAGCTATGAGGGGAGTGTGGTCATTATGGTGCTGAATACTGCTCAGTTTATTGGGCGCCCCCTTATGGGATTCCTCTCAGACAAGTATGGTCGCATCAACTTCTCCATTGTAGGAGTGATTCTGATGACGATTCTGGTGTTTTGCTTCTGGATTTTTACACACACATACGCGCAGTTGATCACCTTCGCCTTCTTTGCAGGTTTACTGATGGGTGTGTGCTGGGTGAACTACGCTCCTCTGGCTGCTGATGCTGTTGGTCAGAACCGTTTCCCCGCTGCTTACACTGTGATCAACTCTCTAGCAGCCATTGCATCTCTGGTGGCTGAAGTGATAGGATTAAAGATGAGAAACTACAAACTGAGCAGGCCTTTCCTATACTGTCAGATATTCGTCGGCCTCTGCTTTTTTGTAGGTCTGGCGTTATTGTTGCCACTGAGGGAATGGAAAATCAAGAAAATCTTAAGCGCTAGAAGGCGTAACATTGGGGATCTCAGGAGGCTCAAGGGAGTTCAGTTAGAAGAGGATATCAACCGTCTGAAAAGATATAATTTATTACTCGATGGCGGTTTTAGGAGTTATGCGATGAGAATGGTATATCCAATCAAGGCATAGGGTACATGGTTTTTTTTTACTCTCGTATCTATGATTTTAACTATAGAACTATACAAGTACAGAATACACAATTTTGCATTTTCAACAGAACAGTCATATTATATGAATAACTTGATATATTAACCTATCTACAAGAAATATCTAGTGACTAGTTACCAAATAATACAGAACCCATTAAAAAAAGGAGAAAACCAAAATTGAACCAAACGTAAACCAAACCATACACCATGCTGGTGTTCCACTATATATACAGTTGTCAAGGAAACCAGCTTGAACTGAACACGAATGAAAACTTCACACCAAGACAAAAACAAAAACAACCATTATACACAACAACAACAACTAAAAACCTGATCAACGATTCTTGGTAGACTGGGTTGCCAGCCTTTTGCTTAACAATGATGTGGTGACATGACCTGACTTCGCTTGTGTGGATCTTGTAATGACAAAGTCAGACACAATGAGGAATACCGGGCAAAGGTATACGATTCCGTTAGTAAATGGTCTCATGGTGGTATATTTGGTTTGTTATATGAGTGGATTGGTATCTGGAGATGGGTATCTTGAGATGAGTGCAGAAGTGACAATGAGACAGATCACAGCTCTGGGTATATATATATGTATGCTCTTCGGATTTCCAGTTGGCCCAATAACTTGATGGTGAATGGTATATAGTGAGGCTGAGAACAACTTTGTATGAGATATATATTCCGAAACGCTGGTAATAAATCTACCTCGAGCACAATCCAATGGAGCTGACTGATGATAGGGAGCAGCAAGGTATATCAAGTGCCTTGCAACGATTTGTTACTCAGCTTATGTCATGAATTCTGGGTACAAAATGACCGGATAATTGCTTCCAACAATAATCAAAGAGGGGTCAGATCATCTGGAAGAGCACATGAATTTTATATCGATTTTCAAAATCGGTCATTACGTGCTGAATAAGACAGTCTTTTCAGGAAAGCGTAAAGGAGAAACCCAGTGGGAGGAATCCAAAGGGGCAGCAACAGCAACTAAACAAGCAGATCAGGTGCCTAACCCCGCCTAGAAAAAAAATATGAGGAGCTGCGCATAAAAAAGCATAGTGAAAAAGCAGGGTGAATGATTAATATGGGAGCTAGAGATGGCATCGCAGAGTAATCAGGCATCAGCTGAGGGCATGTGGGGAGACCCCGAGGGGAGGGACAGATAGTGGGAGGGGAGGGTACGGTAATACGGAGACCGTAAGTGATAGGAGATGAGCAGAGGGGATGAGAGGCAAACAAGGGAAGTGAAAGACACAGCCGCAACGTTTAAATGTCTAGGAATATTGTTTGCAGTACTACCTGGTCCTTACACAGTAGTACACTATGGAGTACTATGGTAACACATCAAGTGTGGTGAGCTTTGGTAGTACACGCTATGTTAGTGAATCTGGGGAGCGTTTACTTGTACGCGCCTTGGGTAAACAAAGCCATTAAGCTTATGCAAGGAAGGGGGCGATAAGCAGGTGAGAAAAGGCATAGTGCCTAATAAAGGAATCGGGGTCCATGGATAACACAGCCAAAGAGTGCGGACAAAATATCAGACACCTCCCCCCGAGACGTTTATCATTTTTCAGATATTTGCATTGATCCCATCCACGTATGCTTTTGTATACAAATTTAACTGAGTAGCATATTCATCTGGATACGTACAGGTAGTCTCTGCACATTCAAATTCACTCCATCCAATACATATTTTTGAAGATTGGAAAAAGAGAAACGAATAGAGGAGTATCTGCATAAAATAAGACATCTCAGGTGCAATCAGAAGATACTCATCAACAGACGTATACACACACTTGCATACAAGCATATGGATCATCAGATTTTATTCCAGCATGTCGGAGAAATCATACTTGGAAATACGCAACTTCATTGAGTTACAGACGCGAAAGATCCAGAAACCACTTGTGGTGGATCGTAGACTCATCGAAATCACCCAGGATCAACACCAATACTTTGATCCCTCGATTCAGTCTCCACAGGAATTGACAGCAGATGATATGGTTAAGGTGCTTCACAAGGTCAATGCAGCACTCACTTCCAGATATAGAAAGATCTTCACCCGGCAGGCCATACATCAGATATCTTTGCAATTTTTAAATGGCCAACAGCAGATTCTTGAGCATAAACTCGATAGCTTCCATAAATTGAATAAGATTCTTATTCCATTCCAACTGGCTGACGCCAACGGGTCTACCGTGGATGAGAATGGATACACTACAGGAAACAGTAATATGCATGGTTTGTTATCTGTGAAGCAAGGGGAGGTACTGGGATTAATAGAAGAGTTACCTGACTCTAACAGTTTGCTCGTAAGGGAAGCAAACAGGGCTGATATTGGAGCACACGGTGAGGGAGCAGATGGTGTGGACGATCATAACTCAGACAGCATACAAGAGATTCTCCAACGCTATGATCACCAACTCGAAGATCTGCGCTCAAAGAGAGCCAAGTTGACAGAGTTGAAGGATAAGTTGGAACAGTGTAAGAAGTTGCATCGGGCACTCACAAGAACATTCACCACAACACCAACGGAAAGTATACAAAAGAACCTTGTTCTCAGCTCTAACGATAAGCTTGTTTCAGAAATAACTAGAATGCGGATTCTACTAGCCAAATTGGAGGAAAAGTTTAATAGTCAGGAGGCTCAGGTGGCCAAGATCACGGGTGATATATATAAAGGCTCTCAAGCTATAGACATATAAGGTAATAGAAGGTCTGGCGGGGAGTTTAGACCAGTGCAAAATGCTGACTTGTAGAGAATTACTTGTAATCCAATCATAGACATGGTAGAATAGTAAAATATCACGGTGTTGCATATATTACCATTTGGAATAGCGTATGTGGTTCTATCGGAATATCTACGGGACTAGTTAGACGAGCACCTACTCCTAAGATGGCTAAGTATCTACCTTATCCGGTTTTGTAAGACTTATGATTATTGATTCATATTTACCTGTTTACAACTCGTTTACCTACTCATTCGTGTGAACATAATTCAAAGAGTGAACTTTTGATTCATTAAACACCAAAATCTAAAAACCGAGGAGCGAACCAACGAATCAACGCATTCCAATGCACCAGTCTGTGTCCACTTCCCATGTATCTTAAATTTCGACCGCTTAGTCGAAAAGTCCGAAACCCATGTCGTCGTCTGACTCCTCCTTCTCCTCAACCTTCTCCTCAGCAGCCTCCTCCTCAGCAGCAGCACCGGAAGCGGCAGCGGCAGAAGAAGAAGCAGCGACAGCGCCGCCAGATGGGACAGAAGCGAGCTTGGTGGAACCTTCAGCAATCAACTCAGCAACGGTCTTACCCTCAAGGGAAGAGAGCAAAAGAGAGAGTCTGGCCTCTTCAACCTCAACACCGACAGACTCCAAGAGGGAGGTGATGTCAGCGGAGGATGGAGCAGCGTTTCCGCCCTGCTGGAGCAACAAGTAAGCAGCGAGGTACTTCATTTCTGATTTATCTCTGTGTTTCTAGAATAATCACTTTTAAGCCAAAAATAGCAGACTATTCTTTAAAGACTAACACACCTTCAACTATGTGTGCACCAGTGCACACCAATGTACAACACTTTACTGAAAAATTACTAGCATGGCAAAGTGAGAGAGGTTGTCAGGTTGTGAGCGAGAGAGAGAGAGAGAGAGACAAAGCCAAGAGGGGAGCAGAAACTAGTGAAAGAGTTGAAAAGGTCGTGCATACGAGCTGAAAGTTTCCCATTGCACTGCAAACTACTAAACAGACGGCACTTAGCTTTGTGTGTACTGCAGTGTTTGGGTCAGGTACACTACTTACATATAGGAAGAGTTGTTCGAGAGTGCAGACGTGACTGCTTTTCTGGAAAGGGAAGACGAGCTGCGCAGCGAAGACAACAGGGCATGAGAGGGCATGTGTCATACACGATAAATCGCGACAGATTCAAATAGTGGTGGTGGTGCACATAGGAGTTGACCGTCCGAGAAGTGTACTGAGTAGTTAGATGGCTTCTCAGTGGGGTCTCCCATAGTTACTGCTGCAAGACTGTAATTACCACGGCATCACTATAGCAAACACACTCCACTCCTTACAGTGTGCTTGCTAAAGCAGCTCTTCTTACACGGGTCCCATTGCAGAGTCTGGCAGAGGTACTAGTTGATGCACTTACCATATATGGTAATCTCCATTAGCCGCGATATGGGGTAGGGTGCTGGTTATATTTGACGGTGGGGATGGTGGTGGAAGCGGCTCCCATTGTATGGCGATTCTACTATGATCAATGTAAGAATTATAATGACAGCCATATCAAATTCATTAGTGAGACAGTCCTATATATACATTAATATGCACATATGTAGTGAGAAGCTCATCCAGCAGCCACTTATTGCTCTTGATATCTGCTACTGCCTAAGCATCTCATCGCTTTGATAGGCTCTGTAGAAGTTACTCATCTCTTCCCAAAGTGGAAGGCGCCGATGGCTGTGTCAAAATACTAAGGAAGTAAGTATTAAATACATAACCGTACCTGTAAACAATCAAGCAACTTTAGAAACTTCTCCCGTATAAAAACTTACACATGAACACACGGCTGTCGAATTTATCTATATGACATTCACAATATGTCTGACGAGTTACTAGTACAGCAGGTGCTTGGTGAACATGATACGAAGGCACTATCTGATTCCAAGCTGAAAGATGGTGTAAAGGAGATTCTTTTTGGATCCGTAAGTCCATACGTTGGTGCTGGCGATGAACATGATGATTGTTGCGCGTTTATGCCATTCAGATATTGACGTCTCTAAACCCTCATCTACAATAACTAACCTTATTAGGTCTCCGGAGCTGTTGGAAAACTTGTCGAATACCCCCTTGATACTGTGAAAGTCCGGTTGCAGTTTTCTCAAACTTTATTAGAGCCACTTTTTTCATCACCTAGCGACTGTATTAATAAAACATATGCCAAGGAAGGATTATTTGATGGGTTTTATAAAGGCATATCTTCACCGCTTGTGGGAGCGTGCCTTGAAATGTCATGTCTGTTTTTGTCATACAACCTCGCACAAGATGCATTAAAAACCACCAGCTATGGTTTATCCAAAACAGCTAATGGTGGTAACATTGAGATTTCCCTCGGTGGTAAAGTGGCTTGCGGTGGTATCAGCGGCGTGGTGACCTCATTTATTCTCACCCCTATAGAACTAATCAAGTGTCAGATGCAGGTGCAGAACTTGCACTACGAAGAGGCCTTGCGACAACGCAAACTGAACGGAACTGTAAATGCAACTAACACTTGTGTACATAAATCATCGTTGGGTGAAGTTACAAAAGCGATATATAGACATTCCGGATTGAAAGGGTTATGGAGGGGCCAAACGACCACCATGGTGAGAGAGTGTGGAGGCTCGGCATTCTGGTTTGGGTCTTACGAAATGACTGTTGATTACTTTAAACGGAGAAGGGTCCAACACCTCCCAAGTCAGTCTTCTCCTCTCAAAACTGAAAGCTCAGCCGCAGATCAGTTGATCGCTGGCGCCGTTGCTGGTGTGTGTTACAACACATCATTTTTCCCTGTAGACACGGTTAAATCTATTATTCAGACGCAGAAGAGCAATAATCAGAAAGATATTTTCCAGGTGGTAAGGAGTACTTACAAATCAAATGGAATTAGGGGATTCTATTCCGGGTTAGGGGTTACGTTGGTGAAGGCTGTGCCGGCTAATGCATTGGTGTTTTTCACTTATGAGACCTTAAAAAGGAAATTTGAGTGGATATAATAAACTTGACAGATGAACAGCATCATATAAAACTTAGGGATTAATATATAGACATAAGAAACAGTTCATTATCATTCGACGTAACGTAGTTTCGTTGACATTATACTAAACATATAAAGACTTGTTGAGTTTGCTTTCTTGCACATAAAAACACACATTGCCACATAACTAGGAGGAAGGAGCCGTCTTGTAAGGCTTCAAAGCTCTTATCAGTCTTATCAGGTCACCGCTGGAGTTGACCAGTTGTTCCTTGAAGAAAAACAACAGTGCAGCAGAAATGATACTCTGAGATAATTTGACTGAAATACCACTGTAAAAACTACCGATACCCTCATTGCGAGCGATATGTTGAGTGAGTCCGAATATAGATTGAGATTGATTCAGAATTTTTGACTCTCCGGAGGCATCAGCGGTGGACTCCTCCAGTTTGTCATATTCTCCTTCAGTGTTAAGTTCAGTCGAAGCCTCAACAGAGCCATCTGGTGCTGGTGAGGGACGACTAGAGCTAGTTGGAATTTGTTGTAGGTGCATCCTGGCCCTGAGGGTGATATATGGATAGGTTGCCACTGTTGCTACAAACTTACCAAAGGCGCCCAATATCAGAGCGTCAAGTGGTGAGAGCCTCCCACCTCTCTTGCGGATTGTCAGGATGCTCTTGAGCTGCTCGAAGATGGTGTATTGAATAATGGGGTTCAACACCAGGAATAAAGCTGGAACAACACCGGCAAACAAAGTGCGGAAACCCTCAGTCTTGAAGATGTAGATTATGGCACCAATAGTGCTTAAACCTTTGAGATCCTTCTGCTCTCTGGAGAGGACTGTCATCCTTGTGTTGGCAACCCACACAGGGTTGGTGGCCACACGGGAGATTGTTCCCGCAATGGCACCTGCAATAATACTCTGGAAGGCAGTGAGTGCCTTCCTTTGTCTTCCGATGTTCTTGCGAGTACCAGTCAAGATGTTTCCAGACAACTCGTAGAAGTAGTAGTATACAAAGTTGTTAAGAGCGATACCAACTAGGGCGCTTTCCAGACCATTATACAGGCCCCTGGGGCCTTGGGCATCGATGATATTCTTCAAAGTTGTCAGGATGGAGCTCTTTTTCAATAGCTGCTGAACTACTGTTTCCTTGCGGTCTTCAGTACCCTCCTCTTCGGTTTCAGCTTCAGTCTCGTTTGCATTCTCCTCTGACTCCGCTCCCTTTGCAGGCTTCGGTTTTGGTGTTGTTTGAGCGTGAGTGGAAAGTGTGACCAAAGGGTACGTCAACACCATGGAGAGGATTCCGCCACCAGCCCCTGCCAAAGCATGAGCGAGCTCGACGTCAGACATTGTTGCTTATGTGTGTGGTATAAAAAAGATAGATTTTGCTTGTATGTAAGTAAAATAGGAACAACTGATGTTCAATATGTTCAAAGTAACCAACCGCTGAAAAGTGATGGAAATGGCTAAGGGGAAAAAAAGATTCAATCCCTGCCGGGCGATATGTTTATCAAACAGTGTGAGATTTGTCACGATAAAATGGCGCCCCCAGTAGATGTTCCGCAACAAGGTCCACAGCCCATATATATCGTTTACGGCAAAAACTCAAGAATGCAGGGAAAAGGGAGTGAAAAGGGAATATTCAAAACATTCAAGCGCATATATACTCCATCTATCTGCCTATTTACCAAAGGGAGTTAACCATATACACGGCGAATCGCCTGCAGTTTTTACGAATACCCTCTCTCATTCCAATCTTGTTCGCTCCTTCACGGCAACAAAACTACTAACCCCCAAAGCCGGTTATCCAGATTACTCGGGTTATTATTACAACTTTCCCCCTCTCTTCCTCTCTATTCTATGTATGTCTTGGTTTAGGCATCCTCTAACCGGGGCAAAAGGTGGGCTACTCCCCACTGCATCTCCTCATCTCAAACTTGAATAGGCTATCGGTACTTGTTAGGGTTTTAGTATGGGGATGAGGGTTCAAGATAAGGTGAGAGCTATATAGAGTGCATAAAAAGGGTGCATATCACTAAAGAGGATGCATACGTAATGAGAGAGGGTGCATCCACAACGAGCCGCAAGAGAGGCAGACGAACATAAGCGGAGAAGGCGTGTGTGTGGGTGATGGTGACAGGCGTCACGTCATACCAATAAATTGGATATTTAATTAGATGTGCCATGTTGTTTATATGAAGGATGTTACATCTTTTGTCCTTTTAGATGTTGTACTAGGGTGCCATGGACCCTAACTTTGGCATTGCATCTACGGTCTTCAAAGCAAATTTAGTGACTCCAAGCTGATAGTGTAAGTGAAATCGTATGGGAATGTCTCCATACGTAAGTGCACCCACTTATAGTTAGTTAGCTGGTTGTTAGCTCTAACTGAGGGAAACAGAGAGGGGGGGTTCATTGCTTGAAGAAGAAATTTATCTACTCAGCAATCATCTACGTATGAGAATTTTGATGGTGTGATATGAAAAAACGAAGATTGCGTTGCTCTTCACCATTTCCATCGACTATCAGCTAAACGCATATCTGCTTAGAAAGTGTTGCTAATTCTGACGCCTATAACCAAAGGCCGAGCAAGCACACACTGTTTGGGCAACCACGGAGTTGGTATCACCAATACCAAACGATAAAGTGAGCTTGGAATTCATATTGGAAATAATTGTTTCCCATAATATACCATTGAGACTTCTTTATGAGATTTTGAATTCTTATTATTATTTTAATAATAACTTTAACTATCGCACCTCCAGTCTCCGACATATACTGTGCACCGCCTCCAGCACAGCCACTTACCTCCTCCTCATCTGGTATGATCAAGCCACTCAAGCCACTACATAGTTAACACTCTCGCACCGCAAGTTATGTATGCCGGAAGTAGTGACAGAGTGAGGGGACTCCACGATGATATATAACTGTTTCCATATATATGGAGCGCTACCACTCTCAGCTATACACAGTAGATCCTATACACAATGTCGAGTCCCCTTCCTTCTCTTAAGAGCTTTTGGTAAGTTGTTAGTGTACATAACGGATAGTTTGCCAGGCACTACATACCACTTTTTCACTCCAGATGCAGTCTTGGCGCAGACGGGTTAGATGAACCTCGTTGTACTAACTATTTAGGAAGCAAACCCTTTTTCTCTCGGTGCTAGCTATTGGCACCGCCTACACAGTCAAATCGAATATCCATTTACGTAGGCAGAAGCAATACATCGAAGAAGATGCGTCTGGGATCAACCCAGCAGAGGTTAGGCCGGGGTTTCCTGTTGGTCATGATGAGACCTTGGCTGCTGGAAGGAAAAGCGAATATGAAGGGGCACTGGGAAGTTATCAAACGAGGAAAAGGGGTGATAAAATCAGCTCGTTTTGGTTTAAGTAATTAATTACAAATGGGTCTGGTCGGTATGTGCGTTCCCGCTTGAGGAGTCTTTCTAAAACCTTCTCCAAAGCCCGTGAGAAATATTTTAGTGTGTTGGATCGAGACGCCAAGTTTTCATGTATATAATAACGATAATGGTAATATCTGATTATGAAACCTTTCATGTATCATTCGGTAGCGGTTTTTATCTGTCCACAGCTCTTTATATCCTTTGATTGTCTACTGATGGTCTGAATACCACATATAGGCATTGAACTGCAGATAGTGCAGATACTTTGGCATGTATCGACCAATAATATCGTCTTATTCACAATATAAAAAACGAAATGAATTTTCTTTAATACAAACAGCCAATGCATTGGCCAAAAAACATACAATTACCATATACTTATACAAAATATACACACATTCACACGCAGTGTGATAAGAAAAACCAACTCTTTTGAGTAAAAAATTAACAGATAAAGCAGCATGATCACAACAGCATGAGCCATACCAACGTAGAAAGTATGGTTCACCCAGTCTTGTCAGATCATCATCTCACAGCATCTATTTGGTTTCGTTGGTGTTGAAGTAGTCAGCCATCTCCTGGTCAAGCTGCTCAACGGTCTTCTTGGCCTTTCTTGGCGCACGGGTCTTCTTAGCACCCGCCTTGTTCGCAGCTGGCTTAGCGGCAGGGGTAGAGGCCTTCTTAGCGCCGGCAGAGGCCTTGATTGGCTTGTTAGCCTTGGTGGCCTTGTTGTTCCTAGTAGAAGAGGCAGCAGCAGTAACAGATCTGGTGGAACTAGAAAAAACAAATCATGTTAGTATATACGAGGGCGATAACTTGAGCCATCACCCTAATATGTAAAGCGACTTCAAAGAGCATCGTGTGGCTACTGCGAGGGGAAGTTATTACTCACTTTGCTACTATTCTTGAGGCAAGAGGCTTCTTGGTTGGGTCGATAACAAGCTCAAGTCTCAGCTTGGAAGCACCACCATCAATTGGAGCACCGTTGTACTTTGTGACTGCAGCAGAAGCATTGGAAGCCTTTGCAAAAATAACAGTGGCAATACCCTTGGAGAGACCCTTCTCGTTGTAGGAGAGGGCGACGGATTTAACACCTCCGAGCTGGGATTGGAAGAAGTCCTATTAAATAGTTAGTATTGTGCTTGTGCGTGGTTTATATATATGGGTAGCAATGTGGGTCATGTCACATCCATGATAGTATATCAGCATTGCTCTGTGCGGTCTTCATATTGTGTTGTTCATCATATGTTGATGCGATGTAAAATTATGCAATGAGTTCGTGAATCAGCCTGTGGGCCAATGAATGGTCATTCAATCACTCTTCATATATGGAATATTCACTAGTGGTCAAACAAAATAGAACAGGGTTCTGGACAGCATTTGGAAACGGCACTCAGATACGGCGCAAAAATACAAAAATGGGAGTTGATAGGCGAGTTGACAGTCGTGTTGAAGTTGACACAACGATGGCATTGACCCTAACGAAATGCATCACTTGCAGAATTGGCAAGAGAGACATTAAAGACGTTGAATGATAGTATTACCGTATCATGCATTTTACAAGCAAACCTCCAAGTAACTATCACCACCAACTGCACTGTGAGATGCATCTGGAGTGTATATCAGGCTAGAGTGGCTATTCTGCGCTTATTCAATTGTAGCACAACACCTAGAAGCAATTGTTCTATGGCCACACTCAGCGAGGACATCAATTTATCACCATGATGGCATTGCAATATAAGGCACAGCATGAAATCCCTAACAAATTCAAACTGATCTTCTACCGAGTGGCTGTAACACCCAACAATAGGTGATGATTCAATACTTGTCGTATCACCGCGGCCACGTCACTGAGGCCATGCTGATGATGCTGCATCTGTCCTGTTGTGAGGATATGCCATATACAACATTTGTTAAATAGATCAATGCCAATCAACTCGCCAGTATGGATTTCCCGTTTTTGGCATGCTATTTTTGTGGTTGTTCTGATGACACTATTGAATATCCTAGTACATAAAGCGTAAATTAGAATTGGGTTGGTTTTTAACGTGTCTATCACAACACGTGATCCGGGAAGCGCCAGTGTCGAAAACAGCGAAAAATAGCCAAATGAACCAAAAGGAGGAAAGCATAAACATTTCATAATATTGCTCACTTGAACTTGATCCCTCTATGGACAACACTGGCTATTACCTGGGAGACTTAAGAGAGGCATTTGGATTTCATCCCTATACAAATGGCACAGGTATGCATATGCAGAATCTGATAAACATACCGCTCCAGCCAATCTCCGCTCTCCAGGTGAATAAAAGCTTCCCATATTATGGTGGTTAGCCACTCAGTTGTTGATCTCACCACCACATGGAATATCGAAATATGGCCAAAGGGCTTACCGAACCGATGATCGATGAGATAACAGTGTGAATGTGGAGTGAATTAGGATCAATGTTCAATAAGCGCAACTGAAGAACGTTGCCATGCAGTGTGGTTATCGTACCTTATAGTATCGACTGATCCACGCGCCGCTTAACATAAAAACATCATCTATTCACACAATACATTTCACACCACTGTTATATGAAACAGAGACTGAGTGTGAACATCTCAGACTTGTGTAAGGTTCATTCCTGATTCACCAGGGTGGAGCCAAACATCATATCATGAGACTGCCAAGCATCATATTTACATGACACTGCCCTCCGTTTAAAGAGGCTAAATTCAATGAATAGTCGATACACATAAAAAGAGATATTCACTTCCCTTTTTGTAATGTCAAACTTAATCCATGCTATGAGAGAGTAAACAAATACAACTGTGTGATCAATACAGGTTGTGTTGCTCCATCCCTAAGAGGATGAGAACTCTCTGCCACCCAACGTAGTAAGGAGGTACAACTGCAATATGCATATATTCAAGTGGAATACAGCACATACAATATAACATATCCGTATCTGTATACGTAAATGTGTATATAGTGTATGTATCTATATATGTGTGGGTCTATTTACCGGCCCAGCACTTGATATGTGCACAGAGAGGATCTCCGATAAATGATGATATACGTTTTTTCTTGTATACTTTGATGCAATGTGACGACTTGTATTTAGAAACATACCTTAATGGCGTCCTGCTTGATGTCCTTTGGCTGTATGAGGGTATCGTTGTTAGTATGATATCTGATGTGATAAGTACAAGGTGGTTGGAATCCGGAAACACGCCAGAGGAGCAATCCTCAAGTGTACTACCATCAACAAAGTGTGCATGTGTATACATCCTCAACTTACCAAATTGTAAACAATCACCTTTGTAGCGTAGCTGGCATCCAAAAGATTCTCAGTCTTCTTCACCTCCTTGACAAGCTTGACAGGGGCCTTCTTTGGGGCAGCGCTTGGCTTGGCCACCTTGGCACGGGAACGAGGGGCTCTGCGGCCACCCTTTGGCTTTGAGGAGATGATAGCGTCAAGAGACTTTTCAAGAGCAGCAGACATGTTTGATGGGATTATTAATTAAGATATATGAAACTATGTCGATATATCGATATATATAGATAGATAGAATATTTCTGTTTGTGAAGATTATTATAATATAATGGGATGAGTCTGTGACCTCATCACGTTGGTCTTGTTTGTCGGGGCTGTAAGAGGAGAGTCCAACTGGACAAGGCAAGGCAAGGGAAAGGAAGCGCTCCACGGGCGGCGTTATGAGGTTGGTAATCGACCACCTTGGATAATTCAAAGGTGGTGCAAAGTTCAAAGTGCAAAGTTCAAAGTGCATCACTCAAAGAGCTCACAAAGCGCTCTGCTGTTTAGATAGGAGAGATGGCGTGCGGTGAATGGCCCGGTAGATGATGGCAGTGTCCACTATGCAGTATCCAGTATGCAGTATCTGCATCCACTATTTGCAATGAGTCAGTAGGTGTATGTATGTATGGTATGGTATGGGGCCAGAGAGACGAGATGGGAGATGGGTAACGGAGTGAATCAGTGTGGAGGGTAGTGCGATGGGCAACCAGCTATGGGCGAAGGGCGATGAGCTTTCTAAGGTCTGAGCTTTGAGGCCTCATAGAGTGGGAGCAATTGACGCGTGCCCCTCCCACAGAATATCTGCTTTGGGTAATATTATAGTGTGCATAAATATAGAGAGTGCAGAAGATGTACCTGACATGCGTGGGGCGGCTCGTGTCTCATCACGATGATAATTCACATTGAACCTGCTGTCTTGGAGAATGGTTGCAAATACTACAAGCCTTTACCAACTCCATATTTATTTCCCGTTGTTTGTTTAATCCGACTGGGCTTTTCTGAGACTGTTAATTCCCACCCACTTGACCCACCCACCTGACCCACACGCTCTTCTCTTCCTACTATAGCCAGCCTGGGTTCATAGGTGAAGCAACCTCATACAATATATTACAAGTCCGGCTTAGTTACGACTGCTTGCCCAACACCAGATGTCTGGGAAAACAAACCCAGGGGTGCTTATCCCTCCTACTAGAGCATATGAAGGAGACCACACTTTTCAACTAAACGACCCGCCAGCTTCAAGGCACAGATTGGGCTCTCACCGAACTCACACAGCCACTAGAGTTATTAATACCCACAACCAAAGCGTAGACTATATCATAGTATCGGAATTTGATAAATTTCAGGGTGTTGTGTTAAGAGGCCAACACCCACAGACAGCAAAAGATATATTTGAAAATATGGACGGCTTACCTATGTCGCTGATGCCAGCACAGCTACACAAATTCATGAATACAGAAACATGGACCGTTGTGCCGTTGTTGACCGACGGCTTGCATATGCGATACCATAATGATCCCATTGACCCCCAAACAGGTGACAATATGCAGAATGGAGTTCTGTTGACCGTATGTTACTTTCAGGAGGACGCTTCTTACAGAAATGGGACGGCATTCGGACTGTCAATCGTCACCAGACTACCATTTTTCAACTGCTTTAAACCTCTCATGACAGTACTGTTGCATGGGTATATGAAGGATAGAGATTTTTCTAAACTGGTTTCAGTGTTCGACTCACTTAATGAGATCAGGTTAGCAGAATTATCCTTGGGCTTCTCAGACATATCACCTCAACGACGGTTCTTGCTAGCAACTATATTAGACTATGAAGACAAAGATATCAGGATGAAACTAGAAGGTAAAACAAGTTTCAAGAGCAAGCTATTAAGAGGAAAAGAAACGATCCTCCCTAGTGGAATAAATGTTGGCAGAGTACTCCCTTGGAGTTCCAACAATGGTTGCTTTAAGGTATCAGTGCCCATTAGCAAGGGGTTACAATTTCCCATCTCGATACCATCTGTCTCATTGTTAATTTCTCCGTGTGCTCTTTTTGGATATAATCTGGAGCAGGACCGCGTACTTAAGAATTTTATTGAAGAAACACAGAAGCTCAAGCCCGAACCACATTCATCTAAGAAACAGTCAGCATTCAATCATCCCGAAAGTATTTCAATTGCACCATATGGGATTTACCAAACCCCTCCTCTGCTTATGTTGCTTAACGCAATGCTAACGAAGAAAAAGATAATATTTTACTCTTATGACAAGTCTGTTAACCTCATGGCAGATCATATTCTGGCTCTTGAATTGCTAGGTAATGATCAGGACAAAGCACTTTCGTCTTGCTTCACTTATTTGGATCTTCCCCAACTGCATCTATTATATAAACTGAGTAGCTACGTCATTGGTACATCCAATATGCTTTTTAAATCAAAGGCACTCGGTGGTTTCGAAGGAGATGTCTTGCTATGGGATGTGTTCGTAGATTTAGACTCTTCAACTATTTCTTTAAATATGGACTCATTGGTCGTCAAAGAGACAAAGTCACTTATTTCTCCCACAACTCCCACTTTTGCCAGCGCTTTTGGGGAAAGAAGGAACAGCATAAGAAAACAACAGAATCGTCTCAGTACACTTCTCAAGAGAATGAGCAGTGGTACGTCCATTACAACCACTCTTGTACACAAGAAGTCGCCTTCGTCTTCCAGCAGAGAAAGGGATAGCTGGGATAGCTTATCAATGAGTCCTTCTTCGGCAAGAAATAGCCTTACACCGGACTCCATATTCGGAACGCCGACAGAGTTTGCGCGGAGGGACTCCTTGCTTTCGATGGATGGCAGGACAGAGAAGACAAATAGCTCTTTACTTTTTAACAAAGCTGAAAGATATGATATTACTGAACCTGAGTCTCCCACTTTTTCCCATCCCAATGTCTATCATTACACAGCTACGGGAAAGCACTCGAGGGCCGACTCATATGGTGATGCCTCTGAGCCAAACCTATCTCCATTTTTCTCTTTGGGTTTCCAATTTGACTACCAGGAGGATCTCTACGCCTCTGTGAAAGAGCGGCAATCTTCTCCTCCCTCATTAGTATCGTTGGATAGACGTCTGATGGAGAACATAGAAATCGCATTAGCTGGACATCAGGACGATTTCGCTCTCTACCAACTTATAGCAGGGTGGCGCTGGGATCTGCAAAGAGAGTTGTTTCCCGCTCTAGAGATACACCAGAACCTCAGCTGTCTTTCTGCCTTTACCAATTTCGCAGAAAATAAGCTTAGGGACTCAGCTGGGGACTACAGAATTTCCTCTTTAGATCAAGAGATCAAAATATATCTTCATAAACAGAAGGTGGTATTGCCTCTCCCCTTGCTGTTGTGCTCCGAATACGGATGTGAAGGTGAATCCAATAACAGCCCACTCTTTGGTAGACAGCGCAATGGTCTATTTAGCCAGATTACGGAGGGGTATTCATCTCGTGCCACTAACTCAGGCATGCTCTTCAAGTTGTACAGAGACTACACAAATTCGTCGCATTCTGATAGTATTCTGCGAAGCGTCACCAAACGATCCCTAGCTGCTTCGGATGCCTTCTGCTGGTATTTTGATCTGCAGTTTGTAATTGAAAGTTGTGGTCTCCTTCTCCACAATGATATCACCGGTGATCCTGAATTTGTAGACTTCTTATCCGAGAGATCTCAGCTATACACCACGTTCAAGCTGTTGAACGATTTTCTTGATGATCCCTACAATATAGACGAGTTCCTGTTGAAATGTTTACGGTTCAATATCTCTTCAGATTCGGTAACCTTCTCTGCGCTTGAAAATATGCTGATGGTTGCTGTGTATCTTGTATCAGACGAAGAAATTGGACTGGCGAATAAATCCCTTAATGACGTTTCAGTGCAATTGAGGAAATTCCTCAGACGTTTCAGTGAATACCCTCAACATCAGTTGAAAGATAGCGATAATCCGTTGATCTCTCTTCTGACAAAGTGGTGTTTCAGACACTGCAATGCCTTTGTTCAGGACTCTGTGAATGATTACCTTCGTTCATCACATTTCTAGCAGGTTGTAATAATTACTTGACTGCAATATTGCGGCACCTGTATAGTTTGAGTTGATGAAATACAATTATGTTATTCTGCAAAAAACTTTTTATATGAATGTCGTTATATTAACCATATGAAGCATGCCGTAAACAAATGAAACAAAAACAATGTGCTCTATGTATACACAAATGCGGGGTTTATCGATTACTCTTTTCTTCGTCTCTGCTTACTTCTTGACAGCCTTGGCCTTGCTGGAGTTGACCATAAACTGGAATCTCCATGGAGTGTCCATCTGATCAAGGATAATCTCCAATATCTGGAGTTTGTCAGAAGAAGCAGCCTTATCCATAGCCTTGCAAAGGTCGGCTCTGTTGTCTATGTAAGTACCCTCGCTCTTTTCAGAATTGTAATCACCAAGAACCTTGAAGAGATCAACCCATTTCCAGTCAGGCATGATATCGTTGTAGCTTCTGGTTGGGCCCTGGATGATTCTCTCAACGGTATAACCGTTGTTGTTGAGCAAGAAGATGATTGGCTTAAGGTCTCTGTGCAAGTAGTTGGCGTACTCTTGGATGGTCATTTGGGCAGCACCATCACCTTGGAAGATAATGAGACGGGAAGTGTCAGCAATTCCCATATCCTTCATAGCAACACCAACACCAACCATTGCCGGAAGAGCATATCCAATGGAAAGGTAGAAGTTCTGGCCAAAATAACGAGCACCAGCTGGAAGCCTGATGTCTGGAACACCAAACATTAGGGAACCAGTGTCAGAGACGATGTAGTCGTTTGGTCTAACATACTTCTGGAGCTCTCTGAGGAGGAAACTCTGGGAGATGTCGGTGTTGGTGGGTACTTCATCGATGATATGGATGCTCTGTCTGTCTGCTGGATCTACACGAGCTGCAACCTTGGCGGATTCGATCCTAACATTCAACTGCTTAAGAACATGAACAAAGTTAACACCCTCGTAGAGATCCTTTCCTACAGAAACGTAGTCACAGTTGAAAAGAACGATGTTGTCCTCGGAGATGTCGTTGTAGATAGTGTGGTGGCCACTGTTGATCTCATTGTAGTAGTTACCGAAGTGGAGGAGCAAGTCACTTGACTTGATAGCTCTCTGTGTAGCTGGGTGAGATTCAACACCATTGAAATCGCCAATGTAGGAGGGTTCGGTCTCATCAAGAATAGACTTGCCCATGAAAGAAGAGAAGTTATTGATCTGAGTCTTCTTGACAAACTCTCTCAAGTCGTCCTTGGCACAAAATCTGTCCACAAGAACATCCCCGATCAGTGCTGGATTGGTAGAGGAGTAGATTCTGTCCAGAATTTTGTCAGTGATCTCAGTGGTTAGGGCTGGGTTGGGATCAACCGGAGCAGCAAGGAACTCGTAACCTGGATTGGTTTCAAGCAAGGAAGAATCAACGAGGGTGTCCACCAAATCGGATGGAAGGTAGAGGTAACCTGGTCTTCTATACTTAAGGATTTGGACAATCAAATTGTCAATCTGTTGAGGACCCATAGCAGCGTCTTTCACGCTCTCTATATGACAGGATACACTCTCAGCAATCTTCTCATATACATAATGGTCGGAGTCCAAAAGAGAATTACCCTTTGGAACCAAGTGGTGCATGTTATTCTTTCTGGTTGGGTGGTTGGAAGGACCCTTGGCAAAAGTTGGCGAAGTACCCACAATGTGCATCACTGGAACGTACTCGGAGAAAGCACCGCTAATACCGTTTATGGCAGACAGCTCACCGACACCAAAAGTGGTGATGGTACATCCAATGTTGTTCGTGGCTCTGGCAAAACCGTCAGCAGCATATGCAGAGTTAAGCTCATTACAGCATCCAATCCAATTAAGGTTGTCAACAGAGTAAATGTGCTCGAGAAGGTTGAGGTTGAAGTCACCGGGTACACCAAAGATAGAGTTAATGTTGAGAGACTTAATTCTGCGAAACAAGTACTCACCCAATGGGATCATTGGGGCTGGTGTTGCACTGGCAACGTCCTCATCTGGAATGTAAGTTGGAACTGGTGCCATTGTGATATATTGTATTGGTAAGATATGTAGTCAATAGCGTCAATTGTGTCTGTACTCTAAGGCGAGTCTATATACTTCATATAAAGATTGTTTACTATTCAAGATATAACTATTTGTTTATGATTTAGGGTAAAGAGGAATCATATGAAGTAACAAGAGTGGGGGGGATGGT
This sequence comes from Kuraishia ogatae, assembly GCA_003706285.3. Classification (NCBI taxonomy): domain Eukaryota; kingdom Fungi; phylum Ascomycota; class Pichiomycetes; order Pichiales; family Pichiaceae; genus Kuraishia; species Kuraishia ogatae. Next base: position 98,573 of record PPKV03000011.1, on the reverse strand, counting down.
CTACTTATATATCAATACAGATGTTATATGAACATCTCAAGATGTCGAAAGAGGACGTTTTCTCTGTGTTTCAATTCTGCTCAACCTGTTCACCTGCGCACGGCATTGATCTTACTGCATAGCCGATTGCTTGCCAAAGTTGCAGAGGAAACTAAGCCCAACAGTGGGCTGCATAGAACAAAAATCAGGGCCTCGGCTATCGATGGTAAAGGAGTCTTTTTTGTTAGTAGTGTGCATACGAACGTTGGACATGCATGACGAGCGAGACCGAGATTGCCGTGATGTGGTCTTATCAGGAGTTTCGAGGGGTATCCGCATCTTCTTAAGGGAACGACAAAATGAATGATCTCTCGTTCGGTTTTCCGTGACATACAGCAGTGCCTTACAGTATATAGATATTCTTGAATGAGGAGGAAGCGAAGGATGATATATCTCATGTATGCGATGTGATGGTATGTGATCATGTGATTGTATTTTATTATTATGAAGCAATGACGCTGCGATGACGTGAATAAAGTTAGGCGATTTGGCTAGTGACTAGTGATCAGAAGCTATATTTGGTTTCCTACTAATTAATAGATAACTGTTCTTTTGATTTTACCAAGCCCTGACTATTTCACTATCCACACACACCCCATCCATACCCCACAACCTATTTATTTCCCGCGCCCCACTATTGGTCCGTTGTGGCTTATTAGAGAAATGGTGTTATTTACTAGCGACTGCGTCTGTCAGGCGTGCTCTTGCACTGCGTACTCAGCACGGTTTTAATCTGCCTAATTCCTTGCTTGCATTGCCGCTGTATGCCGTCTCTAACCTTTCCAACCCCCCACCTCCCCCAGCTCCTGCTATTCATGCGGAGTGCTGCGGTAAAAATCTACATTAATCGATATCGCTTTTCACCTGATCGCGGTACATCGGTCAAGTTGTGCCGATAAGGGGATCCGGCAGAATTGTGCTTATCTTGTTGATGAAATGGGAGAGAGACATCCTGGATGTATTCTTGAGCCTTTTGCGTAGTTATGATGAATTGAAGATGCGCCTCTTAATTTTAGTCCGTCGGTAATATTGGGACGGTTGGGCATTTGTCGGCAAACCAAGGAAAACTCGCGAAGTGTTATTACACAAATCATCGAACCAACACATGGATGAAGGATCTGAGATGTGTGCAAGGAGAAAAAACACTGTGAGAGTGGTTTGACACTGCGATTTGATATACAAGCCAATAACGAAAACAGAGAAAGCCTTGACACTGAGAAACCACTGTAACTCTTTCCAATTATTATCTGGCACCATGCAGGATATTTACCCCCTTTAATATGGGCTGTGTGGCCTGTGTGGCCTGGCTAGCCGTCAAAACCTCAATGGACACAGCTCTGGAAATCACAGAGAAAATGTAATGAAACCGAATTAGAAATAATCTAATTTTTTAAAAAAAATATAAATGTCATTCTAATATAAATATCACTATAAATTGATAACGAGAAACCCCACTCTTTTTCCAGGGAAGATGAGATTATGTCAGTACTGACCTGATCGATGAGATGCTATGTTACCCGCCTCGATGCATACATATTTTTTTTTATTTTTCAGTTGTACATGTGAGGGCTGTTTTAACACTGTGAGTGGTGTGAAATATAGAATATATTATCGGTATATTAATATATTGGACGTATTTCTCCAACCTTCGTCTCTCTTTGTTTTCTCCATTCATCTCTCTCGGTCAATTTATCTAATTACAGTCATGGAGAGTATAGGTTTGAATCTGTCCTCTTTGAAGGATAAGGTCGCCAGCAAGCTGAACATCCAGGCTCAGAAGAGCAAGAAGAAGCAGTCCAAGCCTGTTGAGAGTAGAGAGGGGGCTAACAACCATAATAACATTAATGCCAATAACAAGAAATCGGACGACAAGTCAAAGAGCGGAAAGAGTGTAGAGTCTGCTGCCACCACTAAAAGCAATGGTGGGGCTAATGGCGAATCAAAGGATATTCTCAGAAGGGAGGCATTGGCACTCGGAGCCACTGAGGAAGATTTGAACCTCTTGGAAGGTGTTGAGGAAGGAGAGGAGTCAGAACAGGAGTTTGCACCTAGCGGCAAGGGTCTCGGTGAGGATTTCAATGATGATCTTGCCAAGTTCATGAAAGATATTGGGTTGGACTCTAATGATCCTATAGTAGTGGATGATGAGCAAGAGGAAGACCAAGACGAAGACGAGGATGAAGATGAGGATGAAGATGAGGAGGCTGAAGACGAGCAGAACCAGGAAAGTGAAGAGGAGGAGCACTCCCCTGTACACATCACCAAACCTACTAATGACAAAATAACGGATCTCTCTACTGTCATCACAGATAAACTCATTGTGCCAGCACGCACAGACTGGTACAATGTTGCACACAAACTCCCCACTGATCCACAGCCTTTAAGTGATTCATTGATAGAAAAGCTCTACCTCCAAGCTAAGGAAATCGCAGAGGCAGACAACAAAACATACGTGGAGGAGTTTTCGAAATCATCTGCCCAGAAAAAGTTTTTATCACAGATTCTTTCTAGCGGTACCCTCAACGATAAAATCTCTGCGTTGACCCTGTTGGTTCAAGAGGCTCCCCTCCATAACATCAAGGCGTTTGAGAACCTTGTGGGTATGTGTGAGAAGAAGTCCAGAACAGCTGCCCTGCAGTCTATTAATGCCCTCTGCGATCTCTTCATAAATGGTGTACTTCCAGACAGGAAGCTGCGCTACTTCAAGAAGCAGCCATTGACAACCTCTCTGAGCAAGCAGCAACTGGCGCTCTTTTACTTTGAGGATGTCGTGAAGAAAGCATACTTCAAGCTCATTGGAATCCTCGAGGTGTTGACACACGACCCAATTGTGCATGTCAGAATGAAGGTTGTAGGCCACATTTTCTCCCTTCTCAAGGCTAAGCCAGAGCAGGAGGCTAATCTGTTGAGATTGGGTGTCAATAAGTTGGGTGATACCGACAACAAGGTGAGTGCAAAGACGTCTTACCAGATCCTCCAGTTGGAACAGCAACACCCTTTGATGAAGAAGATCGTTGTTGATGCTGTCATCGACGTTGCATTCAGAAATAACAACGAGTACCATGCCACATACTACTCTGTGTTGACATTGAACCAGACAATTTTGACCAAGAGGGAGGATGAGCTTGCCAATTCTTTGGTGAAGTGCTATTTTACTCTCTTTGAGAAGGTGCTGATGCAAGGCAGAGACATTGCCGATGCTGATGCAAGCGCCGCCAATACTGCTGCCCCAAAACCACGTGGTAAGCGTAACTTTAAAAAGGGTAAAAAGGGTGGGAAAAGTGTCAAGAACGACAAAACAGAAAATGAGATGGTGGAAGAGAAGAATTCCAAGTTATTTTCTGCTATTTTGACTGGTCTCAACAGATCTTTCCCCTTCTCCAACTTGCCCAACTCTGTATTCGAATCGCATCTGGAAGTACTCTTCAAGATCACCCATTCCACCAACTTCAACACAGCTGTCCAAGCACTGCTCTTGATCCACAATATCACCGTGGGACAAAATTTGGGCCAAGGCTCAGATAGATTCTACCGTACGTTGTATGAGTCTCTTTTCGATGATAGACTCCTCACTTCCTCCAAGCAAGGTATCTACCTCAACTTGCTCTTCAGGGCGCTTAAGCAGGATACAAATACATCACGTGTTGAGGCTTTTGTCAAGAGAATAACTCAAGTTTGTCTGAACTGGCTCAATATTGGAACTATTAGTGGAATGCTCTACTTGTTGCTTGAGCTCGAGAAAGCCATACCCCAGCTGAGAAACTTGCTGGTCAACACACCTGCCGATGGTTTATATGGAGATGACTCAGAAGAGGAGAACTTCAAGGATGTCAAGAGTGATGAGGAGGAAGTGGGTGAGAAGGAGGGGAAGAAGCAGTCTGTCATTGCTGCTTCCTCCTCTGCAGCTCTGTATGATCCAAAACAACGTGATCCTCGTTTCTCACATGCTGAAACATCCTCTCTTTGGGAGGTGAACTTTTTCCTTGCCCACTACCATCCAACAGTTGCTCTATATGCCAAGAGCATTCTGGAGCGTAAGGAAGACTCTGCAAAACAAGCTACAGTCGCAAAGCCCGATCTCGGTCTCTACACCCTTGGACATTTCCTGGATAGGTTTGTATATAGAAATGCGAAGCAGCATCCCGTTGTCAGGGGATCCTCTATTATGCAGCCGCTTGGAGGTGCACAAACGGGGTCGCTCTTGGTACGGGCCACTAATACCATGTCGCTTAACGAGCTCCCTGTAAATACACAGGACTGGATTAACAAACGTGTTGACCAGATCAAACCAGAGGAAGCCTTCTTCCATCAGTATTTCTCCACGAAGCAGGAGAAGGTTGCCAGATCTGCCTTTGACAAGGATCTCAACAGGAAAGAGAAAGGAGATGACTTCGACGAAGGAAGCGACCTTGATGACGATGCTGTTTGGTCAGCATTGGTGAAGAGCAACCCTGACGAAGCAGGGGATGAGGGAAGTGAGATCGACATGGACGATGATCTCAGTGATTTGGATGAGATAGAGTTTTCAGACGATGATGAAGATGATGATGAAGAAGAAGGTGTTGCCGCCGATTTGGAAGAGGAATTCGCAGACCTCAGTGAGGGAGATGATGACGAAGAGATCAGCAGCAACGAGGATATCAGTAACGTTATCAGCGATGATGATGACGTCGATGACGGTGCCGAGGACGCGGAGGGAAATGACGAGATTGAATTCCATGAGCTCTCGTCAGATGATGAAGGTTTGGGTGACTTGTTGGCTGATGAAGACAGCGATGAATTCGACAGTGACGATATTCCAGCTGTTGGAGATTCTGAGGATGAGGTCGAGGAAGAGAAATCTACAAAGAAGAGGAAAGGTAGAGAGGAGCCAAAGGGTAAATCTGCCAAGTCCAAGAAACAGAAGCTTAGAGAGCTGCCTGTCTTTGCATCTGCAGATGATTATGCTCAGTATTTGGGCTCTGACGACGATGATTACAGTTAGTTGAAGATTTAATTTCAGTATCAAGTGTACACAACATTAAAATGCATGATAAATAGTTATAGATTGTTTTGATTGCGTGTGATGATGATCTACATGGCTAATGTTGAGCTCAGACCCCGTCGATGGGGAAAACAAATCCAATTCAGAATATATACGCTGATGGCGACCTGTAGAGTAGTAGTGGAAATAAGGACGTATAAAAGGATACCACATGGAAATTCTCAAACGGGAACGATTATGAGAACGACAAACAATGCGATGGCGTTAAAACATTACACGAGTAATACCGTGCGCTAATGCCTTTTTCGTGGATGCCACTCCAACTTATCAGGATCCAATCAGGCTCGAGTTGTGTATCTTTATGGCATTTTTAGAGTAAGATAGTGACAGTCCTCTTACTTCAGCCGGTCAAAATGCTTTGGATTCCTGGTGGATACATAGTGCTTTTGAGGCACTAAACTCGGATGTGTGTGCACTTCCGACTATAGGCACGAAGTGAAATTGCGTGCCAAAGTTCATAGCTGAGGCTTAAGTGTTTCTCCAACGGCTCAAATTATGAACAGTCACCAAAAGCAGGAAGGGCAAAATCTCGTCATAGCCACCAAAACCAGGAAAGGCCCCATCATAGTCACGCTGAAATACGTATACCGTCTGTATGAGCAAACTCTAACACATCAGAGTGCCATACAGGGCACTAGACATGAACATTATCTAGAAGCCGTTATCATGGTATCGTTGGGCAACGGCGCCTTTTCCTAACCCTTCAGCAACTTGGAAACTCCCCCATGAAATGCAGGCATCGTTGCAGGACGTTGGGGTGCCAAGCAGTCGTTTAAACTTTATCAGGAGGAGGTGGCCCTGACTATAGTTGCCTCATTTCACAACCACTGCCACAAAGCATCATGTAGAAGCACAGGAAGCATGCTTGAGACTGATATACATATGTGTCGTACCCCTTGGGCATTACAGAAGAGATAGCCAATCACTGGTTGAGCTGTCGGAGGGGTCGGATGACAGGCTTGGAATCTACAGGTAGAAGATAGAACTCCCTTTGCATCAAATAAGCTGGAAAGAGATGGGGCCCGTTCCAGGGCATATGCTTGGTTGAACCTTGAATCATACCCTGCAGAATCAGCCCAAGGCAATATCATATGGTGTACATACAGGTTGCAAGAGGTAGCAGAGGGGTATGGGAATAATGGAGAGCGGGCAGGGAACGAGGGGACTAGTAAAACGGCGACCCCTCACAAGGGTTGCAGAAACCTACCTGGTTGTGTTGGTGATGGTTGACAACGACGCCCAGTTTATGCACAGTGTAGAAGACACTAATGACATATGATAAGCAGATCGGACATGTCCCATATATCTATCTGGCTGAGTAGTGGATATATCCATTGGTTTATACCCCAGTTCCAGCAATGGCAACATGTCGGCCATGTTACATCTGTTCATACATTTCCGCCGATCAGAGAGGGCTCTAGGAGGACCAATGGATGGATAAAGAGTGTTAATGCTCTTTCTATCAGTTGGAAGAAGCTGAAGGTAAAAGAGGACTAAAGGAGGGGAATAGGAGTATCTCTCTTCGTTGAGGATGCAGCGATGAGCTAGCTACACGAATTTAATGTATCCATGTGAATTTACCTATTAACTTTAATATATCACAATATTGGGTCCTCTCGGTGAGAACGAAAGCCACACCTTGCAACCTTCGGATAGAGTTGACCAGCTCCGGATAGGGTTGACGGCCCTGTCTGTATAACAGACATCGTGCTGCCCTATCCATTGGGATGTGAATGCGATGACTCTGTAGTTCCAAAACAGACCCTAATCTCAGGCTAACGCATGAGGATTCTTGATTCATTTCCTGTTTCGGTAGCTACGAATGTACTACGGACCAGGGGTATTTGTAGTTGGTTGAGAGATATCCCTTCCAAACCTTAAATATTCGAGACGGGCATGCTGCAAAATTACATGAGCAAACAGCGAGTAGATAGGCGCACTGCGGTAGCTGCGGTGGATATATGCAGCGTGTACAAAAGAGGATGGAGCGGAGTGGATCTGTCGGGAGAATATTTAGGAAGGGAGAGTGACGAAAAAAAAAACAGAGGGTTTGTGTATAGGCGATTGTGAGACACGATGGATATGGCTGTATCCCATATTGCTATTGTAATACCAAGGAGAATAGAGACCGTTACCGGGCAAATGTATGATGCACGGCAGGTTAATAGTATATGTACTAAAATAGCGTTTCAACCCGTCAACCCAAACTCCACTCAACACACACTAGCAATCAACAATCAACGAGGCGCGTCCATTGCATATAGCCTCAATGTACGTATGACTTCATGTGATGTGTGAGAATAGTGCATCAACAGAATAGATGATTAATCATTCGAAGCCCTAGAAAAACTACCTAGGAGCCAGGCAAAATATAGGATAATTGCTAAAAATGAATGGCCATGTATAAGCCATGTATAAGACGTATTTATGCCTCCACGAAAGTTGAATTCATGCACGGTTATGCGCCTGAAGAAAAGTGACTCGGGTACAATGAATGGAGGAGAGACAGGTTTTGAATAGGGCGGGCGGATTCTGCTCCCATGAGAAAACAGCGTCTCATGGTGCTGCTGCTGCTACTCCTGCTGTTGTTGGTAGCGCTAATACCGAGGCCGGTAGCGTGCACTGTGCACATGTAAGCTTATGAGGTGTATGTTGTAAGCGCATAGTCCGCCCAGCAGAGATAGATCACGCCTTAGAGTAGGCATTTTGTTCGATGTCCGCCGCAGACAGCGAAGCGTGTGCTAAAACGCGCTACATGAGGGTGACTTCATATGGCGTTGCTCCGCATATGCGTTTTTGCATTGCCACTCCTCATCTAAGCTCCAGTGTGGCTAACCAGGCACATATGTTTGGCGCACGCCCGGTAAATTGTTCACGCACATTGAGAGTTAGTACTGTATCTACAACTGCTTAAACATTCACGCACCCGTCACCCGACGGCCCCATGCATGATTTTCCTTTTAAGTTTGCAGCTGCAGTGTTACTCCTGCGTCTGTGGCTGTGCTCTTGGCCCAAAGGGTGTTGGGCTTTTCTTTTTCCGGAAGGGTAGCGTCAAGTCGTGCCCACCCTAGAGCGCCGAAGAGGAAAACAACAACAACCACGAGCGAAGCACCTTAACTTCATAGGCGCCTCCGTGCAGGGCGAAAAAATACACCCATTACGTACGACTCACATACAGCTTATGGGTTGAAAACACTTTACTAGGCTGTGCAATTGGGGTCGGTTTGGTTTGATCAAACAGTTTGCCGTTTGTTTGTCTCCATCGCCATTCCACGTTCCGCCATAATACAGCGGCAATACATACCTGCACAACTGTACATACATTATACATACTGTGATTCACACACTGGGGCAACTCTATATCTTTGTTACATTACTTGACTGTGTGTCTATATGTACGTGTATGTGTATGAGTGTATACACCTTGCTGAAACCGTGTAAACACCACCGATCCATATATCCTACACCACACTACAGGCATCGTTTGACAACATTCACCAGTCTGTTTTGGTAACGCCCTACCTACGTCATTCGTCTTTGATTTTTTACTCCTTCCTTTTAACCCATCCTCTCCTATTTCATATTCGCTCAGCCACAACTGGCCTATAGGTATAAAGTACACATATATACTCTGGACACAGTCAACAACCACCACAACCACCACAGCTAAAATCATACAGCCGAAACCATCATTTGAACGCCTATCCTCTACGCCCGCATTCAGCTTTGACTTTGCCTTGTGCTTATACTTTGCTTATACTTTGCTCGTGCTTGCGCTTGCGTTGTGCCTTGCGTTGTGCTTATTTTAACGCTTTGCTTATTCTAACGCTTTGCTGTTTCTCCTCTCCCTTCTTTTCTTTTGCCCGTCTGGAGCACCCTTTCTCTGGTGTTTCGCATGGTTCTGAAACCGTTATTGTGCAGATATAGAGAGATAACGCGGAACACAGGAGCGGGCTTCACAAAGGCACTAGCGTTTAGCCATACCGAATAGTTACGGGTCCATTGTTGTTGGTTGAAGTGAATGCATTTGCATTTCGCTTGATGGGAATCCCATAGCTTTTTACCCTCTGCCGATTCCATTTATTGTCAAAGCTTCCAAGGAATCAGTTTCAACATAAAACAACACGCTGTTACAACAAGTGTTCGCCGTTCGTCCATTGCGGATCTCACTCTCGTTTACCAACCATTCAATAGAATTACAAACATCGATACAACAGCATTTTTATAAGAGACGAGGCAAAACAAGCATCACATTCATAGATACATCTACACAGTTAACCAAAAACATATCAAATTGTAATCCCGTATCGCAATGGAAAACACAGACTTAACATCCCCGTCATCCCAGCGAGGTGTTGGTGGTGGACTCCCAATGATTGTGGACATCACGTTGGATGAAGCTGGGAAGCGCGTTTACCAGGTGCATGGCAGTAGCAGGACAGTGAGAAAAGATGTGCCAAGGTCAGGCACCAATCATAACAGCGAAAGCATGGCTACCCCCAAGAAGAGCATGTTGATGATGTCACCGCGCAGTCTTGTCAAGACAAAGCGTACCTTTTCCGTCAAGAAAGAAGAAGAGCAGGAGGCACTGGCTGAATTATTGGAGAGACAACACCATAAGCAGGTGTTGGCCGGAGAAAGCGAAGATGACGAACTGGACATTAAGACAAACCTGCACCCTGCAAAGAGGTTAAACCTTTCTCTCTCACAGGCTGACAAAGAGAATGTCAACTCAACAACCACCACAAGCTCAGCAACGACAGGAACAACAGGGACAACAAGGACAACATCGTCTTCATCATCATCATCATCAACAACAACAACAAGCGCTGATCTGTCTGGTGCTATGATGACTGGCAACACCAGTTCGGAAGATCTGGGAGAGATTTGGTCACAGGAGGTTGAGTCTGCATTCAAGGAAGCACTGACAATTATCCCCAAGAAGGGCCTCAACAAGATCAAAATCAGCGGTCGTTCTTGTGGGCGTAACGAGCTGATTTCTGACTATATCTTCACTAAGACCGGTAAGCTCAGAACAAGAAAACAAGTTTCCTCCCATATCCAGGTGATTAAGAATTTGGACAAGGACAAAGACACAATTGAACTTATTAAGAACGGTCCGTCTGATGTCGATGCTGCTGAGAGATTTGACGAGGTGTTCAGCAAGATCACCTTTGCAAAATCCATGGGTAATACAATGGACAAAACGCCTGGAGATGCACCGTTTGACTTGTTTGGATCTTCAAAGGAGACGGTTTCCAACAACAGCAGCAGCGTGACTACTGTAAAGAAGGAGCCAGCCACAAATGCTTATAGTAGGGCTTCTGCTAATTCCTCCATCGCTACCCCCTCATCAGCTCCCACGGCTGCCTTTGCGCCTGAAGTTGAGGCTATTTTCAAGGATTTCTGTATGAACTATGTCCACTTTGAGAAGCCTCAAGATTCCCATGTTTTTTCCAAGCTGAGAGAACAGTTTATGGAGGCCCCCTTGAGAATCAAGCAGAATGCAAACATCTCAAAGAGGTTCCCTCAGCTCTACGAGGTGCTGGACGTCAAAACCCCTGTTGAGGGAGGTGCCCCCCAGTCCTACCATCCACCCATCCTTCATGGAATGATCAAAATGGTTGCACCAAACTCGCTTAAGGATCTCGTGGGCGGCCACCAAAACTCAACATCCACCGTTGCCCTCTCCAACTTGCCCGTTTCCGACACGCAGTGGTTTGCATTCACCGTTGTGTACTCTTTTGGTAAGCAGGTGGTTACCACATTGGAGGCATTGGAGCCACGCGTCACTAAGATATCTGGCAACCGCCGCAGTGCTTCCTTTGACATCAAACTCGCTGCTGATTACTGGGGTGCTTTCTTCAACGGCGTACATAAACTCGTTGGTGATATGGCAGCTACGGCAACTGCCGCTCCCAATAGTGAGTCCGCCACTCCAGAGCACCTCAATGAGCTCCTCAATAAGGCCATCAGAGGAATCACAGTCAAACAGGTTGTCTTTGCAAGCAACAAGGGCAACTGTGCTAACCGCCCTAGCAATGGAGTAGGAGAAACACACACCGCTGCCAACAACTCTGCTGCCAGCTGTGGGGTAAGATTCCTGTCCGATATCCCCGTTCAGGCTCTTCGCTGTATTTTGCTATGGGAGTTTCTGCGCGTCGACAATGTGGATTCTGCGCTTACAACCGTTAGACGTATCCATATCCCTAAGGCTTTGTCTTCAAAGTCCGCCAATGCAAGGATCTTTGGTGGTGCTGGTGTTGGCTCTCTGTCTGTAAAGAATAAACATACAGGCAACGCTGGTCTCTCTGTCGATGTTGTCCCTCCTTCAACCTCAACTTACTTCCCAGCAGGCACCACTGTCTCCACTGCCATTTCATCCACTGCTCTCACCTCCAACTCTCCGTTGCTCAACATAGGAGGAGCCGTGGGTACAGCCGACAATGGCAACGGCAACGGTAATACCTTCACCTACACAACTGCCTCTACCCCAGCCAGTGTGGCAGCCTCTGTAGCTGCAATGCAGTCCATGATGGGTGCGCCATTGTCTGCCTCTTCAACCTCCTCCATGGATGCTAGCTTTTCCATCCCTGCCGCTTCCGCCTTTACAGATTTGCAGCAGGGACTGGCCAATTCCATGGCAATGAACAACGCCGGCCTTGGAGTGAACAACAGTCTCGATAATATTGTTGGCGGTCAATTTTCTCAAATTTCAGCTGCCAATTTCTATCCCAAAGAGTTGGCACTGGGAGGATTTTTCACACCTACAGTACCCTCCTCCCTTACAGCATTGGCTGCTTCCAACTCTAACCCAACACTTGGACAGAATATCATTTCCCCCGTTGGGGGACCAATTGGTGGTATGGCATCGATGATGGCCAATACCGCCTCGGCTCTCTCTACTTCATCTCCCTCTTCTGCTTCTGGTATCCATTCCACCTCAGCCAATGGTGCGACAACCGGGATCCCTTCCGGTGTGGTTGCTGATATGTACAATTCACTTGACGGCCAGGTTGCCGGGGTAATGCACACTCCCTCAGAGTACATGTCTGCCGGCTCTGTGAATGACTACTTCTGGTAGTAGAGAAATATATAGTTGTGTATATTATTATATGTCTTGAACGCATGTAACCACAAGTGGGGCTGTGAATATTTCTGAATCTTCACACTGGCCCCTTTGTGGCTGTATACTTCAAATCACATTCTCCTCTTTTACAATGATGTCGTTTTATATTTGTTTTTTCTCCCTCCTTTTACACTGTTGCACAGTACGTCTCTTCTCTTTGTTCTTGTTATGGTTTACCGATAAATATTTACGTTCTCTTCTGGTTTCTTTTCAAGTGTGCTTTTTTTCCCGTTCTGTTGCATCTCCCTTCTATTGGATCTCCCTTCTGTTTATAGTACAAGTCTCTCCCTCATAGCTAGAGATTGTCAATTGTATATTTCATAGCAGATTAGCTCCTTCCTCTAAATCAAAAAGTGTGAATCTAAAGTAAGGCACTAGGCTTTTACGAGATGGCAACTGTAGGTGATTGCCAAGATTGCTGTCTACAGTAAATACTCCAAGTGTCACTGATACAAGTTATGTTATTAGCTAAATACCCGATATACAAATATTTACTCGTCATCCTTGAGGAGAGCCTCTCTCTTCTCGGCAATTCTCTGCTGTCTTCTCTCTCTAGCAGCACGGTTTCTGACACGTCTAGCCTCAGCCTCATCCTTGAGAGCCTTCTCACGGGCAGCCTCAGCCTTAGCGGCAATGATGTGCTCAACAATGGCACGCTTGTGCTTGAAGGTGTTACCCTTGGCGGCCTTGTAAAGAGAGTGGTAGAGATGCTTGTCAATCTTACCAGCGGCACGGTACTTGGAAAGCAAACGACGGAGAACTCTCAGACGGCGCATCCAAAGGACCTGGGTTGGCATACGGGCCTCAGCAGTACCCTTTCTCTTACCGTAACCAGTGTGTCTACCACCACGCTTGGACTCAGCGAGAGCTCTGGCGTGGGATCTGGAGTGGACAGTGACGGGCTTCTTGACGATGGTACCGTTTCTGTACAGCTTACGGATAGCCTGTCTAGAGTTAGCCTGAGCAATCTCGGTGGTCTCGTTAGGGTCGAGCCAGACCTTTCTCTTACCAACGCCAATGACGCTGGCAGCAAGTCTCTTCTGAGTGCGGAGGTTAGCCCTATAGAATTTTATGTTAGTATATTGTCAATGGTCACAGACACTTATATGGATAATTCAACAGTACGCTTGCAACTTCATGTGTGTCGCTGTCTAATGTCAAAAGGGCCGTGATCATTTGCACCTCGATCGGAATAGGTGAATTCTCATTGTGAAGCAAACTATCTCCACAAATCAATGCATTATAACCCATGAAAACTAATTAATTTTCTCGGTTCTCATTTCCTGACGTCTAAGATTACTTTGGTGGTAGTTCCCTATGATTGTACGGCTGTCCCTTCATCTGTATGGGTGTGTTCCGGTGTATGTCAATGACATTTGGGATCTAAATGACTCACCAAACTACACCTTCTTATTCCTGGCATAAATAAACTTGTTTGGTCTGTTTGTAACATGTTGCTGTTACATATTATGCATCATTCTTGTTAGGACGACAGTTGTCGTCTTCACCTCTTGCTGTAGAAAAACACACTACTGTCCTTATGACATGGCATGGTTTTCACGTTGCCCCATACACATAGCTGTTGAATTTTATATCACATTCCTTGTCCCTGTTCATCCCAATAACGTTATCACTTACATTTTCGGTTAGTTCTTGAACTCTTGCTACACTTAAAAATATAACAGTTTCCTTGAATACTGTTTTAACCTCTCTTTTTTTGACCAAAGTGACAAGCTACAACACTCCGCTGCCTCACACAGTGTACGAAGGAAAAAGCAGGAGAAAGGTGTGGAATGGCGAAAAGGCTCTGATGCAAACGGTAGTGGGTGGGCTAAACATCCCAAAAAGTGAGGCTTCTCAGGTTTGAAAAATATGGGAGAAGTGATGGCTAGGCGAAGGGGTGTGACGCTTCTTGGTGTAAGCCCTTTATATGTGCACGTGATAGTCGGGTAGGGCTGCAAAGACAGACTGTTCTTCATTCAGGTTCATTATCGGTTTCCACACTATACAGCAGACAGAGATGAGTAGTGTGTAGATAGATCGGTGTAAGAACTGCTAGCAGTGGCTAAAGCCTTCCTTTGTAATCTCACTCCTTGTGGGTGGGAGGGGCTGATTGTACTCTTCCCTTAGGCCTAGCTGCCCCCACTGTGCTCAGGGCTCTCCAGGCCCTCGTAGTCCTTAATGGTTTCACACGCCGCCCTAGGATAAGCTATATACAAGGTCTTGTTTTTAGTTGAGGATTATTGGGTGATCCCACTACTTTCTGTGCGGCTTGCATGAAGCGAATTATTTTTTTTGGCCTCACTTTAATGGTGCAGACAAGCTAATTAAACAAGGAAGAGAGAACAAGGAAATCTATCAGAAACCGAACTCCACACAAACAATACAGAAAAGGCACTAGAATCGCGTCATATTCATTACATCACCAATATAGTCCCCAATTCCCATTTTCTCTCAGCTGCCTCCTCAGAGTGTAAAACATAAGCAACCAAGGCGTACACATAAGCTAGAGATACTGTATTGGAAAGATCATTTATAGATAAAAACACTTAGAAAAATATTATATATATATTCTAGTCATATTTATTCATTTTTTAAATCTACAATGGGAAAGTCTATCAGGTCCAAGTCAAAGCTCCGCTCGAAGACCGTGAAGCGTAAGGGGGAGCCGCAATCAATTGTGGATGCTAGACAAGCAAGAATCGCCGAGAAGATGAAGAAGCACTTAGAAGAGCAGCAAAAGGAAACCGCTGAGAAAACGTCATCAGATTTGTCAAAGGATATGGAGATTGATGACAGCGCTGCTGCTACAGCTGATACAAAGAAGGACTCCTCCAAGCCTGTGAGCACTGCCGGCTGGAGAGGTAGCCGGCACAACACCTATAAGCAGAACAAGGTCAGCAAGAAGAAGAACAAGAGTCTAAAGTTCTGAAACCCCTTCTCTCTTATATCAGCTAATAGTTTTTGTTTGTATCGCATCCTTTCATCCACAGGTATTGCTTACATTTTCCACAACGTGGGTGTATCTTGTATCGTTCCAAAATGAGGTTCACATCAGCTCACCACATATTAAAGGGTTATACTCCAGCATTTGTTTTTGTCTCTTTTTCATTGTTTTTGTTTCATTCCTCTAGCTTATGTTTTCTAGGTATGTTGCTTGGTTTATTTCGAATATAAAAAATAGTTGCAGAAGTGATTAGTGCTGTTGTAGGCTGTTTTAAAAGCTCAAACAAGTTTCTATAAACATGGATTTTCACTAATACATACACAGTCTACATGAATAATAAATAATGAACAAGGCTAGAGCAAAAATCAGAAGCAGCAAAAGCAAAAGCAGAAGTAGATGGAAAATGACAAAAGCAGAGACATAACAGAGCCAAAGGGAATAGATCACCGAGCCGATTCATGCTGCATATGCTGTATTAAAAGTACTTTGTAGCAGCATGCAGATCATCAACGTTCAAATAATCGGATCCCACTTCTATCAACTGTCTCCATACAGCATTACGAACTCCAATGGGCCATGAAGGAGTTTCCCAAATACGTGATTTCAAGCCAAGAGAGTGGGCCTGGTCTACCGCTTTGGTGATTTTCTCAACCTGGTTGGAATCCAATCCGGAAAAGAAGTTGAGGGCGCTGGAGGAGCCCGACACCTCGTTCAAAGAAGATGAACAGAATATGGACATCTGTTTCGCTGGAAACTTTGCAGCAATCTCTGGTTTATGCAAAGAGGCCAGAGGGCAGTCGATGAAAGTATAACGAAACTCCTTATTTGCAATATACTCATATGGATAGTTGCCCGTGATGATGATAGTGACGGGGCCCTGTTTGTATTCACCTGAAGTGCTGTTGTATGTGGAGAGATAACCATTCTCCAGAAAGAGGGCTAGCTTCCTCTCCAGTAACTTTACCGTCTTCTCCCCGTCACTCTTGCAGTCTATGTAAAGGTAGAGAGTTTCTTCTGGAGAGTTGTAAAAAATACCATTCTTTCTCTCCTCCTCAGCAGAATCTGGACTGAAATCGTTTTGAGAATTCACTTCTTCCAAAAGCTTGAATATAGGATTCAAATAGAGTGTGTCGATGTTTCTATTCTTCTTGATGAACATCTCATTGTGGCCCACATAGAGCATTCTGGGACTATTCTCAAAGTACCACACATCTGCCTCGATTGAGTTTGAGCCGGACATCAGCCCATCAAAAAGTGGTGTGGCTCTCCACTCATCGTTGTGTGAATGGATGGGTATCACATTCACGTCTCTGCTTATGGTCTCCACAGTATAATGCGCCACCCGAAACAGCGCTGTGTCTGCCTCAAGCGATTGTAACTTGGAGTATATATGTGCAAGGGCACCAATAAGCAACAATGACACAAAAATTGCCACAAACTTTATCACATTTGTTCCGCTCTTGGTGTTTCTAAGGGAACTATACTGGAAATCATGTTCAGAAAAGGTCTCATCTGCACGAGAAGCTGCACGCTCCGACGGGTCGGTTGTGGAGAAGAGCGACATTCTCATTATGGGTGCAATGAATATATGCCGAGAAAAGTAGAAGGGATCTACTCTGTTGAAATACTCAAGAGGACTATGGTTGTTTCTGCCAGTATTGCAGCAAAGGTTTCGTTTGGTTGCCTTTCCCACAGGCGTGTTCTGATGACCTCTTCGTGTTTCCGGATGACTGAGATGCGCAGTCGGGCCGGCCCCTAAAAAATGTCGCAGTACCCCAGAAATTTGGAGGGGGAGTTGCTTTCAAGTGTGAGAAAAAAGGAGGTTTTGACAGAAAAGAGTATACATTTATATATAGACTGTAATATGCTGACGACTCCTCAAGTAGAAGAAAGTGGAGTGTATACGGAAACGTGTGAGTATATAAATGGAGGGTTGATACGCTTCTCGTGAATATGCTCGCGGCTGTGCTAGATCGTTCGCATAGTTCGTTTGTTGTCCTGATGGAAGAGGTGTATTTGGGTGCAAGGTGCTGCATAGAGGTATATCTTACCTCAAAGATGCGCCGCCTGGCCGCCTGCCTCGCTAAATAGCAAACGTCAAGGTGGTCATCACTGCACCTCCCTGATTTCCTGGACACTTAAGGTGTCAGCATGTGGGTAATATTAGGCGGTGAACGTGGGCATCAAACGTAGAGAAGCAGTAGAAGACTCCCGATGAGGGAGGTGCAGAGGGTAGTGGTGACACAAATTAGTAACATTGGGGTTCACGTGTCGTAACCTTACTAAGAGCGCTAAGGCCAGGAGGGCCAGAATCTTGCATCTCGGGACCCTTCCGGCTGTGTAGGACAGGTTTGCCGAGCGAAATAGAAAGAGAGTAATGTATGACAAACACAGATGTACTTCGACAAGAGCTTAATAGGACGTGGCAACGGACGGCTGAGGTGTAGGTATACAAGGACTAAACGCATGTATAAACCAAGACTATATATCAATAAATGTCAGAAAAAAAATACTAAACGAGAATCATTCCGCAATCATGAATCATAAGGCAATATATGTCCAGGAATATCATCTCGTAAACTATGTCTGTCCGGATAGAGTGTACTCGAGAAATCCCCTGCGCTTTTATTGGACCCTGCCTAAGAAAACGGAGCACCACAAGACATAGAGACATGTGAAGTGTCAACCGTTAGTTGCTTTTCTGTAGCTCAAAGGCCCTCTTGTCCGTACTGGAATGCAAAACCAGTCTCGTGACAACTGAATTCAAGGGGACCCTGTAAGAAGATTATTTGTAATGACAATTACCCAAGCGCCCATTGGTCTCTCACCTGCAGCTTGAAAGGTATATCTCAAGAAGACAATGAAAGGAGAACCCCTTTAACTTGTAGCATAGCCCCATTGCGGCGTTGCCAAATGTGCTTCTCAACACCTCTATTGTTGTGGGAGAGTCCATAATATGGAGCGTATCTGGCATCGCGTGCGGTGAGGAGCAGCGGGCTCCCCGCTTCAACGGTCTTAGGAGTGCTGGGGGGGCGCAGCAAATACTTAACGGGCACAATTTCATATTCAGCTCTTTGGCCCTCTACTACAGGGGATCTAAAAATACTTTCCTAAAGGCTGCCATCAAAAAAAAACTAAATTCTAAATTCCGAGCTTACTTTGTTTTTTGATCACAAGATGGGACAGTGCGAAGCAGGCCTGTGTTGGCCACCTCCTCCTTCGAAATTCCAAATCAGTAAGTAGGCCAGCAAGTTACATCAGAATTTAGAGTTTTTCCCACAATATATATCTTATTCCTACTATCCGCAAATTTATTACTTCAAGTATAAGGAACATCGCGGAAAAAAAAGGAGAAAATATCTTATATATAAATAGTTGATGATAGTAACGATACGAAGAATATAGCTAATCATGGTTTTCTGTGCTCAATTCGACCTCAGTACAGAAGTAGCTGTAAAAGCACTGTTCGGATGGCAGGTCAGAGAGAAGGGCCTCATCTCATCCTTCGTGGTGTACTGAGTGAGCTCTTCCCCACACAGCCCACATTCAGAACTGATTTAACCCATGCTCATCACGCTTTTGCAGTGTCTCTCTAGGATGATTATAAGTTGCTTACCTCACTTCATTTAATTGATAGGCCTGTATACCGTGCACTCTCTCCACTCCCCCCTGCCTGTCCATCTGAATTCTCTTGGCAGATGCGGGGTTCCTCAAGCTTAGGTACAACATCAGTACAGGTGGATCAACTTAGGCAGCTGAGCACCGGCCATCATTCCGCGTACTCATTCGATTAACATAAACGCAAGAGGAAAAATGTTAACCATCCGGTATTCAAAAATGGTCTAACCTAAGTCGCGTCAGCATTGTGTATAAAAGACACCGAGGAAACCCGAAGCAATTAGAAGCACATAAAGGGCGCAAGAGATACAATGCCTGTCAATGTAGGTGATACGTCTGAATGTGGGGGCTTATATCGATCGTGCCGGAGGTTCTTGCCATCTAGCCTCTGCATCTCGTCAACCGCTAATTACCTCGGAAAAAAAGCAGAGATTATTATCAGCTGAGCCTCTAATTTATTAGATTCTGGGAATCAACCCCGAGATGGCTGATAAACACTAGCCGGCCCTTACAACCAGGGCCTAAAACCTGAATTAGAATCGATTATAGATTAATTATAGAAGAGCCCAGGCAATGCAGCAGTGGTGTAAGAAATAGAATCCCATTATCGGGGATCCCCCCGCTCCTGATATGGATATACATTCTGCTATCCAACTTACTGAGTAACGGTAAATAGAGCCTAGTAGCTTCTTTGATCTCTTGCTCGATGAACTGATGCTCATCTGGCATATATTTAGTCAATAAGCTCCGGCCACGTCAAAAGGACCCACTTCCCTCGTGATGCACAATGCAGCATTAGATCAATTACCAGAAAAGCATTAGCATACTGCATGACGACACTTTGAAGAAGTATTATTACCTTTCAGTCACTTAGGAGTGTTTTTCGCTGAGATAACCTCAAGAAGCGGACTCGTCTTGCCAAGGCTACATGATGATTGCGAGTGTAAAGAGCGTTTTTAATTTCCACACTGCAGCTACCCCATACCTTAAATTGGCCAGGACCAAAAGCAAATGGTGCAGAAAAAAGAAGTTGTGATTAGATTACATTCCTTTAAGGCGTAGTGATGTCACTCTTGATGTCAACTACAAGTGATTATATCTGAGAGATCTCAAAAGGACGAAACATTTGCTGGTGATCACCCTCAAGTAAGATTAGTGGGCTATGATGCCAGGCTGGTTGCTTCTTGTTCGAGACGGCTCTTACGCATGTCTTCCTACATATGTGTATTTGTTCCTGCGAGAAGGGAAAATTCCAAAGAGTAGTGAGGAGTATCCGAAATTGCAGGACTAAGAACCAGGGCTCTACACCCTTCACAACCAAGAGAGGAGGAGGAGAGGTATTACATATTGTGGAGGGCGAAATATGCATCTCTTGAGCCGCACATAAACGGCATTCCGAGCCGCACAGGCACGGCACCAAATTCTTCCGGTGAAGACTCTTGGGTATAACTATGGTTGAAGTCACAAGGAGAAACATCCGGGAGCATTCTTCGGCTTCACAAACCAAGAAAAAAAAACTGTGTGGCACATCAAACCCCGGATTAGAATTCCAATTACCGTAGGGTGGTAGATGAAGTAGCTTGCCCCTTTCAAGGCGTCCGATAGAGTAGTTGTCTCCATCGGTCACGTATCCGGTGATGTCCACCACACGAATGTAGGCATGCCCCTCTATCGGATATCGTGTGTGCATCCGCATACCACAGCAAGCAAAGCTTATTTTTTGTCACTCACTATATGATGTAGGATACAGCGTAGATCTCTGCCCGATTCAGAACCGCGATGCTTGGGATTCTCACTAATGGATATGGCATATCATCTCGAGTGCTACACTTTTTATTTCTATTGGTTGTATTTTTTCCTTTAGGGCCAATTTTGACAGGGGGGATCCTGCCGCCTCTGGAGGGACTACTGCGTTTAAGCTATGTGCTCTTGGTGAGAACCTTTCTTTTTCATGCATTGGTGCGTAAATATCTGCATATCTCTCCACTGAGGTGTACTTTCACCACCGCACTTTGGAGTGGTGATATTTTCTACGGACATACCGTTGAAGTGCAGCAGATTGGTACACAACCGTGGGAAAAGAACATTGCTGATAGATAATAGATAGATAACAGCATGTGATAGCAGCATCAGAGCTGAAAATCGGAGATATGGCTGACTATACCCCGACCAATGATTGTGCTTCCGTAAACTGACCCGTTTTTATAAAGGGGACAGCAACAGGAGCAGTATCCTTTTAACTGACAGTGATATCTGCTTTCACCTCGTACGTAGGCTTTCATCTCTGCCTCTCTTCCTTCATTATCTCGGGTTACCTTTTGCGCGGGATGAAAAAAAAGTCTTCAATATCATGCTGCGTATCGCCTACAAATACATTGGTCTCCAGCCGGGAAACGAAAGACGGTTAAAGACGGAGGAGATACGTCAGTACAAGCGGAGATTCTCTATATTCATAAGGAATTTTACTCATCTGGCGACTGTATTGCGTTTCTCATGCGTGTTAATGGAGGGGATGTACGAACGCACGTCCTATGTGTGCACGCCGCGGAAAGTACATGAAGCCGATGTGCATATCTGCCGTTTCACCTCTTTTCCCACCTTGCTCAAGCAAAAACTCTCCTGTTTCTGCTGGAGAAATGTGAATGCGCAGGTAATATTGAAAAGAAATGCAATCTGCTTTCGTCTACCTCGGTCTTCCAGATAAGTGTATATGCAACATAGGCATGCTCCTTCCGTTTTACCTTGAGCTCGCTGTCTCTATCCACTTCTCCATTGCTTATGCATGTACACGTACATACCCACCTATCTACTGAGTTTTCCTTCTCGTATTGACGTTCTCTCTTTCTCTCTCTCCCTCCCTCTCCTCCCTTGTATCCTCTCCTCTCGTTTTTTATGCCCCACTAAGCCCCGGCTGAACCTGTGGTTTCCCAGACGATTGATCGCAATAACTGCTGTGAGATTACCTGACGTCTTATTCACTAGTAAAGATAACAAACAGCCCACCGAAAACCCTTCACTGTTTTTATATATCGGCAGCTGCACACTTCACAGATTTCTCCAAGCTTTTTGTTGGAAGTGAGAATCAAAACGCAAAACATACCTGCTCTCTGGGACGAATACCTTTCCCGTTTCTATCGCCGTTAAACGTTGTAGGTAAAAAAAAAAAAGACAGTCTTCCCATTAGTGCCAACAGCTTCAAATACATGCTAAACAACTGACAGCAACACACTCCACTTCCCCCTCCCCTTGCAAACGAACCTATACAAAGTCACTGTATCAACTATGTTTGGGTTCACCGGCGGCTACCATGGTGAAAGAAAGGCCGAGCGCTTTGGCGTTTGGTCACCAATCTTCAGGCTCTCAATAATGAGCCCGGTATTTGAGAGTGTGTTTTCCAGCTTCAAGTCGCTTTTCAACACTGCTATTATTGGGAACATAATCCCTTTCAAGGCTTTGGGAAATGTGGAGGCAAGTTTCAAGAGTAACAAATTCGCTATCAAAAATAATGCTCCAAAGGAGGTCTCGAAAACCACTACACTGACCCCTAAATTAGAAGAAGATGATGGAGATGACTTATTCTCATCCAAAGGTGTGGTGATGAACCTCAAGTCGACTCGCAGTGGTGTTGTGGCACCTGTATCCATGTCATCCCCTCTCCTTCCCACTGCCTGCGCTGTGGACGATTCTGATCTCATGTTCTCTAACGATGGTAGTTCCATGTCCAACCCCTTTGGCTGGGATGTCAGAAACATCGTCGAAGTCAACGACCATACACTTGTTGGTGCCCTGCCAGGAAGTCGTCCTCATGGATACAACCGTTTCCACGGATTTGCCCCACAATCCCAGATGCACCACCCTCTCCCTCCCAAGCCAGTCGATGCCAGCGGTACCATGAACCATATGCCGCCTCCATACTACTATGACGACCACTTCAACCGTCCCCCCTACTCATACTCTCAGAGCGCCAACAGCTCCTCCACCGAATTACACATGCCATCCAAGCCGACTGCCTCTGCTCCCTCTCGGAAACGTCTTCATGATACCGTTGTGTATGATGGCCCATACAGTAACAGTGACAACAATCTCCTTCGTCAGCCCACCACCGCTTACCCCCAGATCTCAAGCAACTTGTCCAACCCCGGTGCTGTGCCAGTTGACTTGTATGAAGTTAACCCAGCTGACTGGAACCGTGATTTGAACCTGCCTGCCGCCGACATGTCTCCACAATTCCCCAACATGACCCGTGCTTTACCCTCTGTTGCGAGCCACGATGTATCAAACGACTACGATGACAACTTTTCCGATTACTCTGGTGACGAGGATGACTTTGCTGTGGCTCTTGATGAGGAGATGTGTCCTGTCTCTTCCAGGAGACGTCGTATAAGACAGGCTTCCGAGGCTTTCCCAACCGAACAACCCAGAAGCCTCAAGCTGAAGAAGAACTCTCTTTCTGTGAGACCCGATGTAAGACCCTCCAACAGCGTGGACGAAGAAAATTGGTCCACTGGGTCCCGCCTCATTGCTCAGGTGACGCCTCAAGAGGAGAACTTTTCTTCCGTTTCGCCCCGCTCCAGTGGTGCGTCTGATGGTCTTGCTACTCCAGGTACCCAGAACACCAGTATCAGTCCACTCAGCAACTCTCACCAGACGTCATCCACTGATGCTTTGGACGAGATTGAGAAAACCGGAGAGCTCCGCGTAAGCAACAGCAATAACAACAGAGCCACTTACACTGATGCCGCAGATGGTGTCAACGAGCCCGATTCTCACGGGCTGAGTGGAGCTACCGCTGCTGACTACGACAACTCAGAGGCGGCTGAGCTCTCTGATGGTGAGGGTGATTTGTCTGGTGAGAACCACATCTTTGCCTGCCAACACTGTCCCGCTTCATTCAAGGTCAAGGGCTACCTCACCAGACATATGAAGAAACATGCCACTTCTATGGCGTTTGTTTGCCCCTTCTACAAGGACTCTGAACCAGGTGTAAAATCTGAAAACGGTGAGAATGAGGATGAGGACGGCAACGACTTCCACGACTGGATCACTACAACTCATGCTGGTCTCCCACATATCAAGGGTACTAAATGCCACTCCACTGGTGGGTTCTCTCGTAGAGACACATACAAAACACATCTGAAGGCTCTGCACTTCATCTACCCTCCCGGCACCAAGTCTGCTAGCCGTAAAGAGGTTGGTGGACGCTGTGCTGGATGTTTCGAGTACTACGTGAGCAATACCGTTTGGATGGAGGACCATATCGAGAAGGGCTTGTGCCCAGGTACCGTGAATATGAGAAGCAACAACTGTCATATGTCGTAAGAAATGGAGTAAGTTCAAGAATAGGTTATTTCGCGAAGTTTTTGTTGCACAGTGTTGTGCATTTGGGTTTTTAACTGTTTTGGGTTTAATTTCAAATTACATACCCCGCTATGGTATCGGAGCCAACCTAGTTTTTTTGGTTTGGCCGGGAGATACGTTTTTAAAGGTACTGAGGTTGGTACGGTGTTAAGCTTGTGTTTTTATAGCTTGTTTAGTCCTTTTTGTCGTTTTCGTTTTCTTTTATTTAGTATTTTTGTTCCACCCATCTATTTTTTTTGGATCTACTGCGCTTCTCTTTCCGCTCCATATTCAGTGTTCATTTCTTCTCTAGGGCATTGCACTTCATCATTTGCAATGGCTTATTTGTATGGAGTTCACTCAGGCAGTGGAGTGGGTTCAGGTATTTGTAAATCAGGTACACACCTTTTATGGGTGCGCCGATTATTCTTGTTCTTGTTCCCCACGTAAAAATTTGTGGGATGTCTCCAAGAAAATGATATTTATTAACAGTTTACAATATGTGACACGAGAAGAAAGAGTATATAGTAAGAAGTACTTAGATCCACTTGATTAAAAAAAATAAGCAAATAGGGGAAACAAAAGCAAAGTCTTTTCTAAACTAAAAGACTTTTGTTGTCGACCCCCTATGTTTTATAGAAAACTAACATGTGTTACTCGCTATACTCGCTGTTTGCAGCCCACGGAGCACCATAGTCACCGGCTGGACAACGTTTTGTGTTGAGCTCAACGCAGGCACTCCATATCGTCCCTACGAACTCTATGTCTACTCAAATCCCACCTCTACTCAAGCTCTACGTCTACTCAAGCTCTACGTCTACTCGAATTCCATGCCCACAGGAGAATCTCTATGTCCAGACGAGCTTTGAGGAGAACATGCCA
The DNA here is from genome assembly GCA_003706285.3 of Kuraishia ogatae. Classification (NCBI taxonomy): domain Eukaryota; kingdom Fungi; phylum Ascomycota; class Pichiomycetes; order Pichiales; family Pichiaceae; genus Kuraishia; species Kuraishia ogatae. The sequence continues at coordinate 73,577 of PPKV03000011.1, read as the reverse complement.
TACAAAGCGCGCACAGGAGTCACACAACATGCTCAGTATGCCAATGATGACTCCCGACTGCCATCGCGATGCCCATAAGATGGAGGACCAATCTCGTTATCTCAGAAATGTTTATCTGAATGCCCTTCCATCCGCGTTGAAGTCCCACATGTACGTACTGAGATGTAGTTGCCAACCTAAAACTTGCCCACCCTGCCTTGTCAATCTAATCTATGATAAGGATGTAGGTATGCAGTGAGCAAAGGCGGAAGTAGCAAGCAGTGATAGCAGCACCCGCGATGGTGATGGGCAGTGACAGTAGAAGTGCAGCAACGGCAGCCGAGGCAGCGTAAGTGATCTATCTGATTTGAGTGCTCTGGGCTGCCAAGTTTAGAAGAGCTTAGTCCGCGGTGCCTCTGACACGCATTTACAGAGATCATTAGATAAGCGCATAAAGGTAGTATCGAGGGGTGTATTACCATAGGGGTACACAGAGAGACTCTTTGTGGATAAGCATAGTGAAGGAAGACAGCTGGTGGTTTTTTTTGATAGGGCAAGACAATTAATTGATGTGGGGAGGAGAGATAAGAGATTGGTGAAACCTTGTTATGTACACTACAACTGTGGGTCAAGGATAAATGATTTGATATATGGTTTTCTGAGAAGATCATCTGACCATGGGATCACTGGGCACACTTCAACCGGTGCAGAAATGAATGAGGCTTTCGGCGGAAGCCTTATAATCAGTAACGTTGAGATGCGCAAGAGAGAGTGACTGCCAACCATTAACATCGGCTGCAATGGAGCTTATCGTATAAAATTAATTCATTTTGTATATAGAATAATAAATAATAAATAACTTGAGGATAATTGATTTCTTTTCGTTGGCATAAGTGGTTTGTCTTCGTCAGTCTCCTTGCTCCCCTGGTTGCATGTCATTGGACTCATTCCGGTACCTCAGCTTGATACAATCATGAGATTAAACATGATGATTGGACAAGCAAACCTCTTCTAAACTCTTCACGACAACTTGGCAGCCAGCTCTTTGGCGAACTTGCCAAGCTCCTCAAAGTCCGCATTCTTGGCCGGCCATCCAATTGTCAATCCGGTCTGCTCGTCCCTCTTTGGAATCAGGTGGAAGTGAACGTGATCAACTTCTTGGTGAGCAATTCTTCCATTATTCTGGAGAATGTTGTATCCATCTCCCTGAGGAGAATCAATGTCCAGTTCAAGTGCCTTGGCGAGCTTGGAAGCAATAGGGAGAACATCGGCCAAGTATTCATCAGGGATGTTGTGGAGCTTGGCACCGTGATACTTTGGAATCAGTAAAAGATGGCCCTTGGAGAGTGGTTGAATGTCCAAAAATGCATATGTTAATGGAGTCTCGATCAACTTGAACGAAGGGATCTCTCCTGAAGAATTGAAGTGTCAGTACTTAAAGAGCGTGCAGTAAGGTTGAATTCGGGGTAGATCCTCCGATGCAGATGCTTACCCTTGATGATCTTGCAGAAAATACAGGATGCTTCAACAGCTGCCATTGTGGATATATCGGATCGATTAGATTGAATTCTGGGATCTGACGTATATGGAAGAAATCGATTAGCCCTTTTTTTTCTTTATTTGGCAAAATGGTTTGTTACCAACCACCGGTCAAGGTGGGGTACATGTGACGCCCTTCCTGTACGATTGATTGAGTAAAACACTACAGGATAATGATGTATGTGGATCTGTTGGAGTGATAAGAGGGGTTAATATAAACATGTGTATTCCATACCTTATAAGAAAAGTGATCAATCTTAATTATTAGTAATGACATGCCGATATACAGCACTTCTCTGAACTTTTTTCCCACCGCAGGCTGGAGTGCTGACGATAACATATAGTCTCAGCCGTCTTTCTTCCCATGCCTTCTGCGTCTATAATCCAATCAACGAACTAAACTGTCGTATACCCAAACTAGTTATCATGGTGAATCCCTGCGCGCCAAAGGGAAAATAGCTGAGAGTATAGTACAACACTGCAAATACTTCCACAATTCCTGTTATTAGTGTCAAGATGGTGGACTTCAACACCACCGCACAGTAGAGCGTACTTATGATGGATGAGAAGAATACAATAGTGAATGGTAGTCTCTCCCTTGATATGAGATGTCTACAGTAATCCACTGGCCCTTGAAGAGCTCCGAAAGAGAGCACAAACAGCAAAGATCCAAGTGTCCACAGTAATGCAAACTTACGCGGTCTTAGGCTCAGCACGGGAAATAAAACTATGCCCAACGTAAAACATACCACTGATCCTGCCATCAAACAGAAGAAGGCAACTAGTCTTTCAAAACGGCTAAGCTTAAACCAGGAAGGCTCTTCAAATCGCTGCTGTTCCAAGTCCTGGTTTGTCATTGGCAACCTCGTATACACTTCGCTGTAACCTTGTGAGAGGGTGGAGCCGATATTGGAGAAGAATGACTGAACGCTCCCCTGAAGGGTTTCTTCACCATTTACACCGCCAGAACCCATAGGCGTTGCCCCCCCTTGCCTGGACGATCTCCAGTTTTGAAACTGTGAAATAAATTGAGATTCGCTATCACCACTCATGTCGAGAGACTGTGTTTGAATAATTGGTGCACTGAACAGCTGTAGAAAAATGTGGCTGAATAATGATATTTCAGCTTGCCTTTTCTGCTTGACTTTTATGGAGAGAAATCCATTTACCTTTCATGTGCAATGTTTGTGTATATCTCTGGTATATTTTATATGCGCCGATGTGCCTCACTCCTCAACGCACAGCACCTGTGCAGTATAACACTAGTCCTCAAAACACAAACAAAATGGCCAAAAAATGTTTATCAGCCGACGGAAATGATAATGGTATAGCAGGGACAATATATATCACTTTAGCCACGTAATCATAAACGGGTTGAATTCCAAGTGGCGCTCTCAAAGTCTCTCACGTTAACCAAAGCAATGTGATCATAATCACACCTCATGCATCTTGTCTGCGTTTTTTCTCTCTCTATCTCCGAGTATGTTAAGTAGGCGTATTATTAACGAGACCATATTGCGCTCAAGGGGCGCTGAGTGCACAGTTAGGCGTGGTTACAAAGCAGGAATGACCATCGCTACTAGGGAAGATGTGCCTACCGCTAGGATCATCGACCAAACAGAAGGGCGCGTGGGGGGATCGGGGAGGAAGGGGAAGAAGGGGACATCGGAGGGTTATGGGGAGATGCCACTAGTAGGTACGGTACCACTGGGAGTTGCCGTAGGGAGCTCCTTGTGAAAGTCGTAGGGGAAATGCCACGCCATGCATGGAACAGGGCGTAGAGAAGGCTCTTATACCTTGGGATGCAGTAGGGTGTATATTGACCGTTCAAAATGCACTAGTTATTCAGGATACATGGCAAGTATAATCTACGTATTGCGTTATAAATCAATCTTCAACAATTGATGAAGTATCTGTAGATGTTTTTTTCATTCTCAAGACAAGGTTTCAGGGAGCACGGGTTAGAGTAGGTGGCTAGTGTGAGACAAATATGGTCCAGTGGGAGACAGGGGAGAGAAGTAATGTGTACAGCATAGCAGTCACTCTAAACTGGAGCGTATTAGACCGTAGGCATAATGCTGTATGGAACACACGCTTTCGCCGTTGCTAACTATCAATATAATATCATTATACGTATCATATACACGGTATTCTTCGCATGAAATGAATCCATACCAGGAATCAAAAAAATAAACCCAAAACTTGAAGTGTAGAGAAAAAACTTATGGGCAAAACAATCCAATTAAAATAAAAAAGCAGTAACGACAAAACAAGAGCATAATGCAAAAAATGGGTGCTTAACACAGAATGAAAGCGTGAAAAGAAAGTTAGAAAAACATAACTTGAGAGTTCGGTTTTAACATTATTCAACTAGTCCACTCCAACTTCCAACTTCAATAAGGGATGTAAATATGTAATTTGCTGAGTATCAAAGTAGGGTTACACCTGTTGATCAGTTAGCAAGATCAGACCAAAATTCACCGCCGTTGCCGTTATCCTGGGGAACTGCAGTAAAGTCGCCTGGAGTACTTGATTTGCTAGCACTCACTTCTGGGAAAAAAGTGAGCGGATCCTCGAACCCTGTCTGGTTGGGTTGAGGTAAGTAAAGCGATTGTTCACCACCTTCGCTCTGTGGGTATGGACTGATACCATTGTCGTTGGTGGAAATCTCTTGTTTCATTGCAGTGGGGGATATTAACCCATATTGGCTTGCACTTGCACTACTGCTGTTGATATTCAATTCAGTGCTGTCCCCACCACTGTAAGCATTGACATCCATACTTACTCCCCGCGGCTGTCCCATCGCCTCCAGCTGATTTATTCTCTGTTGTAGAAGTGCCAATCTTGAATCCTGACTCTTCATAATGCCCTGTAGGTGAAGAGTGTATTCCACAGTCTTATTGAGAATAACACTCTTGTTTGCTCGCACTTCCTTAGCCTCTTTGGAGTCCTTCTTGAAACCACCATGCAATAGAGAAGCGGGAATCACCGCGCCAAGCTCTTTTATCCTCTCTTTGATCAAATCACGTCTTCTTCTTTCCACAGCATTATGCAACTCTCTCCTTCTGTTAAGCTTACCCTCTTTGGTAAGCGGAGTCTTTGGATTCAGATGAGACCCCACCGACCCTGGAGAACCAATGGCTTTGAACGATGGGGAATTGATTGGTGATCTCAAATACGAGTCATTATAGCTGTTATTGTTATATGACCCGTATGGCGAAGTATCAAAATCGTATGTGCTACTAGGAGAGATGAAATTGTTGAGTGATGAAGCCATGTAGTTGGAAGTACTCAGTCTACGTGCACCTTGGTTGCTTATGCTGGTTGCACGCTGTGGAGGTGTATTGCCATACGAGTTGGATAGGGTGGGCTGAAGACGTGGAGAGAAATATTGAGAGTTCAGCATCCCGGAAAAGTTAGCAGGGTTGTTGTCATTGCTGTTGTTTAGAGATGTGGAATAGGTATCTTCACCAGGAATACCAGCTGGGACAAATCCAAGAGAATCCAAGTCATCTGCATATAATTGGGCATTGATAGAACCGTAACGACCGTTTGTAGACTGGATACCTGTGTCTGCTCCATTGGGTGGTATTACATTGAGACTGGGCGAGTATGGTGAACTAGTTTCGTTCAAAGGTGAAAAGTTATCTGTGTTATCGAACCGGGGGAACTCATCCTGTGCCGAGTTTGCGACAATAGCTGAAAGCCTGTCAATATCTTCTGTGTCATAAGAATACAAGCTATTGCCCGTGGTGGTGTTATTGGTGTTCTGCGAATTGGGTGCGTAGTTCCTGCTTGTGTTCGGCATGATGTTACTGTTACTAGAACTTGTGCCGTTGTTGTACTCTGCCGACGCGTCATCTGTCTTTGCTCCCGGATAGTAGTTGAAGTTGTTCAGTATGGGCAATGGGGCATCCTTCTCGGATGCATAGTTGTATTGGTCCATCGTGTGCGGAAATTGTGGGAAGCTGTCTCTACAGAGGGAAAGAAAGGGATGCCTCACACTGCTCTGAGGAAAAGTCGCAGTTGCTATTGGGAACCAAAATACAAGTAAAACCTATTTCCCATCAAACGAAAAGTAGGTTACCGTATTGAAGGATATGATATCTAAAGTTATGCGTGGCTCTGGGGTGTAAAGAGTTGACTGGCTCCCTATTGTACACAAGCGCTCCTGATGGCAACCCCACACTGCAGTGAAGGGTAATAGAAAATTTATCGCTGGGGAAAAGAATATCCGATAGAAAAAATATGTTGCACTTCAACAACAGTAATAAATACCAAGTTTATTGTGGCTAGTATTTGAAGGATATCACAATTGAACAGCTACGATATTGCGCTCCCATAGTCGCTATGAAGGTTACGCCGTGTGGCTGTCGCGGCCCTTAGCTGCAACGTTCCCGGCTTTCCCAGCTAAGGAAAGGGGAAGAAAGGCAGTGCAATAATCAGATTGAGGTGCAATAACCATAGTTGGAAGGGTGGAGCACAACTCACTGTTTGGTAGAGGCACTATGCTACTGTACACTTCTTTGATGGGCTGCCCGTTCCGATTGCAAGCCCTAGTAAGAGGGAGAGCCACATAGAAAGACGATTTTAGAGAAGGTGAGCAGAGAGTTGTGGGCGCAGACTGGGTGAATGGATGGCTGTAGAAATCAGAGAAACTACCCATATTAAACAAGGAAGGGTCAGCCAAGTTAATGGAAGTATAATGTAGACAGAGTGAAGGGCACAAAAATGAACCAATATCATAGACATCTTGCACACAATAAACTGAAGCAACGCTCGCAGAAAAAGCATGCAAACGATTGTTGACAAGGACTTAATGGCCAAACGAAGTTTACGCAATATAAAAGCTTTGACTGGCACCAGATTATTGTAGTTACGTATGTTATTTTCGCCTTCACGCTTGAGAAATAAACAATCTTAAGCTTACTGCTGTAGAACTGGGTAGGCAGCAATCTTGTTGTACTCCGTGCGCATTCAAACTGCACACCAACAGCAGTGGTGCCTCTTGTCCTACGAAAGAATCAGAAGGCCGACTGCAGCTAACAGAAACAAAATGAGGACTCTGCTATGGCGAAATTCAAAGCGGCAGTCCCCAATTGTGACAAAAATATGTTTCTGCTGATCTCAGCTCCCTCACTTGGCTCTAGAATGTCTCTTGTACATAAAATCACACCTGCTCTACACGGTAGATCAGACGCGCAGGTTATCCAAGTTACATGCCTTCTTTCATGTGCCGGGCGCTGCACAATGCAGCAATGTAGTGCACAGCAGTGCGTGTGTACATCAGACGGCTGACAACAACAGTGCTTCTTCCTCCCCACTCATGTACAGGAAAGGAAGGGATGGCAGTATGCATCGACCCGAACGCCGGTTAAGGATCCCCCTGGGACAAAATGAAGAGGAGTGATGCCTCAACCTGGCATGGGTTATGCATGGCCTGCCTGCATGGTTTATCCATGCGCACCCAGCCTTATACGAAACGAAGCCACGACAATTTTCGTGTTATTTATCTTTGACTGTTGGGGGCAAGATACGCAACAGGAAAGAAGGGCAATGTCAGACATTTGATTTTACCTTTCAGACATCTGCTTCTAGGCGCAATCTAATTTTTTGTGCTTTTTTCATCCCTACATGTGTTTCTCATCTCCACAGACCCCTCTCGTAATGGAAGTGTTTTCCCATCGTGGTTGCCAGCACGCTGGTTTCTTATGCCCATTAGGCTACTTGACCGGGGAAAGATAATATCAGTAGAGATTTCAGAATATAGATATATGTACATGGAAATATATAGATACATGTACACCCTCTCAAAACATATAAAACTATCAGACTCCTTACAAATCAAATATCGAAATACATGCAACTATGATACAAAGATATGACACAAGAATGCCGATATATTATGCGTTTACTGCTTCAGCACAGAGCCATTCCTTCCATTGTCTGCATATCATAGAGGAGATTCAAACCCTCATTAGTTTTCCAAACGCGCTCCAACACTTGTAATGCTGCGTATGCGTTCTCTTGGTTATTATGAACATCCGTGACTCTGTTGCAGTATGCAGCAACAACACCTCTGTCCTCTACCTCAACGGCGCACAGACCTGCAATGAACATACTCCACAAACCAAAAATCTCCGCCACGTCAGACTCTGGACAGGCCCTGAAGTCTATCATCATGATCGCCAAGATATCGCCAATAGGTTTATCCTTTGCTGTAGTCAGGCTTGGGTCCTGTAACTTCTTCATCAAAATCAACGAGGCATACAATGCCGTCCTCTTGACTATAAGGTACCTTTCACCAATAGGTGTAAACTCAGCTGCACTAATAGATGGTACTGATTCCCGGCTCTGGTTCCGGGCCCTCTCACTCTGCTTCTTGAGAAACCTGTCATATTCCTCTTCTGCGATTCTCCTGTCCAGCAGAGAAATCATATGGTGCATGAGACGCTTCCGCTCAGAGGACGGCGGTAGTCTGAATACGAGTGAGCATTGGGCAACTATTAAAAATGCCTGACAGCAGCATCCTAAAAGTGCCGTGTCTTCCATGCTACGGTTCGCATGACTATACAGAGACAAATAAAGTTGTTCAAATGCAAATGGAGAAGGCATCTCTTTGAGCGCTTCTGGGGAGCTTGTCAACACCGCAACAGCGTAGTTATAGATCAATCCATCGAGAGCAGCCTCCAAGTCATCAGTCAAATAAGATGGAGTATGGGGCACCTGTGCTGCCACATGCTGTTTTAGAACATTGTAGCATGCACTTATATGCTTTGCGGTTCTAGCTGTGTGGCCAACCCTGATATCACGCAAACTTAGAAAAATGATTGCTGACATCACAGATACAGAATCCACCGGGGCATTATCGGTAGGTGAGCTAACTGAGCTAAATTCCTTGAGAGCAGACATGTACTTTTTGCCGAGGAATGACTGCATGCTTGGCTCGTTCTCGTATATTATAGTTGCCCCAAGGGCCACGCCAACTTTAGAAACAAGCGCCGAAGATTGTGCCAAGTTGATAAATGCAGAGATCAGATTTCTCTTCGCAAACTTGGGGAAAACAGTAAAGAGATAGTGGCCGAGAAAAACATCTAGGAAATACCCGTCACTCTTGCGAACGGGAATGCCTTTCAAAATCCTCGTCATACCTGCTGTCCATCCTCTAGATTTCTGGTTGTTGACTTCACCACTTTCAATTAGCTGCTTTGCGATTAGAGATTGTTCAAGCTGTTTTTGCTGCTTTGGTTGTTTCTGCTGACGGACTGCCTTTCGCACGACAATCATGTCGCTGCTTTGAGGATTGATATCAGAAACCTGGGATGCAGTCTCCATTAAATGAGACATTACCACCAGTGGTGATTTCCTCTCCGATTCTTTGTTGATCACCTTATTGGGAGAGCTCTCTAACTCTTCTGATCGGCTTGGGGTTGAGCTCTGATACTCATAGAGTCTTAAACTCTGGTTCTTGAACTCAGGCCAGATACATAGCCTCGAATTGCGCTGACAACTCCCACAGATTGGTTTTATCTCATCACACTTCTTCTTATGAGCACGGCAACTGAAACATCCTGTTCTGCTTCTCTTCTGTTTGGGTTTTGGCAAACCCGCAGTGGGTGGTTTTGCATTAGCATCCACCTTATCGTCAGACATTCGTCAACGATGAAATGATACCTCTTCGGTGGCAGGACAACAGTCCTTCAGTCTCAGTGATATTGTTGTTACCAGAGGATGGGAGGGAGATTATGAGAAAAAACGATTGGTAAAATATATATAGCGGCCTCTTTTCTGTATAGGGGAGAATTTTCAGCATGAGTCTCCTAACGATTTCCCACCTGGAGGTGCCCAGGAAACCTATATATGTCCAGCGCGCGCCAACAGGATTAGAGTTCCCGGTAACCCACTAAGGTGTGGGATAGCGCCTGTTTTGCAGGGTCCCCACTTGGTTTATATCCCTATTCTGCGACTAAAGCCAGGCGCACTAGTCGATGGCTCAGAGATTGGCCGGTATCTCGGGCTGGAGCTCCTTGCAGTGAATGGGCATTTTCGAAATCCATGCAGATAGAATAGCAGCTCACACCCTTGTCGCCTGCAAATAAGAGGGGACAGTAGAGACTATGACCGTCGCAAAATGGGACCTTGCTGCAAGTCTACAGCATACTTGACGCACGAGTGCTGGTTTCTGATGCGCCTACCAACATATTGGCGAGCCTTTTCCTGTACTGTGTACTGTGGGATGTCCTTGAGGTGCAGGAGGCAGCATGTTCCGTGTAAGTGTTTGCTACATGAGCCAAGGAACAGGGAGGAAAACGAAGAGCAATCGTGCCCCTTCAGGATAGAAAAGCTGCTAGTTGCTGTACGACTTAGTGTTCAGCACAGATCGAAGACACCATGGCTTCCTACCGAAACACTAGGTCTGGGCCATGACGAGGCTTATCTGTAATGCCTTATGGGAGAGATATAAGCATTTAGCACAACAGGTGCTGCCGAAAAACAGCAGGAAAAAAAACAGAAAGGGTATGCTAACAGAAGGCGCACCTGCAAGACTTGTGCGCGTAACTCCGTTTGGTTGAAGGGAATTATCAGCTCCAATAAATTCTGTATCTCCTCCATCTATCTGAATTATTACCCCAAAAGATTGGGTATCTGAGATGCATAGATTGAGCAATGATCACATGATTCTTATCGGTAAGTTTCAGCAGAACTCCTGTTCCAACTAATCCCATATTGCCCTTGTCCTCCACGAACAAACAAGGTTCATATCTGCGCTAACCTGCAGTAACTGAGTTCGAATCGGGCGAGGTATCTAGCAGATTGCAGCTCTAAACTGGATGTCTGGGTTGTACATAATCTGTCCTCCAAGGGCACATGATTAGACACAAACTCTACTCTATTCGTCTCCTTTGAGAGATACAGAGGCTGGGTGGGTGTTTTGCATCAGATGATACGACAGTATGCACATGTCGTCTCGAATGAAAATCGTGCTCGCTGTCTTTATTGTTTTTCTGCTTTTCTGCATTTTTTTCCTCGCAGAGACGGACAGAAAAACGCTCAAATCGAAGTCGGCACTGCACAGACGTATACACACTGTATAGCGTATCTGCAACTCTTTGCCCATCCCGTATGCAAACTGCAAGCCCTCTTGGCCTTTTTTGTTCTCTGTGCGTGCGTCCGAGCTGCAGTTTGCTGCGTCTCCCCAAGGCATCTAAATCCTACCCTCTTGATTAAGGACGCCTGCGTATTCTGTGAAGGCTACGGTCGTGTGCCCACTGCTGAAGAAACACACGTTCCACGGTGTGAATGTCTACGAAGCGCGTTGTATTGACTGATTAACCAAAGTGGAATTTGGGTCATCTGCGTTCGAGTGGGGTTCATTTCATCATCACATCTTACGCTCACCAGTTATCCCTGTCATACTGCAATGCGCTGCCATATGGAGGCCGCGGGATAAATCTACCTACGTTGTATAATGTCACGAAGTGGAGTGAGAAACAACACGAACCGTGACGGTCAAGCTGGACTTGGCTCGCCCGCGGGACCTCGCTTAGAGTCAGCCGTCTCAAATCCATCCTCTACAGTCAATTATGAAAATTCTAAGCCTAGAGAAGAGCATGATTTCGAGGAGTACTACCCAGATTTGGATCAGGAAGCATATTTGCCGGTTTTCGTATCACACAAAAGACATTCGGATCCTGGAGTGAAAACAGCACCAATAGCCAACCTCAAAAAGCCTTCGTTTAGGCTCTTGCCAGTGGATAATACAGAGAGTTCAGCAGCTAAGATACCGAAGCACCTAATACAGTTAGGCTACCATGATATCAATCTGGGAGGAAGTTACAAGAGGAGGCTGCCAGATACGTATTTGCGATATGATTATGTGAGCAATGGCTTGGTGAGGAATTCACTCACCCCAAAAGATAAGTTTCAAGTGCTGTATGATATGGATGAGCAGGATCTCTACTTTCTTAAAGCGATCAATGAGCAAAGAGCATCTTTACAATTGAACCCGATCACCGAGGAGATCTTTGAGGTTTTGATCACATTCTTGGAGATCCAATGGTATTTCATGGAGAGATTATTGCCTCCAAAGAGTAAGTCATCAGACGTTTTCAATAATGATGAAATGATCAATAGCGCATCACTACATACATCTATATATGGTTCCGATGACGGCACAGGTGGCCTTCCTGAAGAGGACCAGTGCTGTGCTGTCTGCAATGAGAGCGAATGCGACAACTCCAACGCCATAGTGTTTTGTGACGGATGTGATATTGCCGTTCACCAGGAATGTTACGGAGTGGCTTTCATTCCAGAAGGTTCGTGGCTATGCAGGAGGTGTTTAATCTCCAGGAATCGTAAACCACGGTGTCTGTTTTGCCCTTCAACAACCGGTGCTTTCAAACAAACTGATACCGGATTCTGGGGTCATGTAATGTGTGGTCTTTGGATCAACGAGCTGTACTTTGCCAACCCAATATATATGGAGCCAATAGAAGGTCTTGCTGCTATTCCAAAGGGTCGCTGGAAACTCAATTGCTACATCTGCAAACAAAAGATGGGCGCATGCATTCAATGCAGTAACAAAAACTGCTTCCTTGCCTACCATGTTACCTGTGCAAGGCGATCTGAGCTCTACTTGGGTATGAAGGCAGGGATCCAGGGCGCGCTGTCTAACTCTGCATCCCTTGTATCGTACTGTGACAGGCATGGGCCTGGATGGTGGAATGCTCAACATGACTCGAAAACAGGTGTTGAGAAAACACGGCTATACTATGCGACAATCGGAGCTATCAAGGACAAAAGTGCCAGACTCAAGATTAAAATAGGGAAGTCAAAGCAAAAGAAACAAAGAGAATCAAAAACTGATCTATTCAGTTGGAAAACTCGTGGCGGCGCACCCATAGTGCCTCGCATAACAGCGCAGAGACTAGTGAGCTTCTTGGCCTCCTCTCGTATCATTCTAGACAAGGCGCCCCTGCTTGTACACGAAGTGTGTAAATATTGGACTTTGAAGAGAGAGCAAAGACGGGGAGCTCCGCTCATCAAGCGCCTTGACGCAACGCAGTACGGTTTAATGACAGATGAGGAAGCGGAGGAAAGAGTGCGCGTCTTGGGGGTGTTCACCGCAGATATTGACAGGCTCCTGGATTTGACTACTGCCACCACGAGACGCTCAGAGCTCAACAGACAGAAACTTGAGGAAGAGCTTGCCATCATGGAGCTTGTCTACTTGCCAGTTCAATATGCTGTGTCGACTATTGTTGATAGATTGGCTGAAATAGACCCTTCACAGACATTAATGAGGCTCGATATAGCTCCCCTGCAGCAAGCAGCTGGTGTTTCTGGGGTTCTGTCGTTTGCAGAAATCATTTCCAAGCATGAGTCTTACCAATATAGCACAGTAAAGGCCTTCATGACTGATTTCCAAAATTTTCATGATTTTATCCTTTCCACCACCTCTACGATTACATCATCAGCCCACAAGGTGCTCAAGAGGTGGGGCAAGGAATCTATACAGAAGTTCAAGTATGCTGTTGAACTTGAACAGCTGGCGAGAGAGAGAATGAAGAAGAGCCGCACCCTGGCTAGCTCGTTGCTGGAGGATTTCCAGATACAAGGGTTAGATGTGGAAATCCGTCAGTGGGAGGGCTACACGATGAAGAATGAACTCACAGATGCCGAAGAGTACGGCGAGGATATAAGCGAAATTCCTGATTTGCCCATAAAAAAAGAGATCCAGAACCAAAAAAGGTTAAAGAGAAGGAGATTGAGGTGAAAGGCACAACCAGGCTTATAGGTTGCACGTGTACAAATATTCAACTATACTTAATTTATGATTTGACGGAAAACACATTTAGATAGATATGTAATTGGTTATAAGATTCAAATACTAGAAGAGAAAACAAGGTTAAAAAACCCAAGAATGCTCCCAACAACTATGTCCAACCTGCTTACAGCTTGTCGTAGTACTCCTCGTAACCGGGGACGTCCTCCTTCATACCGTGTCTCTTTCTGGTGTTAAGAACGATCTCACCTGGCTTGGAGGTCTTGTCAAGTGGGTCACCGTTCATGGTGGACCAGTGGTCAAACACCATCTGTGGGAAAGCCTGACCACCGGTAGCCTGTCTGAGCTCACCGGTGAAACCGAAAGACTCGTTAACTGGCAAGTAAGCCTTGACGGTGAAGAGAGGAGTACCTGGTCTCTGCTCCTCAGAGATGACCTGACCTCTCTTCTTGTTAAGAACAGAGTAGATACCACCGATGGCGGACTCTGGGCACTGCACCTCAACAAGGAAGACTGGCTCCTGGATTCTTGGCTCGGCAAGGAGAACGGCAGCGTAGGTGACTCTTCTCATGGTTGGGATGATCTGTCCACCACCTCTGTGGATGGCATCAGCGTGCAAAGTGACATCGAGGATGTTGATTCTGACAGATCTCATAGCCTCACCAAGCATTGGACCCTCCTTAGAAGCCCACTGGAAACCAGCGTTGACAGAGTCCTTGATCTCGGCAAGGTATTGAACAGCCTTGGTCTGGTCGACAACGAGGTTGGCACCGGTACCATCTGGACCGAAACACCAGATCTTTCTGGCATCGGTGACATCCCAACCGTACTCGTCAGCCATAACTCTAGCACGAGCTTTGAAATCGTCTCTTGGAGAGATCTTACCAGTCTCAATAGCAGCAGCAACCTCCTCATCGATTGGCTGAGCCTTAACGTAGAGACGGTTGTGCTTGTTTGGAGACTTGGAAAGAGCAACCATGGAGGACTCAGCCTCGACGGTCTCTCTGTAGGCAACGACAGGTGGGGAAATTCTCAATGGAACACCAGCATGGTCGTTCTCAAGGTCCTGAAGACAAATCTCAAGATGGAGCTCACCGGTACCGGCAACAATGTGCTCACCAGACTCAGACATGGATGTAAGGACACATGGGTCGGACTTGGAGAGACGCTTGAGACCCTCAACAAGCTTTGGCAAGTCGTTAGCGTTCTTCACCTCAACGGCAACCTGCACGACAGGGGAGACGGAGAACTTCATCACCTTCATGTTGTGAGAGGCCTCGTTGGTGGTAAGGGTACCAGACTTGAGCAAGAACTGGTCAATACCGACAAGACCGACAATGTTACCAGCTGGAACATCATCAATTGGCTCAACGAAACGACCCATCATAAGGACAGTACGCTGAATAGCCTTGATGAAGAGATCATCCTTCTTACCTGGGACGTAGTTTGGACCCTGGATTCTAACCTTCTGACCAGATCTAACAGTACCAGCGAAAACACGACCGAAAGCGTAGAAACGACCCTTGTCGGAGGTGGGCACCATCTTGGAGACGTACACCATAAGGTCAGCCTTAGGGTCACAGTCTCTGATAGCAATGCAGGAGGAGTCATCGGATGGACCCTCGTAAAGAGTCTCAGCTCTGTAGAACTGAGCGGTGACTGGAGATGGAAGGTGGATAACAATCATCTCAAGAAGAGCGTCAGCAGCTGGCAAGAACTTTCTCATGACAACCTTAAGGAGAGCCTTACCCTCGAGGTCCTTCTCGTCACCCTTGAGGTTAATCTCGAGCTTCTCAAGGAGAGTTGGGATCTCATCCTTCTTAAAGTTCATAATAGCGGCAAAGAGACGGAAGATTGGGTCAAGAACGAACATGTTGAAAGCACGCTCAAGAGACTTTCCATCAGCGTCCTTCTCCTTGTTGGTCCACTTCTTGGTCTTTGGGTTGAAGTAAGAGTCACCCCAGAGACGCTCCATCATCTTAGCACGGTCAACACCGAACTTCTTGGAGTAACGGATGGCGAACTGACGGACGGTGAAAGCCCAACCGTGGAGACCGGAACCGAAAGCAACGGTACCTCTCTCTGGGTAAACTTGCACGTCACCAATGGACTTCTCAGTGTAGGTGGAGATGATAACGTTGACGGACTCAACGGTTCTGGCAAAAGACTGGTAAAGGTCCTCCTTGGTGACCTGGAGTTCGAGAAGAGCACGGTCAACCTTGTTGATGACAAGAACTGGCTTGATTCTCTCACCAAGGGACTGTCTAAGAACGGTCTCGGTCTGGACACAGACACCCTCAACACAGTCAACGACAACAAGAGCACCATCAGTAACTCTGAGAGCAGCGGTAACCTCAGAAGAGAAGTCAACGTGACCTGGGGAGTCAATCAAGTTGATAAGGAACTTGTTACCGTCGGTCTTCTGCTTGATCTCCTTCACATCCTCGTCATCCATCTCGGAGTAAAGGGAGATGGCGGTAGACTTGATGGTGATACCTCTCTCCTGCTCGTCCTTACGGGTATCCGTAAAACGCGCTTCTCCCGCTTTAGCAGCGGAAATAATACCGGCACGCTGGACCAGGGAGTCAGTAAGGGTAGACTTACCGTGGTCGACGTGAGCAATCACGGACATGTTACGAACGTTCGTAACCTTGTCCATGAGCTCACGTATTTGTTCAATAGTGAAGTTAACTGTAGAATCATGTTAGTAAATAATCGTATTGAGTTTAACCTTTCGAGGCTACACCGAATTGCGAGCGTAAGGCTGCATGGGCTGTTTCTGCACGTCATCGCCCGCTCTCCCATCAATAGAAAAAACACCGTCCAGTGCACATTGAACAGGGATTGAAGGAGGAACGATAATCAAACTTTGAAGTTGATGAACTCTTGTCCCACTTAAACCTCCTGCCTATCCTCTGCTTGTGGGAAGCTAACACATCTACAGCAGAATGCCATAATATACAGCCCGTAGCTCGCACACTGTGTAAATTGCCCCTGATCACCACCTGGGCGGCGCGGCAAACCCAGCACGGCTAAGAAGACGAGCAACAATCGGTAAATAATTAATGCTCCTCTAGAATATACTAAGTTGTACATACCCATTTTGCGATATTAGTTGAGACAAATGGGCTCGTTGCTTGGAAAAAGAGATTTCCAACTTTTTAGAAAAATATATTTGTAAGCCCAGAAATCAACCTCTCCAACAAAGACAAAACCAGGCTACACCCGCAGAGCCTGTCTGGTAAGGAGATTGAGCAGAGCACTGAAAAATTTTTTGTACTGCGTATAAAGCAGCACGTTTACGCTATCATTACCCGGCTACCTGCCTACTCTGCGGGGACACCAGCAACACTCTCTCACTCTCTTTGCCTGGATGCAGTAGCTAAACGCTGCACAATGGGTGTGGGCTGTCTGTCTGTCCATCTGGGTGGTGGGGCGAGGAGCTGCTTCGATACGTACAGCACTGCAGCATTGCCTGCAGCATATAGTCCAAGGCTGATTCAGTGCAGGAAAAAAGTGAATTTGGGTTGAAATTTAAGACGGTGGTGGGCCACGGGCTTCTGCTGCTGGCTTACAGTCAGGCTTACAGCAACGAGCCCTGTAGATAAGTGAGTGCATGGGGGAAGGGAAAAGACGCACGGTGTGCATAGTTGGTGGAACGAAGGGCCCCAATGGAAGACTTGAATAGAAATTGAGAAGCAAGTCCCGCCCACTGCCGGTTGTTTTATTGTGTATATTGCTCGTATATTATTATTTCTTTTGCCATTCTTTTTTTAAAAGTGGAAATCGTTTGGAGTTGTAGTCTGGAGTTGTGGTTCCATAGATATGGCTGTTCGAGCTTGATGAAACGGCCGACTACCCCTTTGCATTGTACTCAGTTAGTGGCTCTGGTGTATGCGGGGTGGCTGTAAAGGTGGGTCAGGTTTATGTGGATTGCGCGCAGAAAACTGCCCAGGCTGTACAAGTTGTAGAGGGGGCCTGAAGTAGGTGCATGTGACTTACATAGTGAAGGTAAACATGGGGGAGGTTGTTTAATATAATAAATCTGTATCTTATTCGACTGCGAAAGTGATCAAGTCAAAGCGAGATGTGAGCACTTGTTTTTTACACTACAGAGTAAAAATAGCAAAGGTATCAATGTATTTCTAGAACCTCTATTCAACACTCTTGATCTGTGGCGATCCAGGACAAATGATTAATTTGTAGTAAAATCTCAACTAGCTGGATATTTGGTCTAAGCTCTATTGAATGCATCAGAGGTTGGCGCTGTAACTTTGCACAATACATGAGTGTGCGTCAGACATCTGCAATATCATTACACCTGCCCTCTTAAACGTTAGCCTCACCCACATATGTAAATCCTCTAAATTGTTCTTGCATGGAGAGCGAAAGAACAGAGTTGACAGGGGTTAACTTTGCAGCCTGTGAGGTGAATTCATCGTCAAAGAAAGAGGTATCCCTTGGATCCCTCACCTCTGGAACGTAAGGAGGTTCAACCTCACAGTTGAGAATAGCCTGGAAATCAATGTTCCTAAAGTATGGGTGCTCCATGATCTCCAACGCATCTCTGGGTCCAGCACCGAGACGTCTCTCTGGATCACGTGTGAGCAGCTCCTGTAAAATGTTGACCGCGTCTTTCTCCATATTAATTGGATACAAAGGCTCATCTGTGAGAATAGCATTAAACACCTCATCTTCGTCATCTCCCTTGAAAGGAGACTTGGTGAGCAGCATCTGGTATAGAAGAACACCAAATGCCCACCAATCAACAGCCTTTCCATACTTCTGCTCTTTGAGAATCTCCGGTGCCATGAGCTCAGGTGTTCCACAGAAGGTGGATGTGGTGTTGCCATACCACATCTCCTCCTTACACAAACCATAGTCACCAAGCTTAATGTGACCGTCAGTAGTGAGGAGAATGTTGTCCAGCTTCAAGTCACGGTATATAACACCATTGTCATGCAGAAACTGAAGAGCAAGCAGTACCTCAGCTGCATAGAACTGAGCTCTCCTTAGAGAGAAACGGGCCTTCTGCACGTGCCACATCAGATCACCGCCCGATATATACTCCATGACAAAATAAATACGATTTTCTGTCTGGAAACACTGGTGAAGATTCAACAGGAATGGGTGTCTGCCTTGGTTCGCAATCAGAAACACCCTCTTTTCAGACTTGGTGCTCTCCACTTCATCGTTCTGGAGAATGAAGTCCTTCTTCAAAACTTTGATTGCACACAACTGCTTCGTATGAACAGACTCCGCCAACATAACCTTACCAAAATTACCCTTTCCAAGCACAGACAAAAAGTTAAAGTCATCCAGGCCATACTTAGGGCGATGTCTTCTACCAGCCTTCTGGACCTCGTGATGGTGCACTGGCAGTGTTGCGGACGGCTGAGAGGGTGTAACAGCAGACACAACAGCACCATCCTGTGGGTATTGATGTTTGTGGTCCCTTTCCTCTCTACCACGAACCTGGTGTGGTTGCTGCTGCTGCTGCTGCTGCTGTACCGCAGGTGCTTGTTGTGGAGCGTATTGGTCACGTTCTGCCACATGATCAGCAGGAGTATTACCATCTCTACCAGTAGGATGTTGCCTACGTTGTTGTTGTTGCTGTTGTTGTTGTTGTTGTCTTAATGCTAACTCCGCCTGCTGAGATTGCTGCCTTTCATACTGCTGCTGCTGCTGCTGCTGTTGTTCCTGTTGCTGTTGCTTTTGCTGCTGAGGTGACACCTGAGGCTGCGGCATCTGCTCATGTTGAGGAAAGGTTCCTTCTCTCGGTGACTTCTGCATAGATGGGGGAGGACGCCTTGGGGGCATAGTTGACGTCTTATTCTGGACGGGAACGAGCGGGGCCATATCAGCCGGGAGCGTGTCGGTATCCGCATGTGGAATACTTGGTAGCTCCTTGCCTGTCACGACAGTCGATCCAGAGGAATATGTTGATGCGAGAGATAGCTTTGATGCAGTATCATCCAACTTCTGGGCTCGCCCAGTCTGAGCGGATTTGATGGTCATGAGAATCTTGCTAGCCATAGCCATGGACATACCACAGAAGTCAGGCACAAGATGGGCACACTGAGCATGGCACATGACACCACATTCAGAACACTTGCGTACGTTCTTACGACTCCATGGCAAAATGTAACCGCAATGACAACACCACTTGGTTCCACGGTTGGCCACGGGCTCGAAACGATGTGGGATACGGTGGTTAAGCTTGGCCTCGTCAGGGTCAACATCTGTGCTGGATTTGGAAATACACTTGGTAACAACATCCTTGTAACACTTCTTATGGCAGAGGAACCTACAATCTTCGCACTGATAACCTGTGTAACGCAAAAAGTCACCACACATAGCGCATGCCATAATGTTGTAGAACTGTTTCTGCACAAACTTATGACCATGTTGTTCCACAACCTCTTCCTTACGTTGCCTAATGGCACCATGACGACCCAAATCGCCGATAAACTCACGTTTCCCATTTTTAGCAGTACCCGATTGCTTGGTAAACGAAAATGAGAGCAATATCTGACCTGCCGGTTCAAGAATGATCCAAGAAGAAGACACGATGGGCCCTGTGCGCTCCGAATCCCCCTCGGCACTGTCACCGCTGCCACCAAAACCAGATGGACCGACCAAGTTGTTGTTACCGTTAACACCATTGGCGTTGTTTACCGCGCCATGGCCTCCATCGCTACGGTTAGGGACGATATGGCCCATGGTGCTGCCAGCGTTTTGCAAATTAGAGGCCGAGATCCAGCCAGTTGTACCTAGTTCCTGTGTCACCTTCTTGCGTCGGATCTCTTCTGCAACATCAGACAGGGATATCCAAGTAAGACCAACCGGAGTGAGATGGTCACCATTCTTGTCATATACCGTTATACCAATTTCATTGGCCTTGTCAACAGCGATATTGAATTCTTCATTCCAGCGATCAACTCTAGAAGCCTTCGTGCGGGCTCTTTCAAAGTCATCAATCTTAATGGCAACAACTGTGTCTGGCTTTCGAGAGAACATTGGGGATGCGATGTGATCTACATCCCTAATAGCAGTAACGACAATTGTGAGAGAACCAGAGAGTGGGTTCTTGCGGAATGTATTCATCACCTCTGTTTCCCTTGCAACTTCGTTGATATCGATGTGCATAGCCTGGTAACGCGTCAAAGCTTTCTTCATCAGCTGTATTTTTTGATTGCTCTCTATACGGCCACCCTCAGCTGCGGCAGTACTACGCCGATCGCCATCCATCTGGTAGAGTTTGGAAATCTTTTCGTTTGCATCACGATATTGCTGTTCTACCTGAATTTTGAATTCTAATTGCTGAAGCATATATTGGATACGGTGACCAAGTGAGGGGCACTCGTATTTCTGCAGATCAAGCACAGTAAAAGAGGGCATACCATTGCGTGACTGGCGGCTTCTGTCGCGGTCAGCGGTAGATCCATCTGATGGCTTTTCATCCTGCGCTACCTGTTTCTGCAGAACCAACTTCGAGAGCGTCTGCTCCAAGTACTCGATATTCTTTTGGGACTCGCGGATAGATGTATTACATTTCTGAATGACCGCTGAATTGGTGGTTCTCTTCTTGAGGTTGGCCGCACCAGTAGCGATATTCCGTTCACGCTCGATTTTGCGGAGAATATCCGCAACCACAGGATCCTGAGAATCAGCCATTTTGAATGCTTTCAGTTGTTTCACTAGTAATATAAAATGCGGCGATGTAGAGGGATGGTGCCTATAGTGTGATGGATCAACCCAACTGGATAAATAGTATAGTGCTAGATCAACACGCAAATACAGAGAGATATACAGTGTGATATACAGTGGTGCGAGAGCGGTTCTTTGTCTATAACCTTTCCATATATTCCAACAACCAAATACGTGTTGGAACAATCAAACAAATATGAAATCACGCAAAATCACTCAAAGACAAAAATAGACTTCAACAGAACGCTTGATCCAACAACCCAGACTAGAAATATATATATATGTATACGTATATTTATGACGTTGGTCGACACAGACTGCGATACCTGAAATAATAAAAATAAAAAGAGAGAGAAGAAAATACTCTTCAACTCCTGCGACAATAGACTGAAGATTGCCTACGAATGTAAATCCATCCACCATCAAACGGGCTATCCCAAATCAATCAATACCTCGTTAGACACAACACACCAACTCGGTCGCTCACGCACTGTATGCAACATTCCTCCTTCTAATCCGGCTGGCTCAGATCGCTCCTCGCTCCTTCTGTTTGCCAGTACAGCACACTCGTCCCTGTTGGCTCGTTCAAAGTCGGGGCTGTGCCTAATGTGCCAGGGTGACAAAACACCGCATAGGCCTTACACATCCCTTTACCTGGCCCGCACTGCCTGGTGGAGGAGTAGTTGTCTTTCTGCGGTAGACACGCTCCCTGTTGGAGAGTAAGCCTCAGTTTCTCTCCATTGCAAGCATACGCGCGTCATTGCAGGGCATCTGCCTATCCACTATGTCTGCCTAGGCTGTATGTACTCTTCCTGTACTGCCTCGTTCTTGCTATGCCGCGCGCACTTCCTGTTCCTCCTGCACCGTTTGCTCTGGGCCTGAGACCTATTCCTCCTGCTAAATATGTCCCTGCCTTAAAGGCTGCCCCTACCCTGCGCCATTACTCTGCTTCTCTTCAATCAATGCAGGGAATGGCAACCCATCCCCAGTTGAAAAGCAAGTCAATTAGATTTTGCTCCCTTTCAGTCGACTGCTTTATTCGTCTACTGCTACTCTGCTAAAGTTGCCCTACCAAGCTCGCTCTTATTCGTAATCCCAGCTGAAAAATCTCATAGCAGACTTGGAAATGTCTCTCTGCAAACGTCTCTCTGCGAAGTAGCTCCTTGCGAGTGATCGCACCAGCTACCAAGTGCCAGGCTAAGCACACAACGTGTGCAGGGAAATGGGCAGTTTAGACGGTTGGATAAGCGACAGATGAAGCAGGCAACGTCCATGAGGAGGGAGGGCGCGCAGTACTCTGGACTGGGAAGAGCACGCATGACTGTGGAGAAGCTTCTAAAATATATTTCGTTCCTAAAAAAGAGAGATAAATCTACTGGATTCCGGTGATGTAATTTCATGTCATTTGCACAATTTTTCCAGATCATCTATTCATCACAATATTTTTTTTGCCTTTGAATCTAAATATCGCCCATGAGTATGCCGTACATTCGGACTGCTAGAACCCTCCCTCAACTGGGCCTAGATAACGAGGGCAGCTACCCCTCCTTCTTGATGTAAATATCGATAATCTCACTAAGTCATCGGCGCATAATATGTGACATTCATGGATTTATAAATGTATATATATGTAATTTGGCCCTCACTTGCTATTGCACCTACAATTGCAGTCAGGAACAGCACACACATAATGCTTTGAAAACCACTCCTCAGCATGCCCAGCATGCATTCCATGGTTGCACGATAAACAGAAACTAAACCATTCTTTAAATTGATTAGAAGTACCAGCAACTGATGATCCATTTTCCGAGCCGTGACCGCGTAGCATCTCCTCTGGAAGCGGTACACCTTGTGATAACAGACAGATGGCACACCTTGGAAGGGCAGCTCCGCAGTGGGGACAGCAGCTGGAAAAGCTCGCTTTATGGTTTCCGAATCTCTTGGGGCGTGTCTTTTGCATTAGAGTTGAAGTGTCGCTCGCATTCTTTGGCTTGGAGATATTTTTGTTACATCGAATGCATTGAAGATAAACCTGCCGAGGCGCTATCTTAGTGGTGATCTTGCCTGCATAAGTCCGTGAAAGCCTGCTACGAGCCACATCGAACTTGGCTCTAACGCTAAACAGATTCCAGCTGTTGAGGAGGTTTCTATATTCACCAGTCCATTTCTCCACTCTTGTGTCTGTGAAATACCTTGGGCAACCAAAGGCTGCAACCAGAGACGCCGTCTGCACATCACTGGTACGATCCACAAAGGCCTGCAGAAGGCCAACACCACGTGGCGTCAACCCTGTAAGAATTACACCCTCAATCTCTCCTCTGGATATTACCGAATCTGCAATTCGATTCAGATAAAAGGTCAAATCCTTGTCTGGTAAAAACCTCAGCGCTACTCCTAATCTTTCCCTCAACGGGAGAGCAGCTTCATCCAACACATCCCACCAGTCGTTATCAGCAATGAATGCAAAGATAACACGCAAGTATGGATCGTCAAGGTCACTTGCAAGCTTCCTGCATTGGTCTTTCCAGGGACTATTGTTTGGTAAATCTTTGTACGCCAGATATCCCGCAACTGCAGTAGACATAATTCTCAGTCTCTCCTTCTTGGAATTGCTGAGTATTTGTACAGCCTTCCTTACATCACCGTGGAAAACGGCCCAACCTGCAGCTCTCTCATAAGAGCCCTTCTCCATCAATATATTGAGCTTCTCCTCAAGCTGTTTGCGGCTCAGATCCCATCCCGCTGCGTATAAGCAAAGTCGCCTCTGTGCTTCCTTCTCTCCTTTGTATTCAATATCAACACTAGGGCCCTGTCTCTCTGCTCTGATACTGACAATTCTCTGAACTGCCTCCAAAAACTCTTGTGGATCTCCAGATACACTGCCCCTGTTTTGTCCCTCTAATCCCTTTACGCCCTCCCATATTCCCAATACTCCGAGGTATCCGAAATCGAACTTAGACGCTATGGTATTCCCACTTTCCTCAATTTCTTTAGAAAGAGTCAGCCATTTCCATGTGTTTGTAACTGCCACATTCGTTCCTAGCGCATCCATCTCCTGCATAATGTCCACATTTACTTTGCTGTCGCTTCCATAACCAAGTGTCGCCCTTCTCCTTATTGTTGAGCAGATATCATTTTCCAACAGCAACCCTGTGTCCAAAAGCATACTGTAAGGTGAAGAATAAGCAAACTCATCAGACCCATCCTTGACATCATTTTCATCATTCCATGTTTTCATTTGCTCTCCGTTATGGTTATCCTCTTCCGATCCATTTGTCGATTGCTCTTCACCTCTCTCTGATGTCTTCAAGTGCATCAGATCGACTCTTTTGGCAATTGCTTCCTCGCTCAGTTCGACATTCCCATCAACAAGCTTTTCAACCGTATCATTGACCATCTGGGTGTAGGTCCCACCAATTCCCGTATAGGTGATATCGTTGAAACTGTTGAATACAACTGACTTATGGCTCTCCACAACTGACATCATATACACCGAACCAGACTGCCTCATACACACAAGGTCAATTCCATAACTGCTATCAATATTGGGAGCATAATCAAATGATATTACTCTCTCGTATTTGGTTTTGACATCCATCACTTTTGCCACAAATAACGATTGGGATTGTTCACTCCTTGAATTCTTGTTCTCGGCCGCTGGGGTATTATGCAGCGGAGTCGCTTCACGGCTATTAATACCTGACACATGCTCCTCCTGCTCAAGTGCTGGTACAACTCCCAACTGCCATCTTCTGATTAGCTCACCATTAAACAGAGTAGAGAATTCTCCTCTGCTGAGGGATGAGTACCTCAAACATGATGAGGAGCTCGATTTTCTGGTATCGCTGAGCAGCTTACTAAATGTAAGAACTGGGCCATCAGAGGGTATGTTCATATTGGTTGACTGTCCACCAGTACTTGTCCTGTTGTTAGTTCCAAGCATTTTTCTCCTGTCCCAAATGGCTAAGGTACCATCTTCACCATATGAGGCAAAGTAATTGGGATCAAAGGGATCCACGGTTATGCCAGACGTACATCTGCTAGCTGTTTGAAAAGAAATTTGTTCCGTCCTGACATCTACTTCCCTCAAAAACTTGTACCCTCCAACAAGCAATCTGTTAGGGTCATGATTGTAGAAGGCTGTAGAGAGCACCACCTCATTCTGGATAAATGAGCAAAGGGGTTTTGTTATGTGATCGTTGTTACTTGTCCTGGAGTAGTGTTCTATATTCCATATCTGTAAACTGTTATCCTGCCTTCCTTTATCGAACCCCAATGCTATTAGGTGGTTATTGTTGAAGGATACAGAATTGCACGGTCTTGCCTGTCTCGGCTTGAGTTTCAAGAGCGAACTTTGGGGAGCTGAAATGTCGAATATATAAGCATTTCCGTTCAATTGCCCCACTGCAGTGAGTCCAGGACTGGTGCTCGAATAGTCAAAGCACTGGATTCCATCAAATCCTCCCTTGCCAAATATTTTTACTATGTTATCGTCTTCGCTCTAATTTTCGCGGCGTTAGTTATGTATAAACAGAGGTATTGAGTGAGGTTCACTTCAAGCCCCATGGCACAAATAGAGCGTTGCCAGTAATCCACTTCAAAAAGAAAATATCCCATCCTAATTGTTCCAACAACTTACAGCAGCATTGTGGTGTGTCTGATAGAGACAAATCTCCTCACTATTGGGCTGGACTGCAAGGTATCTCTGTTCAACCCCAACATCCCAGCCACGGGCCCTCACAATTGAGCCAGCCATTTAGGGAATCGTACAACCACCACGACAGAATCACTATGAACACAACAAAATATTCCCGATACTTTCAAAAGCAATGGACTCTAGACAAATAAAAATATACCTTCCCAATTTGATCTGATCTAATTAGCTTCCTTCAGCGGCGTGTAATCTGGCCGCTCTCCTACTTCACACACTCTCCTACTCGCTTGACTCTGCAAGCGGCTTGCACCTCATCTGCCCCGTACTACAAACGTTACTGTGGGTGTTTCTCCAGTATGCAGACTCACCAAGGAGATATGGAGGAGTGAGGTCGGGCTTGTTTGTTTTTAGTTATATTAGAATGAAATCCTTGAGGTGCCATTTAAAGAGTTGTTGGGTGTTCTTGCGATGAGTAAAAATAGTAATATCTCGATTTGCGTATCATTTCTCATCATTTTATCCTAGATGCTCCTTCAACTAAATATACATACATGCTGGTCGTTGCAGGATCCTGTGATCCTTCCGCTGCCTCTGTTCGATGCTACCGAATCGTCTCCGCTTGATAGGCGTACCGCCTTATGGGCATACCGCTTGCTCCATTTACCTCCATTTACCATGACGACACGAATAAATTCCTCATTTTTTTTGATGCGTGAAACAATCAGGTAACCTTGATTGATAACGGTTGTCTCTGTGTGTATTGGCAGAGACGGCCATTGTTCTTCTCGACAATATCAACCTCGTCAAACACAGCACCCCATTCGTACTCTCCTCTCTCAAGGAATGTAACCCCTAATTGGAATGAGCGTGACTCCCCTGGTTGTACTGCTTGACCAATGGCAAATTGCAAAACACCATTGAACAACACCTTTCTATCTATGGGAAAACTTGACCCTCGCAGCAGTGGAATATGCCGTAGCATACCAGACAGAGGCTCTGTTGATCTGTTGATGATCTTCACTTCCACAATATAGAAATGGCCCCTCTCCACCTGGTGAGCAGCTGAGGTCAACCCTCGTGGATCTGGTGTCTCATGGTAACCATTTTGACTGCCATTCTCGGTAGCCTGATCCGCGCATGGCGTGAGGCCAAGTTCTATACCCACCTTTTCAACCCCCACAATGGATACCATTCTGGAAGAGAGCCTTATACCCCTCAAGTCAATCTCACCATGACGAACAGCTGATTCAGCCTGCCCTTGTTTGTTTGAATCAATCACTTTCCAGCTGCCGTTTAACCGTGTCAACAACTCGTCCCGGTACCAGAAAGAGGACTTTATAAATGAAAGTTCCTGTCTAGGCGTCTTGGTATCCAGAATTACCTGCTTGTTGCGCAAACTTGGGATGGGTTTCTGGAGGTCGTCGGAGGAGATACTGATCCTCTTGGTGGGTAAAAGCAATCTCTTTGTCTTTCCTGGGAGAATAGCATCACCTACAGAGTATACACCGCGGGAAATACCATCTTGGTCAAATCCATCAAAGTGGAACTCGAGACCCACCTCGATGGTTGACGACCACGAGTTTCTCAAATCCAGCGCCAAAAGACAGAAATCAGAGTTTCTACACCCGCTCTTTATCTTCGAAGAAAGAAACCTCCAACACTTTTGGTTCACATCTTCTACAGTTGTCTCGTCGCTTCCGATTTCATCAGAGGCACTATCACCAAACAGCGGGATAATATCACAACCCAGCAATTCAATGCCCGGGTAAACAGTCAAGCTTATGGGGATGCTGAGTTTTCTTACGAAATTAGGAGATACTGATCTATTACGAATGTCCTCATTGGAGTACTCCAGTATTATACTAGCTTCCTTCATTCCTCTTTTGCCGATAATCTCCATGTCTATCTTTAACTCTTTGAAACTCTTGATCTCACCCAAACTATCCTTATTCAATATCCTGAACGCAGGTTTCTTGAGTAAATAGTACTCAAACTCATACACTTCATTAGCTGGAAGCTTCTTCCTGTTGAGTAACGCCGCATTAAGAGGCTCGATAGTGGAGTCTGTAAATGTAGATAGGAGGTGGTTGACATCAGTAGGGGAGCTATTCTTTAGCAATACAGAGAATGGTCTCGACTCGCCCTCCAAGAGCATAATCCAGCTATTGTTCAGCGTAACATCCAAAAGGGACAGAGAGGGCTGGGGTCTCAATACCTTGAATGTAAGACACTTGTATTCCCCAGGTGACTCTTGGCGTTGTTGAACTTGCTTATTATTGCCAGTGGCTTCTCCAATAAAAGCTTCAGTTCCGTATACTTTGATCTTTTCTACGCTTTTGGTTATCGAACGATTTGAGACCCGAAAACCGCGAGGTATACATCCAGCTACTGAAGCTTCGATACCGGTAATAACAAAACTGCCATAGGAAATAGGTGTTACCTGTACTAGAACTCTCGCCTGAGATCTGCCCCTCAGCAAAGTCACGCTGGAACCGTCCCCCTGTGAAAACTCAGAATTGCCGTTGAGTCTGGCATTGACTACAGTGGAAAGCTTGAAACCAGAGTCGGCTAATAGAAATCTCAGGTCATACACCTCGACATCAAATGCAAAGGGGTTCTCCAGGGTTACAACAAATTCAACGGGTTCACCTGCTACCAAAATGCTCTCTTGTTTCTCATCCCCCCTTTTCTGAGAGTATGGATTATATATGATGGTGGAGTTTCCGGATGCGCCCTCCTGCTCACCTGATGGCGCCGAATATTTCCTTGGCAACTGCTGGTTACTTCTATTTGTGAGCTCAACACTGAGAAGAAGGTGGTCATCCCAATACTGAGCAGTAGGTTGGTGTGAAATATTCTCGTTCTTGTGTTTTGTTTTGGCCCTAAACTTCTCCGTGGCTGAGAGGGTACCTCCTAGTGTAGGTGAAATTCCCCTCCTAATAGCATTGAAAACTCTTACCTGTTCTTCGTCAGAAAGACGAGTGGCAAAACGACGGAGAGCTATAGAACCAAATTTGACAACACCTTCTTGGTCATCGAGTATGCTGAACAGCTCCATACATTTCAGCAACAGTTCGCATTGTAAAGAAACCCAATTGAAGACATGCATTCCCTCCCCCGTGTCCTCGGATAAAACACCATAGGTGACTAAGAGAGATTCAAGCAATTCAGGAAGGCTCGAGGTACTCTCTGTGGGAACTATGAAATCTGGTGTGTGTTTAATATTGGTCCTGATAGAGCTTCCAACTGCTGGAGTTACGAGGTCTAAAAGCTGTTTCAACACAAATGATCTCTTGCGGTAGAGCTTGACGTCAGTAAATATGGCAACCAGGCAACTCAAAATTCTACACCGGTGAGTGAGATCAAGACTTTTGAGTTCTGGTACAAGAATTTCCTGTGACAATTTAAGGATCTCAGGGGTTCCCATAGTTGGGTTTGATTCGTGTATTTGGGCAGGGACCGATGTCCGCGGATTAGCTGTGTTGTTTCTGGTGCCCTTCACTATCAAGTTGAGAACAGAGAAGTTAAAGTCACCTTCCACATGTACTGCGGTGATCAGTTTCATGTATCTGAGAATTGTCTCACAGTATACAAGCTGTGGTACGTAGTCGTCATAATGAGATACTGACAGCTTATAGTAGAACATCACACGTGTGAATATGGACGATATCATATCGGGAACCAACGCCATACTCTCTTGAGAGTTCTGCATACCTGACGTTGTTAGCGTTGGCGTGTTTGAATTGGATGTCTGTCTCGATAATGAACTCATTGACTGCAATGAAGGCCTTGGAGAATTCACAGGTGACTGCAAGAGAGGAGAAAGCGTGGACTCCTTCACACTTGATATTATCACTTTCACCTGCGGTGGAAGGGTGAATGGCACCTCTAGAAAAGTTATCAATAAAATACATATAGCGAGTCCCTCCAACGCTGATCCCAACCATAAGTGGTCATTGCATGATTTCAACAGCACTGTACTCTCACAGAACTCTTTCAATGCTTCGTTGAGTAATCCCGATAGGAGGTAGAAGGAGCCCATTGTTTTTTGCTGTCTTCCTTTGATCCTCGCCTGTTTTGTCCTCTCCTGGTTTACTGTGTTTCCTATTTCAAAGGATGAAGAGGATATGCGCTTCTTACTTTTTTCAGCCACCCTTGCCGGAGGGCTGAGAACGGTGCCAATGATCTCTTTGTTGCTAATTGTGCCCGGCGACCTGAGCGTCACATGTTGATATGACGACGCATAGATAGAAAGTTCTCTTAAAAAGCTCAAGGTGAGATCACAGATTAGTGTTTCTATGGCTGTGGTTGAGTTTTCGGATGGCAGGCAAAATATGTCAGTTGTGTTTGATGTTGAGAAATCGGCTGGAGTATCGAACACTATGAGAACATGTGCAATTGAGTCTGAACGGGACTTTTCTAACTTCTTCTTATACTCCAACAGCATCTCTGGTGTGAGCCCTGGAACATGCTTGACGAGCCCAACCACCATGAACGTCTTTCTAAAAGGTTCAAAGTCATGTAGGAAAAGCGACTCATGATCATTCTCCACCTGACGATAATCATATATTATACGGCCATGGGGGAACCCCTGAGGGTTGAATTGACCAGGCAATGGCGACAGATCCACCAATCGCACTTCGTACACTGAACTCACTACTGCATAGTAGCGATCAAACTCCTCTCTAGTGAGATCGTTCACCGGTACAACCAACGTCTTCACCCTGGCAGGCGCAGTGAAGGAGTATGGATCCAACATTGTCACCCAGCTCTACACACGCAATACGGCTATGGATGTGCCTCAACAGATGTGCTTCTATATGTCAGTAGAGAAATTCAAGCACAGAAATAAACATATTTATGCTGGCACACCCACACACACACTCCCCTCAATACTTTTCATATATCTCTCTCATGCCCCAAATGCAATACCCCCACTATGTGTGCGTGGAATGTACCCCATCAGCGTGTGCGATATCTCTGTTTTACTAGGGCTGAGGAACGCGTGTCACTAAGGAGAGACTCGAAAGATGGGCAACTTAGTAGTGTGTTTTGTTTGATTATAATAAATATTGAAGCGTACATAAACGATTAGTTTAAAGTGTTGAATTTAATAGTTTTCTGTTTATGTGTTATTTTTTCTCTCATATTGACTATGTATTTCACCCAAAGAAAGGTGGGTGTCTTGGTTTTGATATTTTCAGTATGATTTATAGTTTTAGAGAAATATCATTTTGTAGGCCTCTCTGCAGAAATTGACTTTGCAGATCAGGAAAGAATCAACAATATCAACAATAAAATTCTGGATTAACAATGGTAATTTCAACTGTAGTTTTGTATTTCAATTATTTCACCGTGTTTTCAAGAAAGAATCACCCTCCATGTGATTGGATTCCACCACTAGTGAATTGCTGTGCCGTGGTTGTGCGGTACGAGTTTGCACATACCCCTACTTATAGGTACGTAGTGATATGCTTAACTTTCACTTAAGTTGCCATAAGCAGAGGCAGTTAGAAAACTCTGGTATTGGCTGAACTTACTATAGAGAGAATAGCTGCTCAATTCCAACAAAAGAAAACAATGAAGAAAAAAACATTATATCAGATTGACCAAATATTGACAAAGCAAAAAAAAGATTGGACGAGACCGGAGTCGAACCGATGACCTTCTGCTTGCAAGGCAGACGCGCTACCAACTACGCCACACGCCCATACTTGTCAGTTTTTTGTTCCTGTATTTTATGCCTGTGTTTTATGACAGGCCATTCGTTGCATCTCTAATATGTTTCAATGGTGGATAGTCCTGGACAGTGTATTAACAGCTGACCTGCGAATGCCATGCAGTTGAGGCATTTTGATAAGTCATAAGCACTTGGCAAAAACCAAATGAATATCCTCACAGAACATCATTTATTCATTCACTCATTCACTTCAGCGCCCTTACACTCTCTTCCTATCAAGCGTACTCACAATAGTGGCCTACCTAAGGCATACTGGTAGGTACTAGCTGTAGCCATCCTGGCGTGCGCTGCCCCTGCTTAACTATGAACCGTGTACTGCACACTATCATGGAAGGCTCGATGGCAACGATACCGGCACGCTCTCGCATAGAGAATGGGTGGTGCCTCTCATTGCAGATGGTTAGTCCATATACACGAATATATGTGGAGTAGATGAACACAGTTGGGCAATTAACTCGACATTGATACACATATATAAGTAATAATAAGTCATAAAATGCCGGGACTCAGTTTTGACAATTTCCAGAGAAACCAATACCTGGCCTCGAAAGGTTATGCCCACCCTAAGGCTACCTCCACGGGTACCACTATTGTTGGATGCAAGTTTGATGGTGGCGTTGTGGTAAGTTTGTGATGGAGTGATGATTATGGAGAGCAATTGGGCTGCGGGTGACGGCCTTGTTCAAAGTCGTTGAGGATTGTCAGTCCCTATCAATTGATTCAACTTATTAACCACATTGTATATTCTAGATTGCCGCTGATACGAGAGCCACTGCTGGGCCAATCGTGGCAGACAAGAACTGTGAGAAACTCCACCGAATTTCCCCTCAGATATGGTGTGCGGGTGCAGGTACCGCCGCAGACACAGAGATGGTTACGCAATTGATTGCATCAAACATAGAACTACATGGTCTCTCCACCAACAGGAAACCCAGGGTAGTGACGGCTTTGACCATGCTCAAGCAGCACCTCTTTAGATATCAAGGCCACATTGGTGCTTATCTGATTGTAGCCGGTGTAGACCCTACAGGCTCCCATCTGTTTTCCATCCATGCCCATGGATCAACAGATGTGGGTTTCTATCTTTCATTGGGTTCTGGTTCTCTGGCTGCTATGGCTGTGTTGGAGAGTAACTGGAAGCAGAACCTCACCAGAGAGGAGGCTATGAAATTGTGCGCTGATGCTATCCAAGCTGGTATCTGGAACGACCTGGGATCTGGTTCCAATGTTGACCTGTGTGTTATGGAAGAGGGCAAGGATGCCCAACTATACAGAAACTACCTCACGCCTAACGTGAGAGAGCAAAAGTTTAGATCCTACAAGTTTCAGAGAGGCACCACTGCTGTGCTGAAGGAGGATATCTATAAGCTTGTTGATGTGGAGGAAGAAGTTGTCAGCTTAGATACCATGGAGGTGGACAGTTGATCTGCAAGAGTCAAGCACAACTATATATATGAGTTATAGCAGAATGGATGTGGTTTGCAACTATAGCATTTTTTGCGTAGATTTCATTAGTTTACATCGATCTATATGATGAGAGAAGAGGCACCGCGTGCAAGGAACCACCTGGTGTATTATTTTCCCTCCTGCAACTCTTTGAGGGCGATCACCGTACCATCCACAATAGCATCATGCTCCAAATCGTGTATTCTCTGTTCCCAGCTCTCAACAGATTCACCCTTTATAACGTCAATTTCCCTAACAACCAACGGTTCACCTCTATCCACTTCCTTGATCACCTTATGAATCATGCATCCTCCCTTAGTGACTAGTCCATCCTGACCTGCCTGGTGAGACCTCTCAATGGCATGAGTACCTTCAAAAGCACCGGGCAGTGAAGGGTGTAAGTTGATTATAGGTATGTGACGATGCTCCAGAGGTGTCAAGAAATCTTCTGAGAGGATCAACATCCAACCAGCACACACAATGAGATTGGGCTTGATATCTTCCACTATCTTAGAAACGAGATCTCTGTTAAACTTAGAACGGGCCTCCTGTCTCTCTTGCTTGTTCTCCTTGGGGATTCCTTTGTAGTATGTCTTGAGCTGGTGAGTAATAGTAGGAATACCGGCTTTCGCCGCCCTTTCCAATCCGTAAGCTGTTGCTGATGATGATACAACAGTGGTGATCTCTCCTGGTATCTTACCGCTTGCGCATGAGTCAATCAGGGCCTGCAAGTTTGAGCCGTTGCCTGAGATGAGCACTAATATCTTTGGAAGAGCCATATTATACGTTGAGTTGCTTTATTGTTATGTATAATTCAGACACGTGCGGATCAGGAAACTCAGGTACAGTTTTATTTCACTCAGTGCTATCCATCTCAAATCTGCAACTGGTATTTTTCATAGCACTTTTTCCTATCTAAATGTGCGCTAACAAATTGACTGCAGTGACATAACTT
Organism: Kuraishia ogatae; assembly: GCA_003706285.3. NCBI lineage: Eukaryota > Fungi > Ascomycota > Pichiomycetes > Pichiales > Pichiaceae > Kuraishia > Kuraishia ogatae. The sequence continues at coordinate 39,769 of PPKV03000011.1, read as the reverse complement.
GGGGGAGGGGTCAAATCGTGGTACACGATTAGGAGCCATTATAATATTGGTGGATAATATTGGTGGATAATATTGGTGGATAATATTTTGGAATCATAAGGGGCAGCCCGAGAATATCCTTTAATGTCGATCATCGTAGTTGACAGGGCGCTTTCCAGATACAAGCTGCTGGTCTACAGGGGAGCCTCAAACCAGCTTGAATAGGGAGTAGCAGTTATAGAGAATTACCGTAGGAGTTCATCAACAGTCTCGTTAGAGTAAAAGCTAATGGATAGAAACAGTGGAGAAAGGTAGAGCTAATTGAATATTCGTAAAATTTTATCTATTGTATCTTTATATATGGAGTAGCCTCCCCGCATTGACTAGCCGAATGATCCACCCCTCAAAATAATGCTTGGGCTATACCATTTAAACCAAATTACAGGTTGCTGATAACCTGCTCAGTGAAGTGACCAGTGGAAGCAGTACCCTTGAGGTCTCTAGTTCTGTTCTCGGGGCCGGAAGCAATGGTTTTGAGAACGGCACCCTCGATCTTGTCGGCGTACTCGTTGAGAGACATGTGTCTCAACATCATGCAAGAAGAGAGCAGCAGAGCGGTTGGGTTGGCAAGACCCTTGCCAGCAATGTCTGGAGCGGAACCGTGGACAGCCTCGAAGATAGAGACGTGGTCACCCATGTTACCGGAGGGAGTAAGACCGAGACCACCGATAAGACCGGAGGAGAGATCTGACATGATGTCACCGTAGAGGTTTGGCATAACCATAACGAGCTCCTTGTAGTCAGATGGGTCGGTACAGAGCTTCAAGGAGGTGTTGTCGAGAAGCTCAAATGAGAGTTCAATGTCTGGGTACTCCTTGGAGAGGTCCTGAGCAACCTTGACGAAGAGACCATCAGAGAGCTTCTGGATGGAGGCCTTGTGCACCACCAGCACCTTGGTCTTACCGATGGATCTGGCGTACTCGAAAGCGTATCTGATAACTCTCTCAGAAGCCTTCTGGGTAATGAGCTTGATCGACTGGACAACTCCCGGGACGATGGTGTGCTCGATACCGGAGTACTCACCCTCGGTGTTCTCTCTAATGAGCACGGTGTCGACACCCTCGTATGGGGTCTGGTAACCGACAACAGACTTACATGGTCTAACGTTGGCGAAGAGGTTGAAAGTTCTTCTCAAGGTCAGGTTGAGGGAAACGTGACCCTTACCGACGGGGGTAGCGAGAGGGCCCTTGAGGGCAACCAGGTTCTTGTTGACGGACTCGATGGCTGCCTCTGGAATGGTGGTCTTACCGTTGACGAGGATTGGAGTCACATCAACAGGCTCCCACTCAATTGGAACCTGGGCAGCGGAGTAGATCTTCTTGACAGCGTCGGAGATCTCAACACCGATACCATCTCCCTCAATAAGGGTGACGGTGTACTTGCCAGCAGCGTTCTTCTGGCCCTCAAACTTGGCAACGGAGGTTGCGTAGTTTCTGAAACCACGCAAGCTGTTCTGCAAAGCGTTTCTGGTATATGCACTGAACATTTTGAATTCAATTGTAACGCGGAAAAAAAGCCAATTATCTGTGCTGCTCCTCTAAACCTCTTATATACAAATGCGTTTTAAACCTCAACTCCCGATCCCATAATTTCAACGATCGCATCCACTCGGAGTAGCAGCTTTTCCGGTCTCTCTGGAAGCAGACGGGAAAACTGAAAAACAGCAGCGTCAGGGCTCCTATCACATCTAAGAAACAGCTCCGTGGGCAGCCGTATCGGGTCCGAGAAAAGTGGTGGATACACTATAAGGAGATCCCTGGGCCGATAACCGATCGATGTATTGGACTCAAATAATATATACATATATATATACACGTATGTGAGTATGAGTATATGTTGTGTATTAAGATACGGATATTGGAAGAGAGCACTTTCAAGTGTTTACCCGAGATATTGGAGTCTACTCCATTTCGGGAGTTCATACAACTATAGCCGCTTCCTCTTCCAACGGGTTGTGTTCTGTCGAAATGAATGTAAATCAAATATTGTTAACATGTACACTTAATAAAACATCTTAAACGGTAGTGAAGAGATTCCACACACCCTTGGCATATCCAATAACTTCGTCACCTCCAAGCTTACTCTCACCGTAGAGTCTATCAACGAAGGAGATCGGTACTTCGCCAATGGTGTAACCAAAAGAACGTGCTCTCACCATCATCTCCATCTGGAACACGTAGCCCTTTGACTTAGTTGCACCTATGATCTTCTCCAAGGCGGGCTTCCTGTAGAGCCTAAAGGAACCAGTCAAGTCAGAGACATGAGGTCTTAACACAACTGTCGCCAAAAAGTTGGCACCTCTGGAGATGAGCTTTCTCTTAAGGTCCCATCCGTATACACCGCCGTCGCCTGCGTATCTAGTACCTGTAACGATATCAAAGTTTCCTTCTTTCTGCTTCCTAATGAACTGTGGAATAGCAGAAGGATGGTGAGAGAAATCAGCATCCATGATGATCACGAAGTTACCGGTCACAAACTGGAGGCCATGGATGTATGCAGTTCCCAGCCCCAACTTGCCAGCTCTCGGCTTCAGAACGATGTGGTCTTCGCCATAAAGAGATATCAGCTGCTTGGCAACCTCCTGTGTACCATCTGGGGAGTTGTCATCGACAATTATGATTTCCCAACTCAAATTGCTAGACAATAGAAGTCATGTTAGGAAGCTACCATAGGTGATACATACAATATAGTACCTCGCTTCAAAAAAAAAAACACGATTACTCACTTCTCCTTGAAAGTCTTGGCCAAAAGATATGTGATAATTGGCAAGTTCTAAACCACAAATCGGCGTGTTAGTAAAATGCTTTGTGGGATCGAAGCAGTTCAACGCAAACCTCATTTCTCAGATCACAAGCGCAACTCTGTTGGACATACGAGGTTGAAGTGGGGCCGATGTAGTCATACCATACTCACCTTCCTCTCGTTATACGTAGGCAGAATAACCGAATATTTGTCCGCCATTGTGATTGTATGATAATTGGATGTTCGAAATCGACACCTGCACTTATTCTTAACTGTCTCAAATCTGTTTATTAAATAAGAGCAGTTAACAGTCAACAGTTAGTTGCAGCAGCTGAATGGGGTAACGTAGTGTCGCTGATAGAGGAGGAAGGAGGAGCGTGCAGAAGGACACCTCTATAATTTCTTAGACGTGTCTGTTTGTTTCCACCGACCCGTGTGTGTGTTGGCAGCTGCAAAAGTGTGACTTGGCCATAATAAAGATGGCCACAGTAAGAAGGGCCATAGTAAGAAGGGCCACATATTGCATACAAACTAAGGTGGAAGGGTCTCTGAGAGCTGTCGAATGAACCAGCACACTACGGCGTAGGAAGCGAACTCTCCACAGTAAAAGGCTCCGCTTACTCCAGAGAGTGTAGACTGTGTAGCCAGCTATCCGTGCGCCGTGGAGCAACGGCAGAGATAAGGTTGAAGAGGTGAATTTTCACTAGCCTTTCGAACAACTGCAGACCCACACATTAGTCGGTTGTGGTTGGGTCGGGGATAAAGACCTAGAGACACTTTTGAACGGCTGAAGTAGAATATTTATTCATGATGTCACATGATCCGTACCTCAGAAGAATCTTGGGAGAGGAGAAAGTGGCACAGATCCAACAGTCAACGGTACTGCTGGTGGGGGCTGGAGGCATTGGATGTGAGCTGCTGAAGGATCTCATCATGATGAACTATGGTGAAATCCACGTGGCTGATTTGGATACAATTGACTTGTCGAATCTCAACCGCCAGTTTCTTTTTAGACAGAAGGATATCAAAAAGTCCAAGTCGATGACTGCTGTCAAGGCTGTAGAGCACTTCAACCACTCCTCCAAACTCGTCTCTTACGACGGCAACATCATGGATACCCAATTGTTCCCTTTGTCCTGGTTTTCACAATTTACCATCATTTTCAATGCCCTGGACAACCTAGAGGCAAGAATGCACGTTAACAAAATGGCTCTTTTTACTCGGACCCCTCTCATGGAGAGTGGCACGACTGGTCTGAAGGGGCAAGTACAGCCCATCTACCCCTATCAAACAGAGTGTTTTGAATGTACGCCAAAGGAAACCCCAAAGACCTTCCCTGTATGTACTATTAGATCAACACCGGCTAAACCGATTCACTGCATCACATGGGCCAAGAACTTCCTTTTCCCGCAGCTATACGGAGAAGATTCCGGTGAGGAACTTAAGGCTACTGATAACGACTCTGACGATAAGGAGGAGCTGGCTGCTCTGTTGAAGGAAAGTAATGAGCTATCGGAGCTGAAAAATCTAATCAGCGAACACAGTGCAAATCAAGAGAGCAGCTCTAGCGAAGACTACATATATGTGATTATCAACAAAATCTTTCGTTCCGACATTGAGAGATTGTTGCTCATAGAAACATTGTGGCAGAATAGGGCCAAGCCAACCCCGTTAGAGTCTGAAGTACTGAAGGCAGATATATTACAAAAACCCATTCTGCCTGAGGATATTCTATTCAGTGATCAGGCTCTTTGGACTCCAAAGGAGAATCTGGTGATTCTGATAGACTCAACAAAGAGGCTCACTGCCAGATACGGCAAGGAGAAACACATATCATTTGATAAAGATGACAATGATACGCTTGATTTTGTTGTTGCCGCTTCGAATCTGAGGTCCCATATATTTGGAATTCCCCTCAAGTCTCGTTTTGATGTGAAGCAGATAGCTGGTAATATTATTCCCGCCGTTGCCACTACAAACGCTATAATGGCTGGATTCAGCGCTATCCAATCCTTAAATTACTTTACTCCGAATCCAGTTGGTAATTCTCGCCTGGTTTACGATTCGGCTTATACTAACAAATTCGTTGCTCCCTGTGGGCTCTCACCAGGCAAGTCGGAGTGCAAGACTTGTTCCATACTGCGTGGAATAGTGAGGATGAATCCGCAGAAAACAACAGTGGAAGAAGTGAGGGATGCTATCACTGCCAAGTACGAATACGGGGATGATGTGTCATTGATTATTGGTCCGAGTAGACTGATCTATGATTGCGATTTCGATGATAATCTGAGCTCAACCCTGAATTCTCTTGACGTAAAGGCTGGTTCCATAATTCTTGTCAGCGATGCAGACGATATACTGGAGGATATTGAATTGTATGTGGAGGAAAATGATGGAGAAGTGTCGTTGCCTCTTGATATGGAAATCCCCAAGAAACCAATTCCTTCGAGTGATGCCCAAGAGAGTGGAGATGACGCAGAAGATGATGGCGAAATCATCGAAATAGAGGATGACGATGAGTTATTGGAGGTGAACGAAATCGGAAACGTTGTTGTTGATGGTTCTGCAAATACAGAAACAGCTCAACCAGGCAAGCGAAAGGCAAGCGAGCAAGAAGATGGTGCTGGTGATTCTCAAGAGGCGAAGAAATCCAGAAAGGATGAGATCAGCAAGGGTGACGGCGACGTTGTTGTAGAACAAGTCGATGGTGATGCGTTAGATAATTTGGTTGAGCTCGATTGAAGAGGCTGGCTATATGTAGTATATGCATTTTCGGTTATTGCTTTTGGCTAAGGTAATTAATTAATCGTTGTATTATTGATAATAGGGGAATAATTGAAATAAAGATAATAATAAACAGGGTAATTTTGAACAGAATAAAAAAACCAAACAAAAATAAATCCGGGCAGATAACACAGATACCATCATAATAATGTGGATGCTTCCATGTAATGTCCACATGGTATCTACTCCTACATATACAAGACCAGGCAGCAACTAACAAAATGAAACAGCAAGAACGGAATAGAACACCTCAAATACAAACAACGATGATTATATACCGCATGTCTATGGGTGTAGGGAGTGTGCCGCAAAGATTTTCGATACTTTATCATGCGCAAATTTGACACACCCACCAATATCTGACACCACAGTCATACAACCACCAAAAATCCAACAAGGCAAACCCAGAATGTCAGCTCAACACACTAAGAGCCATATGGAAGAAAACTCAACAATGAAAGCAAATAAATATGGTATATATCATTCAAGATTTACGCGAGGGAGAAGCAGTGGATCTTGATCTTGAACGCAGCCTTGAGAGCCAACCATCCTTTTCTGATTTGGGACTCGTGAGATTATCCTTTGAACTGCCATTTCCCTTGATATCTCTTATCCAACGAGAGTTACGAGAACGCTCTTCTTCCTCTACATCGCTTGTCACTGTTACCGGTGGAGCTATCGGATCGAGAACAATGGTTGGGGCTATGCTAGGGGAGGAGGCACTTGCAGCCATATCAGGGGAAAAGGAAACAGCACCCTTGCCCGGCTTCTTGGAGGTATCATCAATGACACCGTCAATGCTTGAGGATCGATTCCTTTCTCTCCCGCCAAATTTTGGTAGGGGCCTCGAAAGGTGGGACAAGAAGTGAGAATGACCATGGGTGGGTGAAACCCCTGGTGAACCCAGATGAGAACCGTCAATTCCATTGTTGTTACTGTTACTGTCGATGTTGAAGCCTTCCACTTTTAGTGAAGGTACAGTAGCATTCATGCTAGGAGATGTCAAATCGGATGACTTGCGCCTAGAAAACTGGTGTCTTATTCTTGAGGATGTGGCACTAAAGGACGAAGAGGGAGAAGATGCCAAGTCACTAGTGTACCCAGCAACAGGTGGTGGTAGTTTACGCATGCTTGAGTCATCGATGGAGTGATGACGCATCCCCATGGAGAGTTCCTCCTCTGTCTCCTCTGCTGTATCACTAGGTTCTTCTAATTCATCATTTGTATGTGAGGCATTGGAAACAGTATTGTGCAGTGCATTGCCTACTCCCTTCCCAGGGGGTGGGAACTTCTTGCTGTTGACGCGTAATACATCAGGTGGAGTAGTCATACTCGAAAGTGACTTGCTGTGTTTCCTGACCCCGTTTGTTTTATTACCACCTGTAGCCGGGGGCAACGACAAGAAGAGTTCTTCATCTGTTGCTGAATTGACTGCTTGATCAGCAGGCAAATGTGCATCATCAGTAACAGACACCGTTGTTATATCTCCAGTGGAGGCAGAGGCAGCGGCAGCTGCAGAACCAGAAGGCTGCTGCAAGGCAGCCAAGTTCGCTGCCTTTTGGTCTGATGCTCTGGCTGCCGGCAATAGCTTGTAGCTGTATTCTATCATAAACTCTACAACAGACTGTGAAAGGGCATACTCCTTAGGAAGCATATCGTGGTCAGGGTGAGTCAGGATGGATGGCTGAAAAATAGCAGCAAGATTCTTTGCTGGCATCAAGTTCTTTTCAGAGTGAGCGGCAAAGATTGCCAAAAGATCCAAGATGTAAAATAGCAGCTGACGGGATAAAACGGGAAGCTTGTCAAACAGCAACGCGTATTCATTTAGTGCTTCGCGTCTCTCAACTCTATAACGTTTGAGCCTTTTGGCTCTCTTTCTTTTCTTCAAGAGCGATGCATCAGTGGTCTGAGTGCCAACATGCTCAGTGCTTTCAGCCTCTGCAGTCTCGTTTTGCCCCTCCTCAGCACCGTGAGAATTTTCAAGAGCCTCAGCTGGCGCAGCGGGCTGGCCTTCTCCGGATGCTTCGGGTGCATCTAGTGTTGTTTCTGCACTGTGTCCAGGCTCATTTACCTTGGGTATATCATGTGGTTCTTGTACAGATTTTGTTTGGGCTTGTTCATTTGTGGGTGGATTGCCATGTTCAGCTGCTTTGCTCGTCTTTGACTTGTCTTTGCTCCTGCTATCCTCATCTTTTGTTTTCAAATACTTTGTGACAATGGGTCTTGATAATAGTGGCTGTCTAAATTCATCGTATAGATCGAATGGGATAAGCGGTTCGGGCAGAGATCCCAAAAACCTCCTAAGAAGAGAAGCAGCATCGTGCACTGTGTACCCATCCCAGTCGATTTTCTTTCCATAATCCGGAGGAGTGGAAAATACCAGCTGCAACTCTTTGATCCTTCTTGCAGCACCGGCAACACGAAATATTCCCTCAATGTCTAATCCGTGTTTTTTGAGATATACTCCACATAATGCAACCACCACAGGGATGCGACCGTAGCTTACCAACCCTCCTGGGCCATCTGAGATGTAAATTCGACCCTCAGCCAGATCGACCGATTTATCGAGAGGCACGCCAAATACCCTGGAATCGCCGATATAGTCACGTTGGCGGGCCTGGACAAAAGAATCTCGCTGCTGCCGGAGAAGCCTTTCCTGTGATGTACTCTCCAACGACGACACAGGTCGCACCGATGCGGAAGAGCGTGATTTGTAGCCTATGGATGGTCTTGGGGCTGATAGGGATGAAGAGGACACCAGTGAAGGGTTACTTTCATTGCCATTAGAAAGCGTATCCTGTCTTGCCTTGAACTGTTTCCACCAGGAGACAAGTGACGACTTGCCTGAAGGGGAGGCGGAGGAATCCAAAGAAGACATTATATGCTAATAAAGATTTCCAGCGCCATAGATAAATTCTCAACGAACAATAACAATGGTAAATTAGCAAAGATACGCGGGTTCATAGACAAAACGTAAACTATTATATAAACACGTTGGGTTGTATCTATAGTTGCATCAGAGATATTGCGCTCAACCGTTAACCTGTTGTTGAGAGACGTGTGGCAGAAAATAGAGCACAAGTCTTGCAACACACAAACAACAAACCAGGCAGAAATTACCAGAGATATTCTGATAAAATTTGTAAATAAATATTCGATATGTAACCTGTGTGTACTTTAATTTCCACCAAAAAGAGAGTGTGGTGTATAATAATGTATATCTTGAGTCTCTCTGTCTCTTTCAATGTATGCGAGTCTACCCTCGGCGTAATGTGAGCAAAAAGTGGAGAACGGCGAGGACGCGTAGTCACACCGTTAGCTTTATAGATGACGTAGAAATATGGGTACTGTAACCTAGCAACGGGCCACGACTTGAGGTATCTATGTATCAAAACGAAGAAAACTGCAACGGAAAAATGAAAAAGGCAAGGAACAAAAATCTGACTGAGTTGAACGAAAATGGTTGTTTCTGACTGATAAAAAAACCCTGTTCCCAGGCAACGGCAAATGACCCCTAAAACAGGAAGTGGATTCTGTTGCATTTAGGAACATAGCATACGTACTATCCGGTCTATTTTTAAATAAGGGGCATCTAGCTGCAAACTGCAAACCGCGCAAGATGGGCGTAGGCGTGGCGGTGTGGGTCTTAGTGCAGGAGCACGACAGGGCCAAACTGGTCTCAAGAAGCCTCGCTTAGCCATTACCCTTGGTAAAGACCAGCGTGTGTACAGCACGTAGCCAGGCAAGGTATGCATATGTTCGGGGACTAAGGCAAGATGTAGGCACAGAACAAGCAAGAGGGGCAGGAAAAGCAAGGGTTAGGTTGCAGAGAGGAGCTGCACTAGTTATGGGAATCAGAAAGGCCTGAATTTAGTGACGGACCTTTCCAGTGATTAGATAGAGCCTGTATATGGCGTCAGATACAGTTAGTCGATCTACTAGGGTAAGCAGGAGGGGCGGGGAGCGCGTGGAAAGATATAACGTTTCACTCATGACCAAATATGAACGATCATGGGAACACATGCATCTATATATATCAACGTTACACGCAATAAAGCTATTAGCACCTAGCAAAAATAGTGTCGCTTATAAAGAACATCCCAGGAGGTGCCGCATTTAGGAAGGAAACAATTAATCGATTATGCCCCATTAAAGATTACACACTGCAAGGCACCCAATCCGGCAAATTAAAAAAAAAAGGGAAAACAAGCAATAATGACAGATAACCAATTTGAATCACCATGCGAAAATAGAATGGTCTCGCCCCCCGCTGTGTCGCTGAGCCTTCAACAAGAACTGCTGCTTCTCTAACTGCAGCGCAGGGCTGAGAAACTCGCACACAGGGAGAATCCATACTAGCGAGCCGTTAGATAAAGTTAGTGTTTAAATTATTTTGGCCCCGCATCGCAGCCTTCTCTTCTCCTCTCCTTCTCTCTGGTCACCGATCTGCTTCTACCGAAGGCGCCCGCTGTCTGTCTTCACTGTGTACCTCTTCGCTGTCTGCCTCTCTCAAACATGTTACCCTGTAAGGCCTTGCTGCTTTGGCCTCCTCGCTGCCTGTGCCTCCCTCCCATCCCAATCAATGATCCTCATGCCTGCCACTCCACCTCCGCCTTAAGTGTGCAACCCAGATTCGGATACAGTCGGAAACCTCTCCAGACTAACGGAAGTGGTAGCTGCGTCTGTCATGGCTTTGCAACAACATTTGACCCAAGGGTATGTGACCATTTCATTTGACGGTTAATTGATACTTTGTGGCATGGCCAATTCATTTAAAAGAGTTTGAATACGTTGGTATTTATGCGAGGTTGTGTTGTTTTATTATCGACTCCTTGGCCAACGGTATTCATTCTGCACAAACATGAGTTTCAAGGGGTTTAGAAAAACAATTGTGAGGGCTCCACAGTCGCTTCGTCAGAAGCTCAACATGGGTGAGATTACCGCAGATCCCGTGTATGTGGATGCTGAGAGAAGATTCAAAGAATTGGAGGATGAGACTAAGCGGCTCAGCGAAGAGAGCAAACGTTATTTCAACGCTGTCAATGGTATGTTGCAGCACCAGATTGGGTTCTCGAAGGCTATTGAGGAGATTTACAAGCCAATCTCAGGTAAGCTCTCTGATCCAAACTCGCTTATTCCAGAAGGTAATCCAGAGGGAATCGAGGCTGCTGAGCAATACCGTGAGGTTGTTGCTGAACTGCAGGCAACCTTAAAGCCAGACTTGGAACTGATCGAAACAAGAATCGTGGCGCCTGCTCAGGAACTCCTTAAGATCATCCAGTCCATCAGAAAAATGGCCACAAAGAGAGGCCACAAGCAGCTCGACCTCGATAGGCATAACAACACATTGAAGAAGATCCAGGATAAGAAAGAAAAGACAGCTAAGGATGAAGAGAGGATGTACAAGGCCGAGGCGGATGTGGCAATTGCGCAGCAGGAGTATGATTACTACAACGATATGCTTAAGACGGAACTCCCCATACTGTTTCAATTACAGTCTGAGTTTATTAAGCCATTATTTGTCAGTCTTTATTACATGCAACTCAACATTTTTTACACTCTTTCCAGCAGGATGGAAGAGATGAAGATCCCATACTTTGATTTGACTACGGATATCGTAGAGGCATATAACTTCAAGAGAGGTGATATTGATGAGCGTGCTGATGCCATCGGGATTGTTCACTTTAAGGTGGGTCATGCAAAGGCCAAACTAGAAGCAACAAGAAGACGTTTTGGTCAGCAAGATCCAAATGCCCCACCCGGTGCCCCTGGTGCTCCTGGATACGGTGGATACGGTGCACAGGATTCAACTCTACCAGTATACACCCCACCAGGATCACAGCCTGGTTATGGGGAGCAGCCCGCCTACGGTCAACAACCGGCGGCTTATGGTCAACAACCGGCGGCTTATGGCCAACAGCCAACAGCCTATGGTCAACAACCATCGGCATATGGCCAACAACCATCGGCTTATGGCCAACAACCAGCAGCATATGGTCAACAGCCCGCCTATGGCCAAGCTGTGTCTCCACCAGCATCACAACAGGCGTATGCCTCTCCCGCATCGTACACTTCCTCTCCCGTGGCTTCTACGCCTGGCTATGGTGTGCCAGCAGCCCCAGCAGCCCCAGCAGCCCCATCTGCTGCAGGAGCAGAAACCTGCACTGCTTTGTACGACTATACCGCACAGACTGCAGGCGATCTCACTTTCACAGCGGGAAGCGTTATTGAGATTATAGAGAGAACGGCAGACGCCAATGGATGGTGGACTGGCAGATTAAATGGAGTACAAGGTGTTTTCCCAGGTAACTACGTGCAGTTGAATTAAGTTGGATTGTATTTTTATTCGCACTTTGTTTTTGTTCCCTTGATGTTTTGTTCGCTTGTTCTGTTCTCTCTCTTTTGTAGCTTCTCGGTGCATGTGCATTCCACTATGGGAGTGCATTTCAGTTCGACAGCTTGTTTGATCCTTGCGTTGTTTGTGTACGTGATATTTTTTTGCGTATTCGATTGTGTTGGGAGTTACCTTGCCTCTGTAATTTGCTTGCAGTTTGAAGCAGGTGAGTGAATAGGTGTATATTCTGTTTTTTCTAGATCACAATACACCATGCCCGATCGAGTGGTGCCAAATACTGTGAGAACTATATATTAAATCATAAGCTTTCAACCATCATACCTTGGAACCTACTTTTCGTTTAGTAGCTTTGAAGTACTTTGTTACAATCTGCTTCTCAGCGCCCGCTTAAGAACAAGCTTGTTTTCTTTAACTTCTTCATCAAACTGCCCTGAAGAATTACTGAGGATGAGTGGTATAACTCCTCGGAACTATAGCATGTTTAGAGAGACATTGGACTACCTACATGACCTCTACCATACCATCACTACTACTCTGACTCCATTGGGGAGACTCATGTTTCTCCCATACGTCGGAATCACCATAACTATACAGAGTCTAACGTATAACTCTTTGGTTTTAGCTTTATGGCTCAGAGTCTACATACCTGCTATCGTTGGAAAAGCTCTATTCCTAGAAGGTACCTCTGAGAAATCTTATCGAGAGTTCCAAGAACTCCTTAGTGTGAATGCCGAAAGATTCATGAGATCAGCAAGGCCAATCTCAGATTCTGCCAGAGATATATTTTACCCTGCTACGTCATTAGAAGAACTCATCAGGAAGGCATGGAAGAGAACTCATTATTACTATGACGTTTGGGTCATCCATGGCCCTTCGCGTTTTGTCGTTCTAGTACGCGGTGGTTCAGCTTACATATACTCTCAGAGTGATATAACGGCATATCCACAGCCGCCAAATCAACAACTGCAGCATGAGAAGGACTTTGGCCCAAAGCCCTTTCATCTCACCAACAATCGGCGCGACTATGACACTACCTACCCTACTCTTCTCCACCATTCATATTCAGTTCCTGCTTCGAGTTTGACAACATCGCCTTTAGTGGAACTATTTGAACAACCGTCCGAGAAAGTGTTTGAGTTACCCCAGATTCCAGATGCCCCGCATAACCACCCCGTGCAAGGCTCATCGGCTGAACGCAGCAACGCTGCAGTGCCCAGCACGCATGGAGACGGTGTTCCTGGAGACAAGTCTGAGAAGGTGATTTCAAACACTTACAGAGAAAACCTAGATGCCACACAATCAGAAGCAAAAGCAGCGGTAAATCGGCTTAGTAGTAATGTTGCAATTGTTCAACAGAATGAGCTGAAATTTGTAGCTCCCCCTGCTGTATGTCCCAACGATGTCTCCATTCCAGCTTTGCCAAGATCCCCAGCTCCTCTGAGACGTAGTCATGTCTACAAGATAAAGGTGTCTCGTAAGAAGGCTGCAAAGATTGATTCCAAGGTGTTGTATAATGGCGAAACAACAGCCCTCACCTCGAACTGTCGTGACTATGATGCTGTGAGAGTTGCGATAAAGGATATACTAATTCAGCCTGATTTCGATGATGGATCAATAGGCCCGGTTATTGTGCGACTGGCATGGCACGCTTGTGCTACTTATAACATTCAAGATGGAACCGGTGGGTCTAATGGTGCTACAATGAGGTAAGTAAGGAACATTTTCCGGTCCCATTTTGTTTGGGTTTACTAACGCAGAGTTCGCTGTTTGTTTCAGGTTTCCTCCAGAGCTAACAGATGATGCCAATACCGGTCTACATACAGCGAGGGCATACTTGGAACTAGTCAAAGCACAGTTCCCATGGATAACGTATTCTGATCTCTGGACATTGGCTGGTGTGGTTGCGATAGAAGCAATGGAGGGTCCTGAAATTGAATGGAAGCCAGGAAGAGTTGATTACGCAGATGCAACTAACGTACCCCCCAACGGAAGGCTTCCCTTAGGTTCCAAGCGAGCTGATCACATTAACGAGGTGTTCAGGACTCAGTTGGGGTTCACAGTGCCTGAATTGGTTGCCCTTATTGGAGGTGGACACTCAATTGGTAGATGCCACGCCAAATACAGTGGTTGGGATGGGAAATGGACTCCCAATCCTCTTCATTTCAGCAATGTGATGTTCAAGCTGTTGATGGACGAGACTTGGGAGGACGGAGTTGTTCCACAAACGGGCATGCATCAGTACTATAACAGAGACAAAACTCTCATGATGCTGAACACAGATATGGAACTTGTTAGGGACCCAGAATTCCTTGTGTTCGTGAAAGCTTACGCTGAGGATGAACAATTGTTCTTCAGGAATTTCTCTGCTGCATTTGCAAAGCTCCTCGAATTAGGGGTTCCAAGGAATTGAAGATTTGCGCATATATCACAACGAAATGCGGTATCCAAACACGCTAACGTTTTTTTGCATTTTGTATAACTGCTGGGCAAGGTCTAGTACAGCTCATAATACAACAAAGCTTAGAATGCGCGTGTGAGTAAAGCGTAAATGTATATATTAAATTAAAACTACATCTTGAAGATCATTAGGTGGAACTGAAGAAGACGCCGATAAATCTTGATAAAAAAGAAAATATAGTCAAGTAATTAAAAACAGAACAAATCACAACAATATATATATATAAAACATGAACCTCGTACATATAGTAATCAATGAATTTTTGTCAAGCCCAGCATTTTCCTTTTCATCGGTTGATGCCCATAAGTATTTGGCATCAAATAAACGTATTGTCACCATCGATATCGAGGCTGCCAGTGATGGAACTGGGAAGGTTGTCAGTATCAAGTAACCCAGACTGTGCGGCATTGTCAGCTATGTCGTTAGTGTAGTTATCGTCAAAAGTGGAAGGTCCACCAAGGAAGTCCAACATCATATGCATTCCTCCACCACCTGAGTATTGTTCCACATCCACAGGTAGCACGTTGGAGACACCTTCAAGGAACCAAACACGATCCTTCATTTCTGCGGTGAAGTTACGCAGCAGCTTATAGTATGAACGCATAATTCTCATGGCCGAAAGATCACAATTGATCAGCAGAGCCAGGAAACGCTTGTCCAATAATGCTGGGAACGCAAAGACTCTGAGGATGAAATCCGATTTGTTGCGCTCAGTATGTAACCTGTTAAGGTACGCCAGCGTTGTCAAGTACGGTGATGACAACTGCAAGGGGTATAAATCAGCAATCTCATCGTCAAAACACTGAAGATTCGCGTTCATCACACTGGCCACAGGATCACTGTTTGCTGAAGCCATGAGGTCACCGTAACCAATATCACCAAGGTTCCCCAAGTCCACAGATATGAACTTGTAGAATCTGGAACGCTCGGTAAGCGGCCACACTGCAGTGAGGATGGTTGCAGCACCTTTAACGTGAAAGATCCAAGCAGAAGGAGGTAGGGACTTTGGTGATGTAGAATCAGGGAGAGACGCATTGGCCAGAGAATCCATGATGAGAATAAGGGCTGCGGCAACTAGCGCATCAGTGTTCTCAGGTGACATCTCAAGAACTGCCTCTCGCAAAAGGCGAAGAGCATCTCCCCTATGACATGTTACACATTGGTCTAGTCCTCTCTCTGTTCTCGACAAATGCGTTGCACTGAATGCCAAAACTGAGTGCATGAGAAAAGGGTACTTGAAGGCGAGATTGGGTATATCCTCACTCCAAATACGCTCTTCAGAGATTCCTGCAGCGGTGATGGTTGGCCAAACCTTTGTGGTATAGTGGTACATCAAACGCAGATCAAGCATATTTAGGGTGCCAGTATAGCCAAAGGAAAGTGAATTGATAGTTGAATTAAGTGGGGATGCTGTGATTGGAGGAGAACTGGGCATGGTGGGAGACAAGTTGGGCTGTTGCTGGTCGAGATGTGATCCCATTCGTGATCGGGTCGCTGTAATGTTGGAATCTGAGACGGGAGATAATGGCGGAACTGCAGGCGCAGCAGAGTTAGCCATCTCCTGTTTAATAATCGGTTCTATGGCACCCTTGGTGGTTGGAGGAAGGTAGAGACAGTCAATACCCATGTGTTCACACTTGCTACATATTGGCTTGCGCTCATCGCACTTAACCCTCCTCCTTTTGCAGGTGGCGCAGCCTTTTCTGCTCTTTGGATGATACTTCCTCTTCCCTGTGGAAGACTTGTTGACCTTTGCGGTCCCGTCGAGCCTCACCTCTGGAGAAGCTGTCATCCTGTTATAATCGATTGACCGCCCGACCGACTTTACCTGTACCTATGATGGTTGAAATCTTAGTGAGTATTACCGTCGTGAGACTTATCAGCGGCAAACTGAATGAATAGCAAAACTGTTGCAGGAACTAACACCAGAAACGCGATGAATCTGTCAATCAGTGCTCTTTGATTTGGCTCGAAATTTGTTGAAAATTGTTCGAGAAAGCCACCGGGCAGATGAGAATGCCTCCGATGGTGACAGTTGCGGGCTTCTGATGTATCAGATAATTATGTAAAACGAGGTATTCCAAAAGGATCAGCGATAACCGCTCGTGACAACGATTATAGCAAATATACAACAGCGCGACACGTTCCCTATATATCTGTGTAGCCATTTGTCGTTCCCGTCGTTTAGACTTCTTTTTTTCTGCTAGCATACCCCATCGCGGGCTCATCTGCCCACTCACTGCCTTCATCCCTCGCCTCTCCCTTAGAGGGTGGGCAAAGGGGGCTTCTTCTCCCCATGCATGCATATACACACAAAACAATCCACCAAAATTCTCGGCAGATGTTCTAAAAAAAGCATCGTGTACTATACAATACACACAGAAGCAGTACGGAAGTGGCCCCATTAGACCTGTGTCCTGCAAGGTGATTCGGGATTCACCATGGACTGTCAATACCCACTCTATCAATGGATGAATATACCGAGACCACATTAGTGAGTAGAGCCTATCTAGTTTTGGCAGTAACCAGCTGTAAGGAAGCACTCTAGGGGATGGGAGCATTCTATGGAGCGGCGATGCCGAGCAAACGAATCCTAACCGGACTTCAAGGTTAAATCACAGCTCCCGTCATCATGACGTATGTCCAGCTTAGGGTTGCCTGTGTAGGGCGGCCAGTGAGCACAGAACGTACAACGAAGAAGCAGCTTGCAATGGCTATACCGCACGGGCGCATCACATTGAAGGCACAGCACACTGCTGCTGGTTTTGTATATCAAGATAGGAGGGATGAGGGTGGGATATTTATCTCGATAAGGTTGTATGGCATTAAATCCGCTATTGTTCGCACTTGAATAGTGGACTATTCGAATGTAAACTATCATACAAAGTTTTTCTCAGCCATCTATTTAGGTAATTATAAGCACCTATATATATACTCATCAATGTCCATGTGGGTCCTCCTTTGGTGGTTCTGGATCCACAGTGATCATGGTGTCAATTCTCAAAATAGCCACACATGCCTCGAGAGCAGACTTGAGAGATTTGATCTTACTCATGGTTGGTTCCAGGACTCCATGAGAAACCTCGTCAATGACCTTTCCCCTGATTAAATCCAATCCGTAATTTCTGTAGTTTTTGCGCTTGGTGTCTGTGAGTAATGCTTGCTGAGAGGCAGCATGGTATGAACGAAGCTTGGCAACAAGGTCAGAAGAGTCCTTGGCCGCATTCACCGCAAGGGTCTTGGGGATAACCAATAGAGCAGAGGCAAATTCGGCAATGGCCAACTGCTCTCTAGAGCCAACAGTGGTGGCAAACTTCTCGAGATAAATACTGAGTGCCGACTCCACGGCACCACCACCTGGCACAACGTTGCCACTCTCCAATGTCCTCTTAACCACAGAAAGAGAATCATGTAAAGATCTCTCCATCTCATCCAGCGAGTAGTCGTTAGCACCACGAAGGATGATGGAAGATGAGGAATGAGCTTTGGTGCCCTTGATGAGAATACATTCATCATCGGAGATTCTCTCCTGCACCACCTCCTCGGCGTAACCCAAGTAGCTTGGCTCAAATGTCTCATCACCTTCTAAATTAGACATACTTCCTATGAAGGTGGCTCCAGTAGCTCTGGCAATTCTTCTCAGATCCTCCTTCTTACACCGCCTCACAGCCATCACCTTGGCCTCGACAAATTCCTTCAAACACAGGTCATCAATACCTTTTGTGGTGAGCACAACGTTAGCTCCAGCAGCAATAATCTTTCTGATTCTCTCGATGACAATGCCATACTCCCTATTTCTGATTTCTTCAAGCTGCTCAGGGTCATCAATGTTGATCTGAACACCCATTGCCATTCTAGCCTTCTGCAAGTTGATATCAATGCAGGCAATCTTTGCACCTGTGATCTTCTTTGTCATGGCCTGAGAGGCTACCGTACAGTTGAGGGCGTAACCGTTGACAAGAATGGATTCTGTGGCAGACTTACCGTGTGCCTTGAGGATATTGACGGCCTTCACAGGATATTTTGTCTCGCCCTTTGAGTTTGTCGTTTGCACGGCAAGCATGGCATCCACAACCATCTTGGAGAAAAAGTCAGAGTCAGATCCAATGATCTTAGAGGACATGGACGTCCTTGCAATGTTAATCATGGTCTCTTTCCCAAGGCTATCCACTGGCTGAGAGAGCACTTCGTTGATATACCTCACAGCCTCTCTGAGCGCCAATCTGTAGCCTGTGATGATTGTAGTTGGGTGGATTTTGTTCTTTACGAGTTCATTGGCACGCTTCAGAAGCTCAGATGCCACAATAACAACAGAAGTGGTTCCATCTCCCACTTCTCTGTCTTGCTGTTGTGCTAGCTCAACGAGGATCTTACCAGCTGGATGCTGTACATCCAACAGACTCAAGATTGTGGCACCATCATTAGTGACAGTGACATCTCCAATGTCGTCCACCAGCATTTTGTCTAAACCAACTGGACCAAGAGATGACTTCACAACGTTGGCTACAGCCTGAGCAGCAAGGACATTCTGGTTACGGATATCCTCACCCGACAACTTCTCTCCACCGAGGACTATACAAATAAATTAGTTAGTCACTGTGCAAGATCGTTATATATATATATATGACTGGATCGTACAGGAACTGCGATCTACTGGCACTTGCTCGCCTACAACATCGCACCTAGCCAGTTTTGGCATCTTCCGATATAAACTTACATAAAGTGTCTGAACGAGCAGCTGAGAATAATTGAGACATGGTGACTTGACTCTATTTTGAAAGTGTTGTCAAGAACCTAAAAGCCTCCTTGTGCTGATAATGTTACTGGTACCTTGCAACGCAGTGCTTCTTAATTACCACCTGAGACTGCGACAGCCAGCTACCTCACCTCTCTTCCAGAACCACCTCCGGACGCCTTCACACAGAGAGTACTTTTTCAACGCGACCTTCAACGCGAATAGAGTTACCCGCAACTTGTATACGTGTTTACAGAGAGACATCGCCGTTACACGCCACATAGAGAACAAGAAGCACGCAGAGCGCGAGAGGTTCTGCCAGGGACCTCTCGTGGCTCTGAATCGCTGCAAGCTGACCTCAATGGGCTGGATGGCTCTCCTTCCCGGTTGTAGGCCATATTGTGTGGGCCAGATTGCTTGTAAAGCCTCCTCACACAAAGTTAGAGCTCTTAGTCTCCCTTCTCTGCACTGGGGACAGCTGCGCTATAGGGCTGACAGGGAATGGAATGCTTACAGAATGCTTACAGAATGCTTACAGGTAGTGGAATATAGAGGGGAAGAAGACGGTTCTATGTCTGAATGTAGCTACGTCCTTTCTGCGAAAGGGGGAAGTGAAGGGAGAGATTAACAAACAAAGTTATATTATATACTATGTATATCAGGTACTGCTGATTAGAGATAGCGATCCAGTAGCATAGAGGGAGAGTGTGTGAGAGACAAAGTAGGAAAAAGGACGTATGCGTGTGTGATATGGCTGTAAGTTTTTTTAATCAATGAATAAATCAACAAGCGCTGGAAATCCCTTTGTGCAACTTCGTCTACCACTATGATACCTTAGATTCCTCGTGTGATGATCGAACACACTCAAATTTGCGCAAATGCAGCAGATGAAAAAACAAAAATCCCCCCAACAAGAAACAGATGTAATAAAAAGAGTACAGATCTTTGCTCTCTATGTTGAGCCCGCTCATAAAAAGTGTAGATTGTGTGATGCCTAAATCTTTCCCTTCTATCTCTCATAGAATAGTACATTTCTTGTTCTTCTTTATGACTGGAGGTTCCAGAGCGGCGACTATAGCCTCGTCAAAAACGTTTTTCAAACCCTTTTGGGTCAGAGCCGAACACTCAACGTACTTGACACATTTGAGCTCCTTGGCCAGTCTCTCACCCTGTTCATAGCTGATTGGCCTTGTGTGCTGCTTTGCCAGCTTATCTAGAATAACAGAATCAGTTCTCAAATCTATCTGCGTACCCACGATAAGACATGGCACCTGTGGAGAGTGGTGGTTCACCTCTGGGAACCACTTTTCCCTAACGTTCTCGAAAGATGGAGGAGATATAACAGAAAAACAGATAAGGAAAACATCAGTTGATGGGTAGCTGAGAGGACGTAGACGGTCGTAATCTTCCTGACCAGCGGTATCGAAGAGTCCCAAGGTGTATGGCTCGTCGCCAATCATGACTGTGACCGCATAGTTATCAAACACAGTGGGGACATAGTCCAGTGGGAATTTGCTGGTGGTGTAAGAAATCAACAAACAGGTCTGAAAATGGGAGTTAGTATTACAGCCTGTATGAAGAATATTGAACAAAACAACCCGAAAGGGTTGAATGTTCGTCGCGCGCTCTCCAACCCCGTGGATCATCAAGAAGAAGAAAATCAAGCAGACGCACAAATATACCCATGGTATATATATCAGATTAACTTACTTTTCCGACGGCACCATCACCGACAACAACACACTTTAGAGATTGCATTGCACGTAAACGTTTGATGTAAGTATTAACAGCAAAGGAGAACTCGACGCGATAGATAAATAAACGACCGAAATGTCAGGCACGATGAAAACGCGAATTTGGCAAGTTATGCTTTGTTGAAATAAATAGCTAGTCTCTGAACACCTCAACAGATGATGTCAAAACTATTTTTTTCTTGACAAAATCAATGTTCGAAAAAGAAAAGGTTCCACCACTTTCAAAACGTGACATCGTAGTAAACATCCACCCACGCACCCACCTATCACTAAGCTCACCACGTACCTTCCGGCCTGCCTCCCACCAGGCCAAGCCAAGCCCATCTGCGACGTTCGCAGCCCGACGATGTGGTAGATAGGAGTAAGCAGGCGGCCTCACTTTGGATAGCCAAGGGAAAGAGGAACAGAAAGGGCCCTGTGTACAATGGCTAGGACGTGTTTGCACCAAATGTTGATCGCGGCCTTTCCTTTTAACGGTAGCTGTAGAAGAGTGCTAATGCATTCTTAGGGCACCTTACCCTTACTGTGTATAGTCAGTTAGCCAATGTACCCTTACCCCCTAAGGCACGAGACAACATCTAATACGCGTGCCTTCCTGCTTCTGCCCTCCTTGTCTGCCTGGAGTTCCTTCACCAGCACACCACACGGTGTGGTGTTGTGTGAGTGTGTGCCCGCATGCAGAGAGATTATGTGGAGGGCTGGCTGGCTACCTTGCAACCCTTGTGGCCAACTACAGTTGTGGATGGATTACTACTATTTGTAGTGGGGTAAGTCAAGCTAGTCATGTTAGGCCTATAATCAAATTTGAGAATAAAAAGACATTATATTAAGCACATCCATACACCTTCCCGTTTGTAGCAAAAAATACAGAAAATCTAGTGGAAAAAAATTGATGAAAAACTTGTACCAGACTCCAAGCCACCATACAAAAATTGTTTAATCGTAATATCGTCATAAAACTCTCTCTCTCTCTCTCTCTCTCGATGCCGATCTAACTAGGGTGCAGGTTGAGGCTCTCATTCCCCATACTTCTGCCTCTGGCAATCCAGTAACACCCTTGCAAGGTCCTCTGGTAACAAAGGCTTGGATAAGAATCCTGACATGCCACATTCCAAGCATCTAGATTTATCCTCACCTGCCACATTCGCTGTCAATGCTACAATCCTAGGAAGCATTTGACCTGAGTATTCCTTCCTCAAATCAATAGTAGCTGCAATTCCATCTTTCCTAGGCATTTGAATGTCCATGAAAATCACGTCATAGTTCTTGCTCGTTTCTTTGACTCTGGTGCCACATTTTTCCAATACCGCCACGCCATCCTTGGCATGATCTGCTATGTACCCAAGTCGTTTCAGATGTTGCAGCGCGACTTTAGTGTTGATGAAATTATCTTCAGCCAAAAGGATATCAAGCGGCTTTGCACTATCCAAAAGCTGCTTGGCCTCAACTTTTGTAGATTCACCATACTGTTTGGATACTCGGCTACGGCTGCCATTCTCCGAACTCGTCAAATTCTTGAGCATCTCGTGCAACTTCTTCCTGTGGAATGGCACAAGCAAAATAGAGCTGAACCCATACTGCTCAGAGGCAGCGGGCAATGTCACACCAAACTGTGTCGTGAGTACAAAGACTGTTGAAAGTGGTCCTGTCGCTGCTTCCACCTGGCTCACAAGGTCGCCCACAATCTTTCCACTACCAAAAACATCCTTCATGGTTTTGTAATCAACAAATACGACATCGTATGGTGGGTCATGCTTCAGTTCTTTGAGGATACCCATGCATGCCTCTGCCTTTTCAGCCATGTCGTTCGTTGTGGCTGCCAAGCGACTATACTTGCTAACGCACACTTCAAACCCTATCCTTTCGAGTTCTTCCCTCAGCATAGCACAGCTGAGCTTACGATAATCGAGGAGAAGTACGCGCTTCCCATTATACTGCTTCGACACAGCCTCAGTACTCTCTTGGGTTGGCTCCTCAGCCTTTGCAACAAAGGAAAAGTAAAAGGTGGACCCACCTCCTTCCACGCTGTCAAAAGTGAGTGTTCCTCCCATCAAGTCAGCCAGTCTCTTTGAAATAGCCAGTCCAAGACCAGACCCACCATATTCTCTTTTCGAAGAGGAATCAACTTGGCTGAAGGCACCAAACACTTTACTGTGCGAATCTTTGGGGATACCAATTCCAGTGTCTTTTACAGAAATCACAATCTCATGTCTACTATCTCGTGCTCTCTTGTGACAGGTTGTCTCTACCAGCACATGCCCCTCGAAAGCAAACTTGACGGCATTTCCAGTAAGATTGATAATAATTTGACGTACACGAGTAACGTCACCCGTGATTATATCGACATCTCCACATCTATTAAGGAAAATCAGCTCCAAGTTCTTTGCAGCCGCTTGCTCGGCAACCAATTGAATAGCACTCTCAACACAGTCGTTCAAAGAGAACGGCTCAGACTCAAGCGTTATAGAGCCGTGCTCTATCTTTGAGAAACCGAGAATACCATCGATAATGTTGAGCGTGACCATTGCCGACTTGCGGATGGTTTCCACATATTCTTTTTGGATATCCGACAAGTCCGTCTCCAAGAGGAATATAGCACATGCCAGCAGACTGTTGAAAGGAGTACGAATCTCATGTGACATATTAGCCAAGAAGCTTGCCTTCTCTGCCGTTGCATCTTCGGCTGCCCTCCTTGCTATATCCATTTGGGCATACAGTCGAGCCTTGGCAATGGAAACGGCAGTTTGTGAGCACATCAGCCATACAACCTCAATCTTATTGGCATCAAACACCTTTTTCTTGTCAGACGGGTCACTTTCCAGATATAACGCTCCCAGTACTTCCCTTTCATTTCGGATAGGCAAACACACAGCAGCACTGCTCTGAGACTCTTCATAATAAAAGTCCTTCTCTGTATAAGTGGAGTCAAAAAAGAGCGGGTCTTCTTCTCTAGAGATGACGCGGTTCTGACTGATAGTATCAGAGATTAAGGTGACGGGGCACATGTAATTTCTTGAAGAGAGACTCTCATGGGCTAAGAATTTCACCTCGTCCGCTAGTCCAACCGCCTCTAACTTTATCTCTCCAGACTCGTCCCTCAACGCAAGAGCACAGAACGTTGCATCTGTCAAAACCATTGCACTTTTGATAACTTTATCAACAATTGGTTGGAAATCAATCAGTTCTGAAATGGACATACATGTCTTGATAGCGGTGGCCAAATATGCTGCCTGGTCCTCCTTATCGCTCGAAGACAAGGACTCATCAAACGGCTTTTCCGCTTGTGCTGGTGTTGCATCCTTCTCCAACTCTAGAGCGATATCAGGTGTGTGTTGTCTCATACTGTCATTGATCATGTTGTCTAAAGACTTGATAGTCGTCACACCTGCCAAGTTGCGTAATTCACTTCTTGTGTCTGTTAGAACCGATCCCATCTCCAAAATGGTGGTGGTTCCCATAGCGGAGGCCGGTCCATCTGATAAAATACGAGGGAGAGCAACCCCGGCTGTAGGGCTGTGAATAGATGCCGGTGACATCAACTGGCCCGAACCAAAAGGAGAACTCATAGTGGCAACGGGAGGAGGATAGTTGGGCTGGTTGAACGCAAAGTTACCCAGTCCGGCCCAGTTATAATTGTGGTATATCTCAGAGAACTCCCTAGAAAGGTGCTCTACTTTAACTGCACACCCCCAGCCTTGGTATAGGCGAATCGCCTCTTTGACAAATTTGCTCGTACGGCCCTTATCTGTACAGTTGCCATTTAGCCATAAGGCACATTCCTCATTGGCAATTGCCTCGTCGTATGTCATTCCGTACTGGGATGCTTTCTCAATAGCTCGTTCATAGGTGTCGAGGATATCCAGCTGAGAGACGGTGCCACGTTTCTGCATTAGCATGGCCGTTACAATCAAGTATTTTGATTCAAACGTGGACGGACAGAATTTGGCAAAAGTTTTCAAATCTCCAACCATTCTATCGAGTTTCTTCTTTACATGATCTGATTCGGAATTCTCCTTGATCAGCACCATAGAACCCCAGTAGGCGATTATTGCATCACATACAGTCATAAGAGTGTTATCAAAGTTGCTGGCCCAAATTTCGTGGAGCATCTCCTGAGCAATGCTAGTACGCCCTATTATAGCGGCGGCAAGAAAACGGAAAGACAAATAGAAGTAATTAGATACCCGAGACTTGGTGACAACATCAATCATAGGTGATGTAGTGTCTGTGTCTCCATTACAAGGCACAAAGCTACTAAGAACAAACTCCTCTAATTTCTCCTCTCCTTTGAGACATTTGATGGTGAATAAAATCATATGCTGCACCTCCTTGCTCATCATCCAATATTCATCACTACTGGATGGCCGTCCGGTTTGCAGTCTCTGGAGCAACGCATCCAATGGGTCTCCTCCTAAAAACCAGCAGGCGATCATAAGCGATGACATTAACTGGCTGAAGGGATGGTCCTTGCCACTTGACAACCGTTTTGATGAATGTACAAAGAGATCGTATGATTTGATCACATCTGAAAGAGGGTCTATGAAGAGGGCCAGCGACGTACAGTATGTTTCGTATATCACCACAGCTGTCTCAGAGGCAGCACACATGTTGGGGTCCTTTTCTATAAGTCTAAATGCCAACCTGCTATATGCTATGGCCTGTTCTAATCCACCAGAGGCAGAATTTTTTGCGATAAAGCCAGCACTAACGACTAGAGGAAGCGCATACAGACCCGAAGTGCCGTATTCCATCAAATTGAGAATGGAGAGATGTGCCAATACCTTCGAGAGCATCTTCCTCCGTAAGGCTGCCGCTGGGATAATCATCTCGTTGATGAGCTGCTGAACAGATATGATACGTCTATCTGTGACAGCAGGCTGATTTGCAAGATTCTGTATTTCAGTCACAGAAACTGGGAGCCTTGGTTGCAGACAACTTTCAAAGTATTGGACATTCCACTGCTCATCATCTAAAATATTAACCTCAAGCAGGTTCAGTGCCTTCATAGCAACAGCAAAACTCTCGTCTGTACGCTGTACTTTGAGTAGAATGCGGAACTTGCTTATGAGCAGGTCAGCCTGGTCAGATGTCTCAGGATACTCTTGCAGCAGCCCCTCGACTAGTTTGAGTGCCTCTTCATACTGGGTCATGGTGATTTTGATTCTGAGAATATGAGTATCTACGCTCAAGCACAAATCATGTTCTTTTTTGGAGATGAGAATACGGGCCGTTTCAAAAAACTGAAGAGCCAAAGCATAATCATACACCTGATATGCCATGGTACCAGCCCTGGTAAGCACATCCGTATAGGTGGCACGATCTTCAACAGAGGCTATCATCCAAGAGTTGACAAAGTGGTGAGCTAATGAGAAACACCTTGTCTGCGTCATATCCTCCAACCCCTGGCCAGCCTTCAGTCTTATTCCACACCAACGATGAAACTCCGCAAACCTACCAGACTCAGACAACTTTTTCAACAAGACATCTTGATATGCATCATGCTGAAACCTATAGGAAGAGGCACTTGCCATCGTTACTAACTCGGCTCCAGAAAAATTGACCGGAAATCTCTCATCGCCAATCAGAATGAAGGGAAACTTGTAGTTGATGCTAGATGGTTTCACGATTAGCACTGATGAGGCACGATGCAGAACAGCAGCTGCTTTCGCCAGAGACAAACCTGCGGCTGTGGCCAAATCAGCCAAAGTGAAGGAATCCCTTCCACATATACACGCTGCAAAATACAAAACGTCAAGGTCACCCTCCGCTAATAGGGTGAACTGATAGGATGCGATATTGTCAAAGTCCACTTTCAGTCCACTGGTGTCAAGAGCCTCTGCATCAAATACGAAACCACCCACAACATGGGTACTGCAAGCATCCGATGAAGCGTCACGAGGCACCTCTGGTCGGATAATTCCCTTGTGGTAGAAAGCTGCCAATAGTCTGATTATACGAAGGAAATTGCCTCTTGTCTCCTTTGCAAAGTAGTACGATAGATTTAACACTTCAGTCTGTGATGCATAGGAATGAGGTGATGGTGATTCACTTTCAGCCAAGTCATTCGCTATAGGAGTTCCTGCTGCTAGAGATTCATTGATCGAAACAACCGTGCCAACATTAAGAACAGCACTACAATGCTCGACCAGACCATCAAATGACAGATTATCTAGTTGTATTTCCTGTACTGGAGCAAAAGAATCTTTGAACAGATCCAAGGATAATGGAAGACGACAATAAGGTTCAACTTGTTCGTGCAGCTTTGCAGTGGTTTCATACGTGGCAATTAAGATGAACCGTGACGATCTATTGGCAATGGCTTCTTGCCTCACAAACTCTACAATCTCCTCCAGCATCACTATCTCTGTCTGACAGCACCACTGCATATCATCCAAGCAGAGAGTCACACCTTCATGGCTGAAAAGGGAGAACAACATCTTGATGATATGTTTAAAAGTTGTCTCCAGTTGCATTGGCAGATGTGATGCCCCAACCCGTGTTCTTGGTAATAGCTGTGTGTATTTCCGTCCAATCAAATCTTCCAACTCTGGGACCGCATCAAACATCACAGAAAGATCAACCTTGATATTATTGGTGATCGTCTCCCTCCACCTGGCAATATTCTTCTTGGATCCCGACATGATCTGTTTGACAGCTGACCTAATCATGGATACAAAGCATTGGTAAACTGAACCATTCTGCTGGAACTTGTTATGCTTCCAAATCATGAAAAAGTACTTCCTTGCAACCATAACAGATTTCATCTCCTTTATCACCCTGGTTTTGCCCACTCCTCTCTCACCGGTGAGAATGAAAGTATGGACTCCACCCTGGATATGGTCGATCATATCCACCAGCTGTTTCATTTTCTGGCCCTGTCCCAAGATTCTCCTTCCGAAATGAAAGGAGAGAGATGGCGGCAAACGTATTTTGAACAAGTCCTTGTCTAATTTAACACGGTGAAATGAAATCTCTCCGACAATCAACTCGATGTCACGAATTACAAACGCAGCATCCTGATACCTATTCTCAGGTCTGCGTGCAAGCAGCTTCATTACAACGTTACTCAGAGATATAGGCACCCACGAACACGCCTCGTGGGGCGGTATTGGCTTTTGAGATACATGGAACGTGTTGAGAGTTTCAGGGCTGCCGCCCACAAAAGGGAGCCTTCCAACGAGCATCTCGTATAGAACAACTCCCAGAGAGTACAAATCTGAGCGGTAATCAGCGAGCTGTGAAAAGTCTCCTGCTGCCTCTGGAGATATATAGGGTAGCCAATCCCTTGTGATACGCTTATTTTGGGTGCGGTAGCCGTTTTCCATATCCTCAACAATCGAGGAGAAGGCGAAATCCCAACCCATAATATAGACATTTTCCTCTTTATCCATTACAATGTTAAACGCTGTGATTCCATTATGGGTGAATCCAAAAGTGTGTATTTGAGACAATATCCTCAATACTTTAACCGCTATGGTCAATATGTGTACTATCTCATCAGAGGTCCTGCTGAACACCTCTAACCTCATATTTCGCTTGCTGGCGAGTAAAAAATCCAAATAATTCATGTTGGCATCAATTTGGACTGCCTCTTGCTGCTGCTGGTATCTGGCATTAGCACCCAGATTGAAGTGTGTCGAGAGTGAAAGTAGTTCCTTATCTCCTGGCAGGTGAGTAACTAGCGCTATTCCCTTTTCTTCCCCCAGATAGTACAACTTGGATGAATACATGACACCCTGGATCCCCTTGGGGAGAGCAGGCGGCAGTGGTACCACAACATTATAAAGACGATGGTGCCCCAGTTCGAATTCTGGCTCTTCTTCACGTGGATTGATACCAGATGTGGTATACCAAGAATTGGTTAACCTGGAAACAGTTCCAACGGTAAGATGCGGTGAGAACCGCACAAAAACCCTCTGTTTCGTCTCGTTGTCTACTCCCATATATACATCTATTATATCGCTATGGAGGGGGAACATCAACTTTGTCAGAGTGTATCCAGGAACTATCGATTTGAATGTCGTTGTGCCTTGGACATCCCATCTGGGAATGGCCACGCTTGAACTAGGATGAGCATTTGAAAGCAGCGAGTTAAGGTCGTATTGCTCTTTCAAATCTGCCACATTGAGGCTCGCTGCACCGTTCATCTCTGGGCTATTGAGGGAATGTAGTGACGTTGCCTATTCTGTTTTTTATGTTGTGTATGTGTGCTGGTTGGTGTACTTGTCGGAAAGGCTTGATGGCGGGCTAGAGAAGTGAGTGAATGTCGTTACTTTGAGTAAATGACGACGGAATGATTGTTGGATATTCAATTGTGAAGGAGAGAAAACTGAAACAATGTGAGTTCCATAGACACGCCAGCAGAGAGTAGTAGCTATCTAGTATCTCTATATATCGTGCAATAGCTACAAAATAAAGAGCAACAGACCAGCTATTGCCACTACACTTTGATGTAAAACTTGCCAGCCGGCTCAAAGGTGTTTTGGTCTCAACCGGAGAAATTTCACTCTCCAACTAATATCGCAGTGGTCCTCATTAACCTTGTAAGGTTCACTAAATACAACTAGACGGCAAGCAGTGTTGTGTTAATTCCGGGTCCAGACCTTTGGCGAGGCGTTCAGCTCCAAATAACATACTAGAGGCAGCAGCAAGCTTGCCCGTCTGCAAGGTATGTATCATGCACACCGAACTGTCAGCCAGTACCTTGGCCGGCAGCACAGCCGAGGCAGATGGCGCACTGGTACAAAGTGTGAGGTTACAGCTAGATGATTGAACGCTTGGTTAGATTGCAGGAACATAAACTATTGAGCTTCAGAATTTGTTTCCCATAGTTTGACGTGGGGATTTCTTTTTGCTGTTTTTCTTGGCGGTCTACCCTTATGGAACACACCAAAACCGGGAGCCACCATCTTAGCAAGAAGTAACGATACTTGTAAGGTGCATTTGCTCATGTAACTTCACGGACAGAATTCATGCAGAGCTTATCTGTGTGTTCACGCTGTGATGCAGGCATGAGCATGTAGAGGAGGACCAAATAGCCGAGTGGTAAATAGTGTAAGATGTACATGGTGAGAGCTGTACGTGGTGAGAGATGCCCACCGGCTTAGTGATGCCTGCTGGCTTAGTGATGCCTGCTGGCTTAATGATACCTGCTGGCATGATGCGCCCTCCCCAATAGGGACACTCCCCCACACATAATGGAAGCAATTGGCAGGGTGGGACATACGGTGGGGAGGAGACAATGTGAGGCATCTTTTATAACATATGTGAATATTGACCAGAAAAATGTGGCAACAATAATTATTGACTGTGGAAGTAAAATTAACTAGAATGATTATTTGTATTCCTGTTAATATTAATATTTAATTCTGAGGAAGGGGATTGTCAACGGGTGGTGGATACCTCCCGCCGTATATGCAGAGGGTTTTTTTAATTGTTATACCCTCCATTGTCCTCTATACAGATAAAATCAGTATATGATATTGATATAAAAAAACCCGATAATATAAAAGCCACCACAGCGTCCTAAAATATTCAAGAAATGAAAATATATCTCTAATATTTAATATTAGTCTCGTCTATTAAAACTGGTTGTTCTCTAAAAAGAACCCTCAAATATGTACTGGCGTATATATTTATATATTTAATCATTCATCGTCATCATCGTCCTCATAGTCCTCTTCCTCACTCTCACTCTCTGCCTCCTTCAACCAGGTGATCCATCTCTGTGCGCCCTGTCTAACGGCGACCATCTTATCGTTCAAAATACTCCTCTCACTATCCCACCACGAGAATATTTGCGCCTCCTGAACAATCTCCTCATCGTACAAGACCATCAGCACGTACATCAAAACAGTAGATCCTCCTGGAAGGTCAGAACAGATCTTTTGAATTATGAGCAATAGATCAACTTCCTCCTCTGTTTCAAATACCTGTCTATGGTACATAGGACCCCACTGTCTGAATACCTTGTCCACAGCCTCCTTGAGTCCAAGCGTTTTGGTGTCGACAAAGTGCCTTACACGTTGGAGAAGGGCTTCAGATGTGGCTGTACGCACTTCATGGTATGTCACATTCATAGACATTCTCAACGTGTTGAGCTCCAACAGCGCGGTGTCAAGGTCGTGGTTGTTTTCCATAGCACGCTCAACGGTGGCAATAGCCTCTCTCGTGAAATCCTCTTCATCTTCAGAGTTCGAGACATCGGTGGCAATACTAGTGGTGGACTGTGTCCTCCTCTTTCTCCTGGCTGTGTGTTCTGACACAGAAACCAGAGAGATGTCAGACATGTTCAACGACTTCATCTGGTATACTATACCGTTATAATGCCTGCTGGAACTTTCATCGTCCTCATCGGTGTCGGACTCGTACAAGAATCCTAACCCATCCTTTCCAACCACCGAAACATCTGCATGACCAGGTGATGGTTGTCCATTGATCTCCTCCTCCTCTTCTTCCTCTTCTTCCTCCTGCTCTTCAGCCTCGTCCGCCTCCTCTTCATCTGAAGAGCCTGATAACTCAACCATTGAATCGGACAGATGTTTAACGGGTGTCTTGACTATCTTTGTGTTATTTCTCACGACAATACCCTCACCAATAGTGACGCCAAATCCAATAACGGAACCGGCTTGCAAAGAGGCACCGCTTCTGATTGTTGAGTTGGATGCAACAACGGAGTGGTCAACGACGCAATTATCGGCCACGATGGTTTTATCCCATATATAAGAATTCCTAATGGTGACATTTTGTCCAATCTTACATCCTCTTCCAATAACTGAGTTTTCAATAACACTACCGTCTCCAATAAAAGTATCTGACCCAATCACAACACTCGAACCAATCTTACACGACTGGGAGAGGATGACGCCAGTTCCCTTATAGATATGCTTACGCTCTCTCGTGTATGTCTCAGAATCTAACAAATTACTATCAGGGGTGATTGGGTAACACCACCTTTCCATCACATCCTGTGAGATGGCATCATAAGTCTGCCAGCTCTCCACTCTGGCGGCATAGTCTTCGTCTGTGACATACGCATACACACTCTTCTTTAGCAAGTCAGAAGAGAGCACACCACGAACAAAGTCACCTCTCAATTGTTGGTAGTCAAAATTTTCTTGGAAGATCTGGGGGACCTGTGGAGAACAAATGTCAACATGGCAATCGATTAGGTCGTTTCTAATGACAAACTCGTCCACATCTTCAATCAGCTCCGGATCTATATTCACCGCAGTCCGTGAACCGTTCACTGGGGGGATATCTTGGTAGTATAAACATTTGTTTGTTTTCTTATCGAGGATAAATGTGGCAGGCTCTGCATGTGAGCGGGTTCTATGTAAAGGTGAAGCCTGTGTCAGCACCATAGTGACTATATGGTCTTTATCCAGTGCCTTTCTACGCTTGTGTGCCGCAAGCACCTTGTCGAAGCGGATGTTTGTAACGACATCTCCAGAAACAAGAAGGAAATCACCGTTAATAAGTCCTCTACTGTCGAGATCTCTCATGGCATCTCCCACAGATCTCGATTCCAATGACATGACGGTTTGAATCTTCTTGAACGGTGAAAGTCCATCGTTGTCGTTCCACTTTGAGCTCTCAATATACTCCTGGATCTGGTCAGCATGGGCAGAGCACATCAAATATACCTCATCGACTTTGGCTTTGGCCAAAAACTCAAGAGTGTACTCGATCAGTGGCACGTTTGCAAGAGGAAGGAGACATCTCGGCCTCTCTGATGTCAACGGCATGAACCGTGTCTGGAACGAGTCCGTCAGCACAATCGCCTGGAATCTTTCATCCTGTGTGATCTTCTTGCCCTTTGGTGGCATTTTCAGTTCATGAGCAGTCTCCTGTTACTCCTCTCTCCGCTTGAACTGACAATGGTTGAAATATTTCACTCCTCCTTTTTTACTTCCCTCCTACCGTCTCTCACTCGCTCTCTCCTCCTCTTTGCGCTATGCCAGATGACTACTTTTTTTTGTCGGGATCCACTTGGCGCACGCACTACTAACTTAAGCACATGAGAGAGGAGCGATGAGCGTAAGGCGATGATGGCCTCTAGCCGATGAGGTCAAGCTGATGAGAGCAGGCAGGTAGATGAGCTCCAAACACCAATGTGGGTGAGAGGGAGAGTGAGTAGGCTACTGATAGGTAATGCTCATATTCAAACGGGTAAAGGGAAATTTCACCACCTTAAAGATATCTCGTTACACAAACATGGTTTTGGTGGAGTGACATGAATTATATTTACGAATAACTATGCACGGATATGTATATAAGATGACTCAGTAAAGCAGCGGTTGAACTAAATCTAATGTGATGCTTATGTATCTTCTGCCACTACAGTCTCTACAGATCCTCCAGCATCCTTAGCCACTCCGGTAGTGGCTTCCTCAGTCTTCACAGCCTCTGGTGCCTTAGTTTCCACCTTGGCCTCTGGGGATTCTGTGCCTGCCTGAGTGCCAGTTTCCATTTGACCCTCTGCTTCAGTCTCTGCTTCAGTCTCTAATTCTGTCTCTACTTCTGTCTCTGCTTCAGTCTCTGCTTCAGTCTCTGCTTCAGTCTCTGCTTCAGTCTCTGCTTCAGTCTCTGCTTCAGTCTCTGCTTCAGTCTCTGCTTCAGTCTTTGTTTCAGTCTTTGCTTCAGTCTCTAATACGATCTCTACTACGGTCTCCGCCGTTTCAACCTCTGCCGTTTCAACCTCTGGTGTCTCAACCGCTGGTGTCTCAACCGCTGGTATATCAGTCTCAACTTCTATGTCTTCCGTTTCTAGCTGTGTGGTCTCTCCTTCCACCACAGCAAATGACTCCTCAACTGGTTCTGGAATATCTTCTGTGATGTCAGCCTCTACAGCCTCTTCAGCTGGAGCAACAGGCGTCTCCACAACATTTGCTAGTGTTTCAGTCACACTTGCCTCTTCGATCTCATCCTCAGCCGTCTTGGTAGCTTGAGCAACATCACTCTCTGTGATGGCTTCTGAAGCACCCTCTGAAGCACCCTCTGAAGCACCCTCTGAAGCACCCTCTGAAGCACTTTCTGAAACACTTTCTGAAGCACTTTCTGTGGGGGTAACAGTCACCACATCATCATCAGCGGAATGAAATGCACTCTCGATCTGCTCAGCACCGGGAGGAGGGATGATTTCTGTGACATTGGAACCATAAACAGTATCTACATCAATGGGAAGAATAGAGAATTGTTCCCCCACGTCTTCAGCAGTTGTATTTACAGCGCCAATAGTCTGTACAGGTTCAGGAATTTGTTCCTCTGTGAAGCTTGCTTCACCGATAGGCTCCTCAACATCGTCTGAAACCTCCTCCTCCTCTGTCTGCTCCGCAGCTGGCTCCCTATCTTCTGTCTCTAGCTGCATTTCCGCTGTCGATGTAGCGGATGCAATTCCAGATTCGGTCACAGCCTCCTTCTCTTCTTCGATAGCTTCAGGGGAGCTCTCTGGTGCATTAACTTGAGTAGAAATGGTGATATCTTCACTTGCTGTTACTGAATCTCTTATAGTGGATGCAACTTCCTCTGCAGTGGCAGTGAACTTCGGTGTGGTGGACTCCGAAGCAGTCACAATGTCTTCACCAACAGTGAGTTGTATGATGTCCTCGAAGTCTTCGAAATCTTCAGAGTCATCAAAAATACCATTCTCTCCAGCCACATCATTCGAGGCAGTATCCATCAAAGAGTCAAGAGTGCTGGGTGGTGGGTCGTTGATATGTGCCAGAACCCAAGGGAAAAAGGCTGCCAGGGCTATAACCACCACAATGAATGATAATGATTCCATAATGGAGATAAAGCTCATTCCAGAGCCTGCAATGTTTTTGGGCACCTGGAGAAAGTTGATAGTGTTAGCAGCCGAAGTGCTGGCGAGGATCTCTCCGTTTGGTGAAAAAGTCACAGTGGTGACAGCAAAGTTATGCGCCTTCGGGATCGTCCGCACCAGAGAGAGATCTGATGTCCTTGCAATAAGAATAGAAGTATCGCTGCCAGCAATGGCCACCAAGCCACTGGGGTGGACATCCATCGATGTGATACCCTTAACTTTCTTAGAGATGACATTCGTTTTCACCATTGTTGACTTTGATATCAAAAACTCTCCAAGGATGATTCCGCCTCCTTTCTTCATAGCGGCTCCGATCAGAACGGTGTTATCATCTACAAATTTTACTTTGCTGAGGGAATAGTTCTCAAAGTCACTCTTCTTGAAAATCGATCTTCCTGTTACTGTTGAGACGGCCTCAATGATGGTTGGGGTGATATAACACACAATCTTTCCGTCTGGAGAGATAGAAATATCCTTCACATCACCTGCGGTATCTATCTCAAATTGAGTCTCCATATCATTGGTGTCTACTATATACAGTGAAGAGGGAGTGCTCGAAGTGACGATAATGGCAATCGAGCCATCACTCGAAAGAGAGGTGAGCTTCTGATACACAGAGGTGTCTTTGGTGGTGTAGATTTGGGAGGCATCCTGGAATTTCAGATGCTCTTTGATGTAACCATATTTGCGAAGATGTTTATTGCTGCCTTTAAGGATTTGCTGAGAGCTCTGGTTCACCCCAAGCAATATGGTGTCTTTACAAACATCCAAACTCATGGGTGAGTCCTCATCGTCCTTGAGAGTAATCTCCCTGAACTTCTTGGCTGGTTTGGGTCTCGCGAAGTCAATAGTAACAGCAGTCAATTTGTTGGGAATACCATTGTTGCCTTCTCCACCACCACCAGCTACAACCAAGGTGGTGTCGTTGATGAACTTTGCCCCAAACACTGGGTACCCAACATCGTAGGTTGTACTTTTCATACCTGTGTTTGGCAATAGTGTGTATCAATCTTATTGGCTATCGTGGCCTGTTCTGCCTTTTGGATCTCTTATATAAATATCTACATCTGTCTGCAATCTCTTCCCAGATGATTCCTCAGGTTGATACATTTCGCTCCGATGTGTCTGTGGGTGCCTACCTCCTGCTTCCCTACCAGCCTGTCTGTCTATCCCCGCCTCCTGTGGTTCACTTCGTCCCCAGAGGCCTCCACCGTACACGTATTAGATTATGCACGAATAGGTAGTCCGAGTGCGCCGTATGGAAATGAGGCCTACATTTAGCGAATCTCAAGGGGATGCTCATACGTTAGGTTAGTCTCATACTTTATATAGGAGATACCAGGTTTTGCGAGAAACTTGTATTATGCGGTTTTTTTGTAATTTTTTTTGTAATTTTTTTTTGTAGTTTTTTTTCTTTAAGAAACAATACAGCAATGCTGCAATCATGAAGCCGAAAACAGATTCTGGGTATTTATAGCCCTTAAAAATATCATGATCACTGTAGTTGTTATTACTGCGACCTGGTAAAAAAAAAAAAAAAAAGGAGAGAAGGGACTGGAATCCCAAACTCTCCATCACCCCCATTCAAACACACTTCATGCATTTGTCATCATAACAGTCATTTAGATTATCACATTGTTGCTGGCACGCTTCAAGAGTAATTGTTTCAAACCAACTGGATGAAAGCCCAATCCAATTTTTCTCACAAGACACCAATCAACGACAGATATATCAACAAGTCATAACAACAGAAAAAAATACTGAGACAAAAGCAAAATCAACTAACAATGCAAACTGAACACGCAAAAATCAAGTCGTTGAACAGAGATAGACAACACAGAAAAAGAGAAAGAGAAAAAAAGAAAAAAAAGATAAAGAAAAGATAAAAAATATAAGATTGTTTTTTTCAGTTTTGTCAAAAAAGAAGGAAGAAAAAGATTTCTTCCCTGTGGCTAGGCGAGCTAATAGTAGTTATATAAGTATACCCCTTGATGGATGCAACTACTACCGCGCCCACATGGGCATCATGCAAACACATCCTCCACCGTAACATTGCGTGCCGGCTCATTAGGAAAAACCGCACAAAGGCATGCCAACTAAATTAACAGGAACACCAAAATGCAAAGTAAAAACAAACAAAAGCGAGCCATCGAAATAGGTTACTGCTGAGGAGGCATATATATATGACTATGCCGCCACTACATGATTCATGCTATTTACTGTGTCTGCTGAGGGTAGTAACCCTGCTGAGGAGGTTGTTGCAACTGGGGTGGTGGGTACACCTGGTTCTGGAATTGTGGAGGCAGCTGTTGTTGCTGTTGCTGTTGTTGCTGTTGCTGTTGTTGAGGATGAAACTGTTGCTGCTGTTGAGGAGGGTACTGGTTGCTGTTCTGGTAATGACCGTTCTGGCCATTCTGGGCATCATTGTGACCGTTTTGCCCTCTTGACCTGTGACCATTTGACCTCTGGTTGTTGTACGTCTCATTACCCTTGGGAACACCATCGAGCTTGAATGGCCTTGGTATAGCACTGTCGTCTGCAACTACATAGAGAGACTCATCAATCTCAGCTGGGATTGGTTTGATCTCTGTACCAAGTTCCTGCTCGATCTTGTAGAGGTTGAATCTGTCAGCCCAGTTGATAAGGTTTATGGCGATACCAAAGTGACCGAATCTTCCTGAACGACCGATTCTATGAAGATAGGTCTCGGCGGTCTTTGGGAAATCAAAGTTGATCACAACATTAACGGCCTGGATATCAATACCTCTGGTGAGCAAATCGGAACACACGAGATTACGCACTTTGCCCTGACGGAATTCATGGAACACCTTGTTTCTTGCCTGCTGTGGCATCTTCGCGTGAGAGTAATAACATGAGTAGTCTAATTCGGTGATCTTCTTCGAAAGCAGCTCAACTCTGTTTGTAGAGTTACAGAAAATGATCGACTGGTTGATCTGAAGCTTCGAGAAGAGGGTATTCAGACAGTGGAGCTTATGTTTCTCCTCCACAAATGCATAGTACTGCGTGATACCCTTAAGGGTGAGTTCATCCATGAGATTGATCTCATATGGCTTGTAAAGGTGCTGGTCCATAAAAGACTTGACAGCGAGAGGGAAAGTGGCTGAGAAAAGAAGTGTCTGGTAACCATTTCCCGCACCCTCTGATTGTGGAAAGAATTTGAGGATCTGCTCAACAATGTTCTTGAATTCCCTGCTGAGCATCTTGTCTGCCTCATCCATGATGAACATTTTACACTCGTCAAACTCGGCAAGCTTTCTGCTGGCAAGGTCCAGCACTCTGCCTGGAGTACCAACAAGCACATGCACTGGATCATTAAGTCTGAGAATATCGTCACGCAGGCTGGTACCACCAGTGGTGACCATAACCTGTATGCCGAGATGTGCGCCGAGGGTCTTGACAACCTGTGACGTCTGGAGGGCCAACTCTCTAGTTGGCACCAAGATGAGCGTTTGAATCTTATCAACCTTTGGCTTGAGCTTTTCAAGCGCTGGAATGACAAAGGCAGCTGTCTTGCCAGTACCGTTCTTCGCACGCGCCAAAATGTCTCTCCCCATCAACGCTACTGGAATGGATTCTTCTTGGATAGGTGAGGGCTTCTCGAAACCAGCCTCGAATATTCCCATCAGCAACTCCCTCTTAAGGTGGAAGGATTCAAAAGTGTTGCCCTTGGTGCTGAGCACATCCTCGGTCTGCGCTCTGGTATCCTTCTTTGGGAGATTCAGCTGCTGCTTCCAATCTTCAGACATTTCGTATAATTTTAATATATTTCAAGTGTGGTGTGTGAGTGTATGAATGCTCGTGAGTTTTAGCAACCATGTACTACAAATAGGTTTTTCAAAATGGAAAATAACAAAAGGGCAAAACTACCAACTGTATCTATCTAGGGTTGTACCTCGCACAAGTCCTGGGAATCCAATAGGTGAAAAACTCCGTACCGATTAGTGTCACACAGAGTCAAAGAAAACACCGCAGAGTTGAACGCTCTTATATTTCGTCCTAAAACTTAGCTCTTGCTGATACTGCTTTATCTGTATCTTTGCAAATGATAAATAAATACAAAAATATATACATATGTATATCCGTCTATCCGTCTACCCTAGTCTCTTGCTCAAGATACACAACTGTCAATTATCACTTCCATTCTATGCCAGGGAAGGGATTCATTGCAAGCTGGCCAAAGTGGCTTTTCCCACTCATCAGACGCACGGAAAGCCAATGAGGGATGGCGGTCGCCTTTTGCCGCAGGGCTCTCAACTCCCATGACTAGTAAAGTCAATTCTTACCCGGCTGCAACAGGTGTTTTCTTGAGTTATGCACTCCGCTTTCCACATCTCCAAATTATGTATGTCTGTTACCTAATAGCTCAGATAATAATGAAAATATTATTTTCGTTGAGTTAACTAACTCCTATGGCATTTCGAGAATGTGGACAGCTCCTGTTGCCAAACTCAAATCATTAAAACGAGATATTCACCTGAAACAGAGTCTAAGGCATTATTAAGCAGTTGTTATACTCCTTGAAAAAATATCACACTTTTGTAAAAATTATGTTTCTAACTGTATTGTGAATTCTCGTGGTTTGAGCTTCATGAATCTTGTGGTGAACGAAGAGATGCCCATTTTCACAAATTTTATTCCTCAGAATATCTTTAGTTGCTTTTTTATTCTTTTTTATTTTCCCCCATATTTTTTCAGTAGCTCCAAGTTTCCTTGTGTTTCAGCTTTTCTCCATTGTTCACAAGTGGTTATATGGTTTTCTACGATCAGCTGCCGTTCCAATATTAATTACCTCTTCCTCTCCTGGGGCATCCAAAGTACAGTGCAACGCTCAACCACCTTCGAACGCAGCACAGCTGTAGCTTACAGGATATCTGCCTCTGCCTACTACATGCGAAAGTCGAGGTCTCAAATAACTCTGCCTTCAATCTCACATCAAGTATGAGGTTGATTTATGTGAAACGAAGAATATAAAAGGATGGATTTTGAACAGGGGGGCGGCTGATAGGCATGAGAGGGGGAAGGTTTGAATAGTGTCAGATTTTTTTTTTAGTTGGAC